>NNCF01125940.1:0-166487 GCA_002313205.1 Laupala kohalensis
ACGCCCGAGGGCACCTTCTACACCAGGACCTGTTCTCACGCCTCCTGTCCACCCTCTCCACCCGTCTCGGTCTCTCTCTCCTGTCTTCTGTCGGACCCTCTGTCTTCTCCTACTCGTCTCTGCCCTCCGTATATATACCCTCAGCCGTGACGTCATGACCTCATAACCCAGTCCACTCTCTGCGTTGCACACCTGACCCAGTTTTATACGCTGATCGTGCATTTAATGGATGCCTTCACGACAACTGAACCGCAGAATTGCATCGGGTAATGGTAGCACCGACTCATCAGTTAATGGTTGGAGAAATGAAAATTCGGAGTTTGGGGTCCAAAATATTTAGGATTTAAAACATTTTTAATTAGAATATAATTTATAACAATATCGTATGTAGTAAAAACTTAACTGATAAATTTTAAAGGGATAAACAAATTAAAATCATATGTTTAACAAGGATGAAAAATAGTTTAAAATTGCAATCACAATTTTCAGAATTATAGAGAAAGCTGCAGAGGCATGCGAGAGTGGATAAAAGCGTAGAGATCACATAATGTGTGGGAAAAACTGAGACATATCGCATTCAGATTCGCGAACAGAGAGACAACTGATACCTACCTTACAATGGTATGTTGTTACACTATCTTGTTTAATATTACCACTAGGGATCCTCCGGGTCTGTACTTCACCCGATTTCTTCAAATGAATCATTTCTTTAATGCTTATGATTTTCTTGATTCTTCTGTCTTTAAAACTAATTTTACAATTTAGTGTATACTTAGTGGAGCGTAGAAAAATGGTATAGAATCTGGAAAGCCGTACACTGAAAAAGCGTCATCTGCTGTTCCTGTAAGGTAAGAACACATGTGAAAAACACTGTGATAACCCGAATTGCATGGTTGTCGGGGATTCTTTAATATAAATTTTGTTAATAAATATTAACAGTGGAATCTTTTCAGAATCCTCCACCCGCCCCACATTGAAGCGACACATAAATGTGTTTGCATTCTTACGTGTACATATCCAACACATCTGTATATTACAATTTTTTATTGAAATTTTAGTTAGATTTGATAATAAGCTCAGCTATTACTTGTTTACTATGGTAAAAATGTTTCAGAGTTGATTTAAGCTTACATTTATATGTTTTTGTGTTTTTCGATATCCAATTTGGAGCCCAATTTGGATTGAATCGTGTAGGATTGTCGGTTTAAAAAAACAGTAAATTGGTAGAGGAGCAGCTGAGTGAAAATGAATTATAGCTGTATTGTAATTTTTTAACCTAATAACTTATTTTATACTTAATAATGCCAATTTAGTCCATATTTTGCGAAGCCATCTTGAAACTTGCTTTATGGAATTTCCGACATAACTCCAGGGTCAAATAACATTACAAGAGGAACCTTAAATGCACTTGTTTTAAGAAAGTATATTGCTAAATAAATAAATAATTCTTTTTCAAGGTTTCTCCTTGATAAGGGTTTTTGGATTGAATACACCCACAGCAATTAAGAAGAAAAAAAGTAAAACACCATTGTGTGTCAGTATTTCAATTTTATTGTCTTGTTGTAAATGTACATGAAAAGATCGCAATAACAGTCGTGATCTTAATTCTCCCCTCGCACTATGCTTTTCACGTTTCTGAAACTCATAGTACTTCAAAACGTATACGCCCACTGGTGGCTGAGGTGGCAACTATTCAGCAAGTCATCCCGGGTTCGATTCCCGATGGGGCAAGAAAATTTGTAGTTTTTCTCATTAATGTCCCAGCTCATGTAGTTGTGACTACTGAAAAGCAAAACCACCTCCTCCTAGTATCGATAACTAACTATATTATTACTAATCCCTCCACATGGGCCAAGTTATTGGCAAACCCAGCTAACCGGCCCGCCTACTAACAATGACCTACCACCTACCTCCTGTCGCTCCATGTAGATAAGCTTCAATAGCACGCTACATTTACCATTTACAGATACAATAAGAATTTTATAAAATGTATATATCAAATCATTTGGTTCGAAGTATGTCAAATATCACTTGTATAACTGTTGAATTAAATTTTCAGAAGTTTACAGTAAACTTAAAACGAATGATATTACTTGCTTTTGGATGTCACTATTAATCTCCGACTCAATTTCCGAGGCAGGTCGCAATATCTCCTGAGCCACGACTCGTGCCAAAGACTCAACAAAAGGAAGTAGGTGCGTTCCATCCCCACCGGGGCAATACCGCCAGCCAGAGTGAAATTGAGGAGAGCGCTTTACCTTTGAAGGTGAGGACATTGATCTTCCTTTTGAACAGCGGTAATTTAATTATAATCCGGGAACACGTTTCGTTCTTGTGTAGTTTAATTAAACAACAGGCTGTATCTTTGATTCTCGGTTCGCGTTCCTGGTACTTGGTTGTAGTCTGTGATCGGCGCTGTGTTGCTCTGCGAATTGTAGTTCACCCAGCTGCTGAAATACTGTCTACAAGATACCAAGCAAACGAAGGACGAGTTTGCTGTAAAGCGTCAATGGTTCATATCAGTATTGACAACATTAATGTAATTACTTGAAATACATCAATAAAAATATATCAAAAACTTTTGAATGTGTTTAACCATACTTCCAACGAGGAAGTCAATTTTTCTTTCAAATATAAACAATCTGTAAACTCTAATGGAAAAATCATATTCTTTTGTAATAAATGTGGAAAAAATTTGATGTATACCTAACGTTTCAGGAAAAATCCATGTTTAAAAATGTGAATATTCTGCTCATTAAGTTTCTTATATCACATTGTTCTACAAGATTTACATATGATAAATATTTTTTAATGCTGATAGAGCTTGACATGAAGCTGGGATGTGAATCGGAGCACGTACGGGCAGCAGAAAACGGCATCATGTTCAGTCGGGCTGCAGCGAGGGTTAGCGGGACTCTGCCATAGCGGTGCGGAACAGGTCGTGAGGAGAATTCGGTGCGACTGTACCTCTGTCCTGTGTGATGAACGCAGAGGTAGTACACTATGTTTAATACCTAATGTGAAACATTTGGTAACTAAGAAGAATAGAAATATACAACATTACAATATGTTACCCCCAAAATTGTAAATAAATCGTATTACGTTTTAATTTATATTTTTCTTTATTATGATTTTCGTTTCCTTATTACAATATCGTATTTCTGTGTACTAATTTTGTATATAATAAAAACGGAAATGTATTGCTTTTACTTTAGAAATTTGCTTTAACGCTACCACAAACTCGTTAGTTCCATTGCGCAGAAGCCGATGGAATTCGTGGTCGCAGAAGCCACAGGAATTTGGTAACCCCTTTCTTCTATCCGATGTCAGAAGCAGTTATCGCGAATTCGATCTCTGGGCACTTGGAAAAATGCAACTTCGCTCGCGTGCGGCTTGTCTTGACACCACTCGCATAAAGCAAACAGTTTTTCTGAACAGAAATGGAATAGTACAGTACATGAAGTTTTTATTTATGTTAACCAGGATCAGCAGTGATCTGCTTTACATGGTTTTTTGAAGTACATAATGTATACATTTACACAACAAAATACATTTAAAACACATTTAAATTTAAAATTACAATTTAGAAGTATAGACGAGACAGTAAGATCATTAGTGTGAGAAAATCTAATGAGACACCTCCAGATAATATTTATAATTAATTTAAACTAAAATCTTTAATTTTGCAAAAGCTTAACTTATTGAGTGTAATGTTGTTGTTTTTTTATTTAGGGTGGTTTGAAAGTGTCTTTGGGATATCGGAATTTGATGCTACTATTTATTCTAAATTAAATGTATAGGACGGAGGAGAGTTCGAAAGACTGGAGTAGAATGTTAATGCTAATTTACTAATATGTTCTCTCAACGGTTTAATGTTTAATTCTCTATGGATTTGTTCATTGGTTACGAACCAAGGGGCCTTCAGTGCACATCTTAAGGTTGTATTTTGGATGACTTGTAGTTTCTTGAAAGATGTTTCTGCCCCTCCCCATATTGGACAGGCATAAGTCATAGAAGGTCGTATGATGACTTTGAATATGGATAATGCCGTGTCTGTTCTCAGAGATGAGTTTCGATTTAATAAGGGGTATATTTGAGATAGTTTTTTCTTAACCGTTAACACAACAGCATTTATATGTGCTTTCAGGTTAATTTTGTGTCCAAATGTATACCTAAGTATTTTATGTGAGTATTTGAATCGACCCAGGGTATTTCCTCGTTATCAATTTTTAAGGACATTAACTTAGGAATTTTTCGTAGTGAAAATATTTTTGCTTGCGATTTCGTGGGGTTTAGAGCTAATCTCCATTTATCTGTCCATTCTACGAAGGTAAGTAAGTCATCCTCGATGCTGGTCTTACCAGTGAATGTATTGTTAGTTCATAAAAATAATGCTGTATCATCGGCAAAAAGGGCTATTTCCGAGTTTACTAATTTGGGAAAATCAGACGTATATATGGAAAAAAGGAGAGGGGAGGGGGTGGCGCCTTGAGGCACTCCGGCAAGGATATTTTGTGGCTTGGAATGAGAGCCGTTTACCCTTAGTGTGAAGGTTCTATTTGCTAGAAAACTTTTAACTATATTACATGATATGACGTGTTCTTCAAAACCAAGAATCCCTTCCTCTCCTAAAAACATAATTTTTAATTGATTTTTGCAGGGGTAAACTTTTGATTGCTCCATTGCAGGAGATATACGCTAAGTGCTTATGTGTTAATTGGATGAAATACACTTGTAATACAAATAGCGACGTTCCTTGAGTTCTTTACAACTGAAGTTTTTAATATCGACCTGTGTGACATGAATATTTTCCACACAGATACAATGGACCAATTTATGAATTGATAGAACGTTCTCTATTCAAACAATTTATCTTCATTTTATAATACTGGTAATTTGATCAAACAATTGTATCTAGTCGACAATACAAACTCTATTACGTCGGAAATACAATTTTATCTTCACCTTTCAAAATATCCACTTCAGTGATGCCCAGAAACATCCTCGAAGTATTTGTGACGTAACGAGAAACCTTGATGAGAATCCTTTGCAATGCAATGTGTGTAATTATGTGTTCAATTATCTTTCCTTTAATACGTCTCAAACGCTATAAGGGATTCCATAAAAAACACTAAAATTAATTATTTGCTTCACTCTTACAGGAAAATGTTTTGCTTCCGAGTCAAATTTGAATAGGTATGAAAATTTTCACCTCGTTGGAACATTTAACCCCTCGTAATCTCACTAATGCTAATTAAAAATCGTAAAGGATCAGCAGGTCACAATAAGAGTAGGAATTGACCTTAACTGATACAGTTGATCTGAATGGGCAGGTTGATTTTTCTGAAAACTTACTAAAGAAGAATTTGCAGTCTATATGGCATAATATTCCTGTAATACGACTAAGGTGAGTAAAGATCCTGAGATGGGTAAAGTTAAACAGAAATTTAACTTCGTTAAACGTTTCTCCGTGATTCATAAAGTTAAAGTCGTTAAAGCGTTAGTATGTTGTTGAAAATTTAACGGAAGTTAAGGTAAACTGTTAAAAGTTAACAGAACATTTTAAATTTACCAAATAGTCAAGTATTCTATAATTAGTAAAACACACACCCATTATTATTAGTATAGAAGAGGAAGGACGGGTTGGGTAGAGAAGACAAATAAGAAATATAAGTAATATTTATTGTGTTGCTTGTTTATTGTATTTGAAATAGGAAGAGAATATGTTCCTCATTCAAGAGCATTTTGCATAAGGTGCATGTTTCCCTTCATGAACGTAAACGTATAAAAATATTCTATAATTGAAATGTCATCAACCATAATAATTACTGGGGGTTGATGTTCTCGCATTTAGGTCAGAAAAATAAATAATAAAATTATGTCATTTCGCCAACGTTTTGGTTATTTATTTTAGTCATCACCAGGGCTCAATGAAGAAGAAGGAAAAATATATTTGTTTACCAAGTCACATGTTTACTTATGGTCTCCATGGTGACAACACACGTTTTACACATTACGGCGCACGTAATATGCATCATCATCATGAATGAAAATAAAATTTTCGTCGGAGAGGGTTGAACATTTACTCCGCAAAAAATATTTTCCGGTGGAAGCTGTCAAACGGTACTATTGGTTTCTTTAGTATGGAATATA
Organism: Laupala kohalensis; assembly: GCA_002313205.1. NCBI lineage: Eukaryota > Metazoa > Arthropoda > Insecta > Orthoptera > Trigonidiidae > Laupala > Laupala kohalensis. The sequence continues at coordinate 6,154 of NNCF01125940.1, forward strand.
GTAGTTCGGTGACGTTAAAAAAACAAAACCACTGAACGCAAATACATTTAGTTCATCAACGAGCTAATAGTTGTTCCATTTTCCTTCGGGTTCGTTCATTCGGCAGATTTTGAATTCAAGGACAGTAGATGAGTCCAAGAGTGGGAACAAGGAAGAAGCCGACAAATGGCAATCGTTTTACTTTGCGTATAGTATTCGCGAATTGGAATCCCTGATCCTTGTGTGAACTGAACCTAGTAAGCCATGACCCGTATCAATTGAGTAAACCTTGTTCCCATGATGTTGCTTTTTCCAATGTTCTTTCTTGTGCCCATGCCTCGCGGTGCACATTGAGACGCAGTCGAGCACGCAGCGCAGCGCAGGGGCAAGCACGGATTCTGTAGCACCGTATTGTAAAGGGTAAACGGAAACGCAGCGTAGGGGTAGCACAGACGCAGCGCAGAAGTGTGACGTACATACCTGCTCGACTGTTGTGGACTTGTCACAAAAGCTGTGACACGCTTTCGTGTCCTACGCTGTGCTGCGGCTGCGCAGCGCTATGTGCTTGACTGCGTTTCAGTGTGCACCCAGGGTGAGAACTGTTGATTTCCAATTTCTGTTGTCGCTTGCCGTGGAAATCACAGTATTGAGGCAAAAATATATGATGTCTGAGCTTTTCTGACATTTCTCGGGAATGGACGGGCACCCCAGCTGGCCTTGAGCAATAACAGATCGTCCGTTCCGACAAGGCGAGATAAGACAAATTTCTGACCAGGTACACCGCACCACACACTTTGGGAACAATGTTTAACTAAATTAACGGACTTACGTCAAGGGAAGATAAATGTAACGGATAAAATATAATCGTTAATGATTGTAGAAATTAACTTAAAAGGTACAAAAATGTTAACACCGATATAATTAACTATTAACCGATTAATGTTTTTCTATTCAGCTGCGACTAAAACCTATAGTGTTATAAGGAGTCCATTTCTGAGGATTAGGAATAACAATTTTAATAATGGTCATGTTAATGTAGGAAATTCACTGGATAAAATATACTACGAAAGCCATTTCGCAATATCGATTGTAAAATAAGTTAAAGAGCTTCATCAAAACGTCTTGTTTTCTTTTGTTTAGTGTATTATGGCATGTATTTTTACTTTCCAATTACACAGAATGTGTAAGGAAAGTATTGTAATCGGTCGAAAAAAGAATTTGAGATCTATTTTGATGTTTACGAATTGGTTCCAGGAGAGTCTATTTTGAAATTATGGCGATGATGTCCAATGTTGTATGCGTGTATGTATGGAGTTAAGAATTTATTTTCATTTGTTTATTTACTGTCGCTTTTTAACATCTCAGGTCATCAGCGACACTAGAAACATTACAGTTACATGGCTTAATTAATTGTTATATTCAATGAGAAGAAATCACTGATAACAAACACAAAAACAAAATACATATTGAAAAAAAAATGAAACGTTAATAAATTTGAAAATGAAACAAATTTAAATTAGTTTGTCCAGTAGTGACAATTTCAAATGTCATTGCACCTTCTGGCGTCTACTAGGCGTTTGGAGTATATTAGAAATGTCATTTGGTATATTTAAGGAATGTCTTTGATTTCTGAGTTCAAGGCACTGCAAGATGACGTGTGGAGTCGACACTGTTTCTCCACAAAGGGAGCAAGGTTCTGGGTCCGTGTTTTTTATCAAGTGGATGTGGCTGAGGTTCAAGTGACCAATCCGCAACCTAGTCAACAAAGTTTGGTCTCTTTTTCACATGGTGAATTTGAGAAAGGAACCTTCTGTAGTTGATTTTCTTAGAAGATGTAATTTCGTTGATTTTGATTTCAATTCTAAATTCCATTGTTTTAAAATTGTTGACTTTTATAGTTTCTTTTAAAGTTCCATAAATACCATTTTCTATTTCAGCGATTGAGGTTGCAGCTTTTGCTGCCGTACCTGCTTTTTCGTTTCCTGATATTCCCTTGTGTGCAGGGACTCATACTGAGTCAATTTTAATTTTATGTTTAAGAATTTTGAGTTAAGAATTTTGTTTCCCCGATAATTCACATTACTATGCATCGCACCGTTTTCGAGATAGAGCAATTTATTGCGCAAAAATGAGTTATCTTGTACAGGTTTTTTGATGAGCCTATAAGGCAATTGCAAAGAGTTTAAGGTGGAAGATAACTCCTGCAATGTGTACTTGTATGTGTAGAAGTATGTGAGGATAAATATTTTGACACAGATTAAACTTTTTAATTCGTCATCTTGTTTGATAATTATAATACATTATGATTTCTTTTTTGAAGTGATTTTCCTTTATCTCATATTTTAGTTCAATGTAAGATCTTAGAGCTTTTTGATACGAATTATAATTGGAAAGTTGAGTGGGGTACACTTCAGGTTTATTCAACATTTGTCACTCAGTTTTCTCCAAAGTTATTCTTGTTTCGCACACTTTGAGATTGCATAGATGCAAAATGTTAGGTATTGCCATCTTTGTAAGTGAATGAAATGACATTATGGTTTAAAATTTCTAGTAAATATAATGTTTCATATTATATAAAATAATTATTACTAATTAAGAAATATATATTAAATATTTAATTTTTATCATGGTGACTCATTTTTATACAGCTTCGTGATTGAAATAATTGTTTTTCTATAATATTTCTAGAAAAATTTATTTTGCAGGGATGGTTTCAGCTTAGTGATATTCCATTGTATTTTGCCCTCTTGGTGGGTCTAATCGCCATTTCGTGACCATTAGTCATTAATGTTTATTTACTACACAACGCATAATTAACTAAAACTTCTGTGATGACTTCGCACTCCAGGATGTACAGAGTCATGTATGAATCATTTTTCTGCTATTTCTAAATTTTCCTCATTCATATCTCTCGTTCATACGATTGTCGCCACTGTTACCCTTATAAGCATGTCGCCATCAACGAGCAACTACGATGTTGTCATTGTATCTCAGCATCTGTCACTTTCAGCGTCATAGGACCCAGTCATTGCCCCCTCGAACATCGGCGCCATTCCGATCATGTTCTCGATTATCGAAATTGGTACCGGTTCAATCTCCCCGCGCGAGACATCTTCAGCATAATCGTAACAGACATTAACTCAATACAGCAGTCCTCATCGCCTCCCACGTAATCATCGCCGCCCTCATTGCCATTTGGGCTTCAGCATCGCTCTCTCACTCGCCCCACCACCGTACCCACCCACCCGGCTCCTGCTGTCCGGACGCCCAAGGACTTCAACTCGTACACGTCACAGCAACACGCATCACTTCCCCCTCCATGAATCCACGGCATGGCGGCGGCGGTGGCGGCAGCATGGCGGACGATAGAGCGCGGGAGAGGCGAGGTGAAGAGACGGTGACGGCAGCGCGGCGTCGCGCTAGCTCCCTTGCCAGCATTGCAGCGGCGCGTCAACCAAGCGAGACTTGGCTCAGACCTTAGTTTTTACTTCGCAGTGCAAGTGCGTTCCACATTCATACCTTCCGCTGTTGGAGACTGTGAGTATTCTAGAGCGTTGCAATGTCAATCGAAGATCATCGGATGTATACGCTAGCCATTCTCGTTGGTCGTTAGAGGGACCTTCACTAGCGCGCTGGGCGTGCGTCTGAAGAACTGCGAAGGAGCTTGCCATCTGGCGGAGAGGAGGGGAATTCCCGTGAACTTGGTGCCCGAGGCTGGAGCAGCGGGGACGGAGGAGGTGGCGTGGCCCAACAATGCGATTGCTCCACATGCTTCCAGGGTTTCGATAACCCAATGAGTCGCAAGACAGCAGCATATCTGCTTCTATGAGAGGTAAGATGCTAAAAGCGCGAAAATAAAGGATACAAATTCTGCGGCGTTATATTGAAACGAACGAGCCAATAATACGAGGTATACTTGGCGTAATTACATGTCAGTAAATTTACGTAATAGAAGACACAGGGGAAAAACTGAAGTTGGTAGCTGAAACGGTAAAGAAATTTTAGTCGGTTTTTGATTCGCGTGCATTTAATCCTTCGGTCTCTACACTGCGTCTCCGCAGATATTTCCCGTGTTCTTGAGCGACTGAACGTGAAGTATTCAACCGGTCTAGCAAGGTGTGATCAATCTACGAGGAAAACCACTTTTTTGTTAGCTTGCGAAACGACTATGAAAATGCAGTTTGTAAACATTGTTTTATTCATATAATTATACATATTACGAATTTTCATGCTGAGTATCTTGGTAATTTTTTGTCTACAGACCTGAAATATTTATGGATTTTACATCATAAATTCTCATAATGTTGGATGATGTTGCTGATTTAGCGTTCAATAAATTATTAATACTTTTCATCATTGATGCTTGCACATTTTATTCTAGAGGGTTCTGAATCTCTTGTTCTTCCTCAAAATGTACACGTGAATTCCTCAAAGCTATGCTGCTGCATGACAGAACATTCAGCAGAATTGAGAAACAACAGAGACGGATACTTAATTTTGAGTCAATTCAAACTCACGCTGCTCACTGGTCGCAGATGTCATTCAATAAGTGTTCCTCAGAATCCCACTTGCAGTGGAGGACGCGTGCATGTTGTATTTATATCCCTCTCATTTCGTATTCTTCTCATTTGTTCTACACTCCAGAGAAATAGGATTTCTTTTGTAACGTACCGTCTATTATAATTATACAGTACTGATCGCAATGTTATTATAATAGAACATAGTCGAGCAAACAACATAGTAGATATAAATTACATTGTAATGTTTGTAATGATAGTAGTACCAAAATCACTCAGAAAACAAACATGGCAATGTTGTTTCAAGAAATTTGCTAAGATTTGTTTACTTATTGGCTATTAAATCAGAGGAATAATGAAACCGCTTAAATTAAAACTACCTAGCAAGAGTAATCCTGATTTTATTTGATTTTTCCACATTGCTGAAAAAGAAATCTTTTAACTGAATTTGTAGAGTGATTTAATATATTATTTTAAGTTTAATTTCAAAATATTAAATAATACGAAAAAATTTATAGAAAATGACTTTTCAGTGATATATTTTCTGTTAAATAATGATTGTAACACTTACTTGCAGGGTTCGAGTTAAAGGGGGAATACCAGGAGAAATACCCCATTACATCTTATTTATTATTCATTTATGATTACTTCCTATTTCTGCATTCATTCCTTAAAGTATGTTTGTTCCCAACCAGGGAAAATTAATTCCATCTCTCGTGTTTGTCCGGTTTAATGTCTGATGGGCACTAATTATATTTTGTTCCTTTGCAGCCTTCGTGCTTCAACTGTCTTCATGGATCCATTATCAAGACGAAGCAGGTGAGAATCTTCATGATCTTCAAAAGTGTCCCCTTTTCGCATGGTACTCATTAACAACTATAGAGACACTCATGCATTGGTAACTAATTACTGTTTATGGTATACAGTGAAATTTTCCTTAACGGACATTTTCTTTATAAGACTCTTTTACATTCCCCACATTCTACGTTGACCGTAACTTCCCAAAAGCGGACACACCTCTATAAGGGACAAATTTTAAAGTCCCATGAGTGTCTGTTACAGAGACGTTTCACTGTATATGCTATATTATCTGAGAGTCTGGGATGCTTTCAAAGTAAGCTTTTAAGGAAAATACCGATTGCATTATGGGACAAGCATGTTCTCTTCGGAATTACATAAGATTAATACTGTCATCTGATTATTCATAAAATTCTGTTATCATACTTTCTCCCATTATGAATTTCAAATATCTCTAAAAATAGTCAACTTTGTTATATTACCGATATTTATTTTGTAATGTGGTAAAATGAAATTCAGAAATGTGATTTTACTGAAAACAAGTTTAAATTTAAATTCGTTTTAGGGGTCCTTATATGTTTAATATGATACTAGCGTAATGTGTGGTTGTTGACGTTTACTTGATCATTAAGTGGTTTCATTACATTATTTAATGCAATTAAAGTAATATATAAAATATAATTAATTTAATGCAAAAATTAAATGATGTAATGAAAGAAATTAATGATCAAGTTAAACTTCTGCAATCATACAATTATTAATGTTATCTCAATTACGCGTCATTATGACATTTTGTGACGGTCTAGTACAGGGGTCGACAACCTATATTGCTGTCTCTTATACACATCTAGATGTGTATAAGAGACAGGAACCTAGTAAGCCATGACCCGNTTCGACATGGACCTTATATACATAAACACTTATGTGTATAAGATCCATGGTAATCGAACTAAAATGTTCTTTGTATCTATTTCCAATTTTTTTTAATTCTCAAAATGTTTGTTTCATGTTTATGTTTTATAATTTATTTTGATATATTATACATTATTTTCGGAACTAAAGTGGGTCACTTGAAATTATCAAATGGGTCACTCGGTGACCCTCGGGTCATAGGTTGCCGACCCCTGGTCTAGTATATGAGCTTTGCACGTCTGTGTGCAGCAAAGTGTACACATGTCCCAACTTCCCTATCTCCTTTACACTTAAATGAATTCTCAATAAGGCGTACGAACACTGATCCAAGAGAGGGATCCATGTCCCGGACCTACAGAGCAGTTATATCAGCCTGGGATCAACTTATCATTTCAGTCAGGGAAATTAACGCATTTAAAGTAATTTCTTGTCCAATAACATATTGGGGGGGATTATTAATTGCTGTAGACGGGTACCTGTCTCGTTACAACAAAACGCTAATAATAGACGTAAGCAATTTCTAAGTATTTAAGCATTAGTCTCAATACAGTCACCCGTAGTAAGAAAATATTTTGAAGTAGCAGACTAACTGATAAACAGGATGTTATTTTAGTTATAATTCACTGTTAAAGATAAATTACCTGAAAGTATCCGTTGTTTAATTTATTCGGAATTTTCAAATTAATCAACCTTCCTTAGTAGACCATGGAATAAATTTATTATCACCTGTTTGCAGCGGCGGATCTAGACCGTAGTGAAGGGGGAGCGGGGATAACCGAGTAGGGATCTGGGGAGCATTCTGTTTGAAAATCATGGGTTTACAACACAAATTTTATAAATATTATCCTTAAATAAATACATCGACTCATCAAATAGATAATCAACAATTAACAATATTAAATAGTTCCTAAATTTATTAATTGTTTTAAATTGCAAAGTATGCCTTTATCTGTCGAGAGCTCAGGTACAATAGGGGGCGGGGGAAGACTATAGTCCCCTTAGCCCTCCCGCCACCATTGATCCACCATTGTCTGTTTGGGAGACCTATTTAAGGATTGCAGTGACAATTGTAGACAATATATACGTAGTTTATTAATATGACTTTTGTCGTCAATTGTTAACGGAGGTAGTGGAATTGCAATACTTGTCTAAAGTGCCTTCTCTATTCTCTTGATTTTGAGAGAGAACTCTTTCGTCGTTAGTTCATTCCACTGTTTACTTTTTATTGAACCCAATGGAAACCAAACCAAAGAAACCATTTCCTTCCATTTGAATTGCAGGCCATGGATCTGAATAAATGTAAATAAAATTTTCAAAATTTAATGAAACCGATAATTAATTAGTTTAGAAATGTGGTAGTCATCTAAAATCGGTAAAATTTTATTACAATTAGCTAGATTGTATTTAGTTAACTTTCTTCCACTGGACCAATTTTCGGCTCTTCATTTCTATTCGTAAATATGAATATAAATTATGAATCTGAGAATAATCTCGTGACAGGCTAGGTGATCTTTGATCTCAGATCATAAGTAAATAAAAAAGTCGGATCACGAATATTCACGAGAATTTTTTCTGTCCAGTGTGCCTAGTGCCTAGTATATATTATGAGTTATCCTCCCGCTTCAGAGAGCTGAAGCAGGCGCACCCAAGCAGGATTTGTAATGCAGAACGGAGAGAGGTCATAGACTCATTTCATCGTGCAACCAGCGTTCTTTCTCACGAAAAGAACGATTTACGATTTGTAAGAACATCGAAGGAAGACGGACATAGGATGTTTCACTTTCGGAAATTCACCGGAACCCGTCACTACACTATGTAAAGAGTCATAATACAATTCATGATTGGGAAGTCTTCGAGATGTATGGAAATCGTTCCATTTTGTTATTGCTTGTTAAATGTTTCATGTATGCAGCACGTTGCAAACTTGAGTGGAGGACTGTGGGAAGGAGACTACATCCTGTTCCCTGGTACTCCACATTTTTCTTGTGTACGGAAACGTCACAAATGAATGAACCGATAATATTCCGATCGTGTTATTGTGTTCTGGGCAGGAAGCGTGCGTCATACATGTGATTTATGTAATGCGTGATAACCATATTCAGTGACCTGATTGGTTAGACTACTTAAGCTTCGAGTTCGACAAATGTCAAACAATCAGATTTGACAATTAGGATCTAATTAATAGGTTACAACATTATGTTGATGGATTTATAAATGTTTTGTGCCATTTGTCTTGAACTACTAACAAACAGTATGAGTAAAAACCTTCATCAAATCTATGAATAAATAACAAAGAAACAGCTGCCTCCCAAGTCAATTCTAGTTAAGAAAAGTTTCCTCTTGACTTCCGTTCCGATGTTTTAGTCTTGTATTACTATAGGGTAGCGAGGGGCGAAGACACGCGTTTGAGACTAGTGAATGGTTTGATAGATCAAGTAAGACTATATTGATAAATTATTCCCTATTACCATGTCTATATAAAAGAAAAGTTAAGAACATTTAGCTACCATATCATCTTTTTAAAGTTTCGTAAACAGGTTTATCCGGACATTTGCACCATGAGATACCGCGGATTATTCCTTCCTTGTAAAAAAAGGTTTTTCCCTACAAAAATTTAAAGATAACGCAAAAAAATCTGATCTGTAAAGACATAAAAAACAGAACTATTATGACAAACTTACATTACTCATAGCGTTATGAATGCTAAACTTGACAATGAGAACTAGACTTAAGGAATATGGAGAGTTGGGAATTATTTTGACGAGGATTCATAATTACGGTTTTTATTGGAAACACACTTCTTACCACAAGTTCATTTTAGAATGGCCTCAGTGTGATGTCGGTAGTTTCATTTGCTCCTGTAATAGAGCATGAACTATTTACGTGGATTAGTTTTTATTTTTAGTTCATCGTATTATTTTAGTACATACTCTGCACAATGTCTTTTTTTTAAGAATTATTGATCTATTTGTAGACGTTGTGACCAAAATCGCAAGCATTACTCCATACAAAGATTATAAACGTGTCAAGTGTATTGGATCCCAAATACTTTATCTACGTTTGCTCCATCTTTTTATACCTAGCTCAAATTGAAATTAGCTATCCACAATTAATTTCATATAAATAGGAAAGAAAATCTGCCACTTAAGCGACTCATATCAGTGCTAAAATAACAAGTACCGCATGTGAAACAAGAAAAAAACAGCTGCTGACAATTTTTTTTCAAATGTCTTTGGTCACTGATGTTCTTAGAATCATGCAATGCGAGTGGTTATTAGTCAACAATTTTTTTTGTCAGAAATATCCCATAATGTCGAATGAAACTTGGAAAAAATAATTCAACCAATGACATAAATGTTTGATTTTGTATCGACCTCAAACAAAAGGGAAATTTCGGTACAAACGAAGATGCGTTGTCTGCTCTGTCAGTTTCTGAGGCTCCCGGGGTCAGCTTATCTCGGAAGCTCTAATCTGTCAAGTAAACACAACCGACAAACAGAAATGTTCATGACGAAAGTTTTTCGAAGTCAGATATTGATTGCGAAAAGAATAAATACGATATAAAACAATCGTATCGATACTATTGGATATAATGGACTCTCGATTAACGGCGATAATTATCGGTGGCACTGACTGTCGTCGGTAGTCTTTGGTCACTGATAATTCGCAAAACATACGTTACAACCTGCCCAAGAATAGCAAATTTGGTTGCTATCAAGCAATATTTTATCGAACACCTATCCTGATTAATTTTACCAAGAAACATGATACGAATCTGCTAGTGATACCCATGAAAATGAAGCAAACAAACCAATGCTTTTATTATTGTACTGTCATTAATTTTTTATTCAGTTCAATGAGACCTAAACTTTTTGTGAGACCCTAACTGTTTCTTCATAAAATCGGACAAAATCCGACAATGGATCAGAACTTTATTTTTAACGATGTATATATTCACATTATTTCCATGAAAATTAAGATATAGAGCTTCATTTTTTTTTTTTTTGCTCGCAATGTTTTTTCTAATTTTTGAAGAAAACATATGTCCCATAATTCCGACGATTAAAATTCATAGATAGTAAAGATGCGATTTTCCCACCGAGGGTCATGTTTATTTTGTTTTAGTTATTTATTTCATGCCTTTTGTCGAGGTTCACGCCACGAGGCCTGCTCTTCCATCTAACTATTGGACGTGGGTTAGGGAATTGGGAAGGAGAGATGTTGGGTTGCTGGGGAATTTATGTTGAAGAATCTGAAAATATGAGACAAATACTAAGGTTGTTTCTCACAAAAATATATCGGAAAAGTACTCACTTTTATCGTTTTTGTATGTTATGAGTTTCTGTGATACTAGTGCAAACTAAATACTCTGATTATGACCTGCAGGCTCAATTTTATATTGTTGAAGCTCCGTCTCCTATCTACTTGTTTTGACCCTCAGTGAAAAAAAAACATATCATTACAATTTATGGATTTCCATTGACGACACTTCAGCACATTATAAACTATTATACATTTTTTCGATTCATCGAAAACAATTCAAACTGATGTATTTTGAGTTTTTAATATTAAAATTTTGATATTACTTATTTGACCCTGAACGGGAAATGGATATTATCGATAAATGGTTTTTAATACTTCTATTAATTCCAAAGAAGCACCACTGTCGAAAAAATCTCACATATATAATGCAAATGCTGAAAATTTTAAGAAAATGCATTTTTTTTAATATTTCAATTCAAAGCAATTTCTTGTAAAAGAAATTAAAATATATAAATAAAATAGCATATTCGGTAATTTATAAGACACGAAAGTTGTCATCATAAAATGGTTACATTTCTTAATTTGAGTAAGTAGAACGAATAAATAGTTTTTGAATTAAATTTGTGATCCATCAGATTTCGTTCGATTTCAAGAAAAATGACCCATATATCTGATGGAATCACCGATAACTCACTTCGAATAATAAAATAATAGGGAGAATAATGTATTCGATTAGTGTAATTTTATTATTTATATTAAAGTAATGAATATAACTACAAAGAGTAGGATAATTCTGAAATGTTTTCTCTAGAAACATTCAAAATTTATGGTGTAGTTAACTAAGTTCATTGTAATTTGAACATCGTAATGGGTAATTTTGTCTGAAAATTAAATATTACATTTCTATTTTGTTTCACTATAACATCGCTTCGCTTGATAGAAAATTTGTGTAGACTGTAGTTTGGCCTTTGCTGCTTGCCCACCATTATCACGCACGTTCTTACACGTGACAAGTAGTTATAGCTTCCGGTCACCTCGAAAGCAATGGCGAAAGAGCTTTGAAATCGGAAGAAGTTTATGAGTCAGGAACATCTCGAGCATGACTGCAACGACTGGAGTCTGAATAATTTTCCTTTTAATTCCCCGTGGTTATGTTTGGATTGAAACAGCACGTCTGTCTGCCATCCACATCAGATTGTAAAATGGTTCTTTTTGCTGATGACTCTAATTTACTATGTAAACAAGCCAACGCTCAAAATGTTGTGTCTAACCTTTCGACTTGGTTCCATGCAAATCGTCTCATTGTAAACACTGACAAAACAGTGTCTATGTCATTTCACAATAGTATCACAAAATCTTTACCCCAGGTTTCTCTTTCTTTAAACGGAACACAATTAAAAACTGTTACAAATACAAAATTCTTAGGTCTCCATATTCAAGACAACCTCAAATAGGATTGTCACGTTGTCAATCTTAATTCCCAGTTAAGCAATTTGTGTTACGCATTCCGAATCTCAGTTAATGTAGTTAGTCCACGTATTTCCCGTTGCGTATATTTTGCAAACGTTTACTCCCATTTACGTTACGGCATTACCTTAAGGGGGAAATCCCGGTCAGAGTATTCAAACTTTCAGAATTCAGAAGAGGATAGTTCGGATAATTTGTAAATCTCACCCCCGAAACTCTTGTAAACCTTTATTCAAGGAATTAAATATATTAACACTTCCCTGCATTTATATTTATGAAACAGTCGTGTTTGTTAAGTCCGAATTACTGAAGTGCCACCCTTTCTTTATACGAAACAGTCTCGTTCACGAACACTATACACGCAATAGTAGTAATATTCATCGCCCTAGAGTGTCAACCACTCTTTGCCAAAAGGGACCATACCATTCGGGAATCGTTCTATATAATTCCCTGCCCAAGAATATATAAAAGACATTATGAAATTGAATCTTTTCAAATCCGCGGTTAAAAACTACCTCCTACACCAGTGCTTCTACAATGTAAAAGAATTCATTGATTTTATTAAAAGTTAAATCGGTCTTGTACTCTATCACTGTAGTACTTTTTAAATAACCTACAACAATTTCAAAAACTATTTTCTTGCATGATTCTGTAACCCCATCCTGTTCCGCGTTTTGCTCCGGTTTTCCTTCGGGTAGAGGCGGATTTCGTATACAGGTTCTCTAGACTTTGTCTAGGGGCATGTTTATTGTAATAATAAATCATGAATTTAGTGTTATTTCAATTCTTATAATTTGTATACACTATACTCAGAATAATCTATAGTTCGATAATAAATTGTACATGTAATTTTTTTGCTTTAAATTACAAACATATTGACATTCTATTAGTATTATAACTCGCAGCTAACTTTTTATCTTATCTAGGAATTTTTGCTGAAATTTTTGAATCCGCCTCTGCCTTAGGGCCCTTGATCGGAATTGATGGGATGGTTCCTTGCTTGCTTCCGGAGAGTAAATTAGTTTATAGTCCTCCACGTGGTCATATACAGTTTGTACTGCTTTTTTGACTATAAATTTATTATTATTATTATACTATTATAAGGAAATGTACATTTTATGTGTACCCGATCACGGTCAGGCTGTATATAATCCCATTAAATAAAAACTGAAAAATGTATAAGCATATCTCTTAGTTCCAAATTGGAGAACTTCTTTGGAAAATTGATTGAGTAACAAAAGGAATGAGATTCGAATTTAATATTATATTGATGTACAGTAAATTTCTCCGCTACATTAATTGTATGAAACGTTTTGAAAGATTGCAATTTTTACTCCCCTCTCCATTTAGTATTTCCGGCCTATACATTTATCATGTATTGTGAGACCTTATTTTGGCAATTCTTTGATAGTAATTTTTTATAAGACTTATTATCTAATTAAATTGTTTATTGGTCAACATAACTATGGGAAGGTCCGATTTATGAATGAATGCGCTACACCGCTATTTATTAGAAATTTATATTAATATTTTTCAGTGCTTTTTTGTAAGCATTGTTTTTGAAAATGTGTTTTTAATATTATTACTCGTTTTTCTTTTTTTAAGAATTGTGCATTCATCTGTATTATTCCCAGTGGTATTAACGTAGATAATACAGGTGGTTTATCAATATCTGAGAGGTATTAACTTCTTTTTGTGGGGCTTTACGGCTCATCGACATTGAGGTCATTAGAACCCTAAAATTCTGTACTGGTAGGGAAAATGCAGTTACGCACTAAGGAGAACCAATATGACTCTCCCCGCTTGTGGGACTCGCCGAAAGACTCAACCATACCCACTAAAATCCCTCCTAAATTCAATATAGCAAAACATATCTCAAAACCAAAAATCAAAACATTACAAACAATGAGGAAAATGAAAGATACCTTAGCCCTAATAGCGTCGGGATCGAAAAGAACAAGGAAGATCAGGAAAGAGAAAGGAAGGAGCCAAGCACAAGTAAGTGGAAGTAATGCCAGACTCAGCTCGGGGTCCCGTGTTTGCCAAACGCGTACTTACTAGGTGTAAGTCCCCTGGGAGGGGTATTAACTTATGGTTTGAATTATTATCTACGAATATATCTTTATCATTTTCTAATTATCTGTGTATGTGTACATTATCTCTGTAACCAAATCTTCATGTGAGTTTCACCGGTTTGTGTTCGGGCAGAGTTGGCTTTATATATAGACCCTATGGGCACGGACCTGTGGGCCGCGGCATTTGGGGGCGACAGTGACAGTATTGTAATTAATGATTGTATTATTGTAATTAATGATTGTATTATTGTAATTAATGATTGTATTATTGTAATTAATGATTGTATTATTGTAATTAATTATTGTCTATTGTAATTAATATTCCTAAATTTTGAGTTATTTTAATACTTACGATTAATTTTGCAATATTTTAGACTAAAATTAATTACATCACATATTAGTGGAATAACTGTACAATTATAACCATAGAAAAAAGTGTTTGATAGTCTGCAGATGTTAGAAAAAGAGTATTTTGGATTTGTTTTAGAGGGTCCATGTCGTGATTTTGAGAGTCAGAAATGTCTCCGGATTCTTCGATTGGAATTTATTGGATGGTTCCTTGCTTGCGTCATCTTCATTGTGTCAAACATATTGTTTAACTTCTTCTTTTATTGACATTTAAGCTATTATGCCCGTCAAAGCATCTTGGCTTAAGTATCCCCCAAAATGTTTCAAAAGACATTTTGAACTACTCATTATTAAGTTGTAATGAATTTTCATACCCTTACGGCGTAAAGTTTACATTACTATGGGCCTATATGGAGAAACTTTAGCGGGCATATGTTTTTTTTCATATCCTGATAAAAGCATAGCCTTACCATAGTGAAAACTTTCTACCAGAACATAGTATATGTAAATAGGAACGCAATGACGTGAAGGTTTTTATACCTTACGGGACATTTACAATAATAATTCACCAAAAACGCTTTTCTAACGGAAACGGCAACCGCAGCACGTGACTGAAGACAATGAGACCCTTGTCAAAGAAAGAGCCAAACGTCAATCTAATTTTTTTATCGTTTTAAAATCATAAAATAATTGTTCTCGTCTAACAGGGAAAATCAATAGAGAGAATTATTAATTAAAACACCTTTGGTGAATATTTCCAAGTTCAATAAATAGTTGACTTCTCGACTTTAGTCAACTCGAATATAATACCTTAAGTTATTTATTTATTTCAGATATGTATTTAACATAGTGAACAGTCATCTAAGATGATCGGTCTAATGATAACGTATCACCTCGAAGGATGATGTGAAATATGTGTTATAATTTAGTTAATTTTGAGAATTTTCCGTATTTTTTGACGTTTTTTTTTATATTTTAGACGTGAGCATTATAAAGTAGCAAAATAGAGTATGCGAACAATGTCCCTAATTGCGAATCTTGAATAACTTTGACAAAATAGTTTCATGATCAGTGCATCATTTTTAAGTTTGTATTGCGTAATCAGATTACATTAAAGCAGAGCTAACAGCAATGACACGTCATGCAAGTGTACGTTTGCGTGATGAGGTTGCTCTTAGACGTAGTTGCTAGCAACGCATACATGGATGGCATGGGACTTTCAAAGTGCAGACTAGCTCAAGGACGCAGAGTGCCAACTATTGTTTATAGCTTTACAAAGCTGTCGGCTGCAGACACATTTATTTTCCTCGTCATTTTCGATCCACGGGTTTCAATTTTAAAAACATCATATAATAAATTTTCCAGATAAATACATAATAAATGTGCATAGCAGCCATAGTCAGTAACATACACTGAAAAAAAAATATATACACATGAAAATGACTATAATTGAAACATAAAAGCATAATATGAAAGTATACAATAATTGAGTTGTAAAAACTGTATCGAAAGAAGTGTAAAAATTATTGAAATAAAGAAAAGAACAATAAAAAATGAATAGAAGAAAACAAATACAGAGTGAGCAAACCGACAAAATTACATAACTGATTATTGAGGAAACATTTTTGGCTAGTGCGCAGAGCGCGCCGAACGGAGGTCATTATATGGAAGGTGAAGGAGGGTTGTTGAGGTGGTGGACGTAGGGGAAAGGGGCTGTCGGAGTTTTCCAGGAACTGGCGGCAGAAGGCGGAAATGATTTCTCAGGGTTTTAACTGTTGGGAGTAGTGTGTAGTGCCCTGGAGAGTTGGAGGGGGGGTGAGAGGGAAGGAATTTGAAGGCTAGTTTCATGAGAAGGGAATGAAGTTCAGGAATTTGTTCATTTAATACGGGAAAGTTGATATTTTTTTAGAATACTACGAATATGTAAAATTTCTAATTTGATCCTGGGTCAAAATCTATTTTCTACTTCTATTATATGAAAATCCTTCTCAATGTTGAATGTGTGTGTGTTTTCTCACATCGCCAACCACCTAGTAGAAAACACACATCTACATTTTTCGACCACTTTTAGTAAAACCTGAAACATTTGATATTAATTTATGACACTTGAAACCCTAAACACGGCAATTGAAATTTAGAGAAACATTACAGTTTTCCAAATTGTGTCACTGTTATTAAGATATTTCTATTCACGCAACTTTCACTAAAAATAGCTTTTCCACCCGGCCACAATTAGTGAACTGACAAATACGTACAACTATGGATGCAACATAGAACCATCTAGTTAAAATATAAAATAAATTTGGTCGGATTATGAGTTATGTGATGGTTCTGATCATAATCATGGTCATAAATTCAATTCAATTCAAAATAACTTTATTAGACATATTTCTTATATTTATATACAAACAAACATATTGCAAAAATATTGGCGGGGCTGAGGACCCATGCACCTATGTTTAAGCCGGAGGATGCCGTAGGTTGTGCATACTATGCCCTGGTATTCACTCTCAACGAATGTTCTAATTGTTTGTTGCTAGGTATTTAAGTTTTACGAAAAAAAGAAACAAAAATGCAACTATAATAATGAAATTAGGTGGAATAATGCAACTAGAATATTCGTTGAGCACCGATGGGAACCACGGAACACCAACGGTCAGGATAAGCAAGTGCAATACATAAATTACATGTATGTTTAGATAATAGTAATAAAATTAACTATACAGTAATACTTCAGAAAATAATGAGTAATAATAATAATAAGTAAATAATAACATAAGAAATACGAATCATCTTCTGGTCTTTTCCTTCTTTCTTCCTTCCTCCTTCCTTTTTTGAGCTTCCAAGTAACCTGAAACATATTTAAGAAGGAGCAGCAGAATCACATTCTTGTAAAATTTCCAAAATCTTAGTTTCTCTTTTTCACCTGACAATACTAAAGAATCTGCTCAGGTGTTGATCTGTTGATCTACCGTAGATCTGTTATCCCTCATATTTTCTATTGTCAGATCAATATTTCTCGTTCGTACGCTTCGGAAAGCCATTCGCTTCGATTGCGTTCGGTTTTGGTACAAAACAATAAAATGTGAATCCATTCCTCTTCTTCTGCACAGAGTGGACAAGTGTTATTTTAACTCGTCTCGTAGTTTTCGGATTTTCCAACCTCCCAACCTAAACCATATATGGTTTTCGTCCCCATTCCCCAGCCATCACCGTTTGTATAATAAGAGAACGCTTCTCTAATCTATCGAGTACTGATTCCGTCTTATCTAGATTTTTTAGTTCTATTTTGATGCTTTCTAAAATATTTACATAATTGTATTCATTTACGTCATTAAACCAGGAGTCCCCAAGTTCAAATTTATTTAAAATAAATTTAATTTTTGTGCACCATCCGACATCCCTATTGTTTTTGTAACATTCTAGTACAATTTCATTCTTGTTGCCACTTTCGACAAGAAGCCAATATTTCAGTGATTTTAATTTTAAGATACCGCTTAGTGAATATTCTCCGAATTCTCACAGAATCCCACTATTAGCTGTGCTTGGAGAAACTCCTAGAATGTGCTTCAGATAACCGGTCTGGAGAGAGGCGAAAAGAGCATTATCCCTTGTTCCCCATAATTCTGCTCCGTATGCTATAATGAGTACTAATACTGAATTAAACATTTTATCTGATAGCATTGGGGTAATTTCAGGGACTCTAATGGAACATTTTTTTATTTCATTGAGCGCAAACATATCTCTTCTTTTAGCTCTTTCATTGTGTCTACTCCAACCCAGATTTATTGACAGCTGTACCCCTAAATATGTGAACTCTTTAACAATATCTCAGGTGTTCCCATTGAATACCCATTTTTCTTCTTTGCTTAATACCCACCCGTTTTTTTAATCATAATTTTTGTCTTTTTAACATTTTATTTTATTTTTCTATCATTGCAAAATTTGCGTAGCGCATCTAACCCTCTATGGAGTCCCACTACGGATTTAGAGAAGATGACCAAGTCATCCGCAAATAATAGTGCCAGTATAGACCTTCCTGAGTACGTCACAATAGGTGCCTCCGTCTGCGCCATATTCAAATAATCAATAACATCATCAACGAACAGGATAAAAAGCAGTGGAGAGATTATGCATCCTTGCTTCACACCGATGTTTACAGGGAAAGCCTTTGTTGTAGAATGCCTGTCGATTTTATCACATGCACTGTCTCCGTGATAAATTGCCTTTAGTATGTTGATGAATTTTTGTGAGATTCCTTTTTTCCCTAGGGTTTGCCAAAGAAGTATTCTATTTACTGTATTGAAAGCTTTCTCGAAATCTATAAATGCACAAAGTAATTTCCCTCTCTTTGATGAGGTGGCAGTTTCCGCCAGAGAGTTTGTTATAAATATGTTATCTTCTGTGCTGTAATTATTTCGAAAGCTCGCTTGAAATGGTGATAATTTATTTAATTCAACCCATTTTTTGAGGCGGTTATTCAATATTGAACAAAAAACTTAACCTATCACGATGAGGAGAGATATTCCTTTATAATTATTTGGGTCGTTTTTATCGCCTTTATTCTTATATAAATTCGGTTGAATTACCGCTTTTCTCCATGGTTCAGGGAAAGTAGATGTATCCAATATATAGTTGTACACACGTTTTAAAATTGGACTTGACGGTGTTTGAAGAGTTTTATGCATTCTGGTGGTATGCCATGTATACCGGGAGCTTTACCACACTTCAAGTGACTTGTAGCTTCTTCAATGTCTTCAACTACTGTTGGCTCGTCTAGTTCAGGTATTGTATCTATTAGTGAAACGCTTTCGGATTCAATGAGAGTGTTATTTTGAAATAACAATTTCCTAAAATGATCCCATATCCACGCCTCTAAATTGCTCGTTGACTTCTGTTTTCATCTTAGTTTACGAATGATTGTCCATGCATCTGCGGAATTTCTAGATGTTACTATGTCTCGTGAGCGCTTTCCTTCCTCTTCCTGCCAAACACTTTTGACATTTCGTAGTGTCTCCTTGTAGGTTTTCCTTAATTATATGTATTGCAATTCCCCTTTCAAAAGTTTAAATTTCCATAATGTGTCCGTCGTCCGTTTCTTCGCTTCTCTACATTCCCGGGTAAACCAAACGTTCTCTTTGCTTTGTGTTTTATTGTGCGGGAATACTTGCATGTCTCTGCCAGCGGATATTGTTAAGTTATCTTCCAAACAAAGAGCCGCGTTGTTTAAATCTCCCAAAAATAATTTTTTTTCTGAACAACGGTGTGCAATTTTCCGAGATTTCTTTCAAAGTTTTCAACGACTTTAATTTTCTTGTCTTCAGTCCATTTCATGAGAGGGAGTGCAGAAGGTATTTCTTTCCGCAACTGCCTCGTCACCTCTGTCTTCAATCGGATGTCAATACATAATGCCATGTAATGCGAGACTTTTGTAGGTTCCACCCAAAAATCGTGAAGCAAATGCAGAACATTTTTTTATGTTAGGGCATAGTCTATAACACTATCTCCGTTTTTATTGATAAATGTTATATTATTTTCCCGATCCGAAAGTTCCATTTAATATTTCAAGATTATGTTTGCTACAGAAGCTTAATAATAATTTTCCTTCGGCGTTGCATATTTTATCTTTGCTATTTCGAGATGGACAGTTCGAGATAAAAGTATTATCATCGTTGATTGGTATGAAGATTGACTCTTCACCAAAACGGGCATTGAAGCCGCCCATGATAATGAACCCTGCTGTTGGGTATTTGGTTGAAAGATCATTTATTATTAAGTCTAATTCATCGAAAGAAGTATCATTGTAGTATTTGGATTCCCATGATTACCTGTAGATAAGTAGCATTAGGATGTCTAAGATATTGAAACTTGGTATTTCTATTTTCATCGCAATTACGCCCCCCAATTCAACATTGATTTCTCGAAAACTATAAATATTACATTTTTGCACGCTATGGCAACGCCGCCAGGATGACGACCGCGCTTTCCGGTCCTTGGTCGTGTCTTTGTTAGAGAGGAGTAAACAGCTATTTCTAAACTTTGTCCTGTTTTCGCCAAAGTCTCCACAAGTCCCAAATACGAAAACTTTTCCAGAAATCTCAGAAAATCCACCTGTGCGTGCTTGCTAGAAAACCCTTCAATATTGAGGCAGCCAATTCTTATTACTTCATGCCGTATCTTCTACTTACCCGTTCTTTTCCTCGTCGCTCCAGTTCGCACTATTTTGCTGTAGTCCCAGGTGGTCGTGGAGTGGCTGCGCAAGCTTCGGGTTGGCTGAGGGGCGGTGGTGTTCCTCCGTGCAGGCGGAACAGCGCGCTCTTCTCCGCTGGCGATGCCAACGCTGGGAGTGGTGATGGTGTCGGTGGGGGACGAGGGGGCTGCTCCGTCGGAGGCGACGGCAGTACCGCTGCTCGGGTGCGTCACCGCAGTGGCAGGAGGGGTGGCGATTTCGACATCGGTCTTGGAAAACGCTTTTCCCCGTACAATAGCGGTGGTGTGAGCAGGAGCGACGGCGACGGCGGTTGCTCCCTGCCCGGAGGCGGCGGGGAACGCTGGAGCGGCGGCAGGCACCACAGCAGTGGGAGCGGTGACGGTGGTAAGCGTCCCGTCAACGTTGCTGCCTTGTGCTGTGGCTCTTCCTTGAGCACGGGGTGCGTCAGCCGACCGATTTGGGCTGTTGCCAGATTGCAGGTCCCCTAGAGCAGCGGTCGCCAAACATTTTGACCTCACGGACCAGTAAATTCATAATTTAAATCCCGCGGACCACTAATAGGATTTTTAAGTGTTAAATATATTTATTAAAAAAATTGTGATCTAAGAACACATAAAATATATCTAGTTAATAAAATGAAACTATTAATTGTAACCAAATTATGAAAGCTTTATTAATAAACCATAATAAAATAAACAAAAACTGTAAAAACAAAACAATTAAAAAATGGTTTAAGTATATCAAACTTTTAGCATTATACATTCCTAGTGTGATGGATGTTCCTGCTTACTTGAAATAAGATTGTGGATATTTGGTTCCAATGTTGTTACTGCAAAACGGAGAACTGCATTTATTTCAATCTGAGATCGGTACCGTGTTTTGATGGCTGTGGCAGATGAAAAGACCTTTTCACATAAATAAGTTGTGGAGATTTGAATCAGAATTTTCATCGCCTGTTCACTAAGAAAAGGGTATTCTTTTAGATGCTTTCTTTTAGATGCATGATTAAATTATTATCCTGAATTTTCGCTTCAAACGGATCTATTATCCACATATTACCTTATCTGGGATCTTCGTTCTTTGGGTAATAACGAGCAAAAGATTCTGTAAGTGATTCCAAGTGCTTTTTAACTAGGGTTACTACTTGCTGGTTAACATCATTTTCCTTCATGTATTCATCAAAATTAGGAAACATTTGCAGATCTTTTCAACCAACCGCGTTTGCCACAATATTTTCTTTTGAAACGCATCCATTTTACTTCGTAGTGTGAACACGTCCTTAAGTTGTCCTTGCAAGGATATGTTTAGTTCATTTAACAGGGAAAAATATCTGCCAGGTATGCAAGCTTTGTTAGCAATTCATTGGTGGACAAGAATTTTTGCAATTTCGGATTATTTTGTTCATGGAAAAATAATTTGACTTTTTCCCGCAAGGCGAATACTCGGGTCAGTATTTTGCCCCTCGACAGCCATCTCACCTCAGCATGACGAAGAAGATGAGTATACTCGGAACCCATTTCTTCACAAAGTGCCTGAAATATTTGAGAATTGAGTGCTTTGTGTCGAATTTTCTTTATAATTTCAATGACATTTGATAATACTTCGTGTAGTTCTGGGGACATTTTTTTCGCTGCAAGTTGTTCTCGATGTATAATGCTGTGTGTAGATAAAATGTCTGGGTGACCAACATTCTTCACCTTTGCAACAATTCCTGAAAGATGTCCAGTCATATTTGCGGCACCGTCTGTGCATATCCCAATACATTTTTTTCCAGTCAATTTCATGTTTCCGGAAATAACTATTAAGAGCTTCAAAAATCTCAGAGCTGGTTGTTCTACCTGGCAAATTAAGCGAACAAATTAGTTCATATAACTCTCCTTCATACTCAAACCTCACAAAACAAAGAAGGAGTGCTTTGCTTGTAATGTCCGTAGATTCGTCAAGTTGTATTGAATAAATGGATGAATTTTTCACCATTTTTATTATCTGATTTTCAATGTCTTCGGTCATATCTTCGATTCTGCGCTTGATTGTATTAGCAGACATAGGAATTACTTTCAATTTCTGAACAGCTTGCATTCCCAAAATCTGTTCACAGGCTTTTAACATGCAAGGCTTAATTAATTCTTCTCCAATCGTGTACGGCTTTTTGTATTTCGCGATCTGATTTGCTAAGAGATAGGAAGCCTTTAGTAATGATTTATCTTCCATGGTAATTTTTCTTAAAACAGTGGCTTGCTTTTGCAGATTTTCATACATTCTTTTAAAATATTCTAGCGTTTTTATTTTGCTAAATCCGGGTGTTTTGAATTCAAGTGTCTTTCAAGTTTGGAAGGTTTTAATGCATCGTTAGATAAGCTTTCAGAACATACAACACAGAGAGGCCGTGGATCCAGCTCACTGTCAGGTTCTTCAACGAATTCAAACTTTAAGTAGTAGGAATGATATTTTCTTTATACTTTACGTTTTTTCTACTCTCCACCTCCCGTTCCAACGTTTTTCCTAATGGTGCCTGATGAAGACTGTGAAGAGTCTGATTTATTGATCAGTTCACGGTTAGGTGAAGTACTACTAATATTATTATTATCGTTCTCAATACTTTTTGAATTACTAAAGAAATGCAGAATATTCTTTTGCTTTTTTTTACTCATTATGGGTTTATTTTATTTTAATCTAAAATAAAAAAGAGAAGAAATTTAGAAAAGTAAAACTAATTTTATCCCAATAAATATCAAATAAAAGAAAATATGTAAATGGTTAAGATTGAAGATCATACCTGTACTAAAAAAACACCAGTATACAAAAGAAAATACACAAAAACTTCATTAGTAACCAGGGCCGACCTTCTAATTTTGGGAGCCCCGGTGCAAGAAAGAAATTAGGGGCCCCTTATTTTTAATTAAGTTAAAAAACAAACTTTTTATATATTCCAAAAAAATAATTATTTAGAGTACGACTTTGTTTTCGCTAGTACGTCAATTACTTTAGAAAAGTTACTTTTATACAATTTCCCTTTCAATAATTAAAATAGCAAGTGAATTTACGCGTTCAGTAGACATATTCTGAAAGGCCTAATTTATGTGCAAAACCTTTTTGCTTCGTCAAAATACATGTCGAACTTTGGTCTTAAATCTTCAATTTTGGCTCTAATTTTATAAAATAAGTTCAAAGCCGCGTCAAGAACAATATTTTGTCCGTGAAATATTTTATTGATGGGATTAATCTTGGATAAGATTGCGAACCATACTGTTAGGGATAAGATAAATGGCATTTCTTGTATTAGACCTAAAATACCTTTGGCTTCAGATATTACTATATTATCATTACCTTTATCAATAAATCCCTCCAAAGCATTACAAATTTGTTTAAACTGTATAAAAACTGCATCCAAATTTGTTTAAACACAGCCTTAACAGAATCTATTTTAGCCTCCCAAAGAGTATTGCATAATGTTTAAGGGTGACTTTAAGATGCTTTTGTAAAATTTCCCATATTTTTGTTGATGCAGCGAATAAGCAGTATAAACGTTGTAATATTCCAAAAACGTTTTTACAATATATGCTGCTAGAAGCAGCATCACATATTAACAAATTGAAAGAATGTGATAAGCAAGAAACATAAACCTCAAGAGGATTTAAAGCAATTATTCTAGATTGAATGCCCTCATACTTTCCTTTCATGTTACTACCATTATCATATGCTTGCCCTCTACAATTTTTAATATCTAAGCTTAACTCATTTTTTTTGTAATAAGGTATTTGCGAGTTTTTCACCAGTTATATCAGCTACTTCAACAAATCCTATAAACGATTCATTTATTATAAATCTATTTTCTTCGAAGTTTACATACCTTATAATGATTAAAGCCTGTTCTCTATGAGAAACATTAGCAGTACAGTCCATTTGGATACTAAAATTGTAGCCACGTTTATGTTACTTTTAATTTTGTTAAGCACTTCGTTTCCAAGCGCAGAAATAATCTGTTCCTGTGACCTATGCGCCAAATGATGCACAATTCTGATTTTTGAATTTTTTATTTTTGTTAAATGATCCATCAACACAGAGTCATATTTACTTAATAATTCAATTAAGCCTAGAAAATTTCCATTATTAAGAGACCCTATCTTCTCACCTGTTCCCCTAAGCGGAAGATTGTTGCATGCCAAAAACAGAATCATATCTACAATTCTTTGAAATAATAACTTAAAAGGCGTTCAGTTTCCTTATCCATACCATATTGGTTAATTTTATCAATTGTTGAATATAAATTTAATCTTTTAAGCAAATCTTTCCAGGAAATAAACGAATTGACATGATAAACAGAACGCTCACGATCCTGGATCGCATTCGAGAGCTTCCTCCTTTTCACGTATTGTTTGAATTGAATTATGTTTCAATATATCTTAAAACATAACTTAACGTGATGAGTAAGTATATTCCACATTTCTCTGGGGACCAGCGAAATTTTCTCGCGGACCAATAGTGGTCCGCGGACCACCACTTTGGCGACCTCTGCCCTAGAGAGTATCGCCGCCCGTCGACCACCAGTTTGTCGACACGAAGTGACGTCCTGTGCTCTCTCTCTCTCTGACATCCTGCAAATAAGGATACAATTGATTTCTCGTATACCTTACGTTGGCGGAGACGTCATCCCCGATACGCGTATGGTCACCGCGGAGGTGCATGGTGGCCGCTCTAAATATTTCCTCTCGTTTTTTGTAGCATGAAGACTTCACAACGATGGGGCGACGTCCTGTAAGGTGGGCACGCTCTATGTCGTTGTGGGTTAGTTCCACGCCTATTCGACTCGCAACATACCGCACCAATCTCTCCGAGTCCTTCCATGTCTCACCTCGAAGTTCCTCCAGCCCAACACCACGAGGTTCATAAATTAAGTCTCAAAGAGAACTACTAAAAAGAGGGCGTACCATTCTCCAGAATTTGGAAATGAATTGTGAGACAAAGAATCGGAAAACAAAACATTTTCTCTCTTAAGCAAACTTAAAATAAATACTAGTAATAGAAAATAAGAATTAGATTGGACGTTTCATCATATTGACCAGGAGTCAAAGAAGAAAAGATCTCTTGTTTTTTATTAGGGGATAAATAAAATAATTTTTTAATAGGATAAGAATATCTCTGACATTAAACAAAAATATGAGGCACACACTAGTTAATTTCATTATACTTTTCCCCCTTTTGCCGGTCAAGATACCTCTGCACCCAATTATGTAAAAATTATATTCAATTTCTATAGGGCGCTTTATTTACAAAAAAAAATATTTATGTACAAATGTGTGGCGAGGTTTTTTGCCTGTACGCCTTTAAAATGCCCCTTAAGTAGAGCCGTGGGCTGTGCATACGATGCCCTGGTATTCATTCTCATTGAATGGATAGTTGCAGTTTTAATTTTGCCAATCTTTGTTTTTGAACTTAAAATGATTGTAATTTTATTTACTTGTCATTTGTATCGTAATAGTTTTTTTAGCATCCTTTAGTACTTCTTTAATATTGTTTTATTTATTTGTAAAATATATTTTAAGTATACCGCAACTACCGATTAAATGAGCACCGTTGGGAACCACGGGAAACCAACGGTCAGGACACGAATATATACAATTAATATAAATATATTTACAAAAGATACTTAAATAAGAGAAATAAATTATAATGTAATATATACACGTTTTGCCATAGAAATAAAGATTAAATTAAAATTCAATTATTTACAATACTAAAAAACAACAACATATAATTGACGTAATGCCTTGGAATGTCTCCTCAACATGTCTCCGCCTGAAACAAAAGAAAAAGACGAAGCGGCAGAATCACGGTTCATTTGAATCAGTAGTTTCAGCGCATATGACTCTTTCATCTCTCTCACATAGCTTAGGAACAGACTCAGGGACTGCACTACAGATACTCTATTGTCCCTCAATATCGCAATGGCTAAATTTACGTTAATGTGATAATTTTTTAACTTGGATAAAAGTTCGTTTTCGATCTCTTTTCGAGCATGTTAGTAAAATGTGAATCCAATCGTCATTTTGTTCGCCGCAAAGTGGGCAAATAGAGTCTCGACCCCCCTCAGTTTTCTTAATTTCCACACTCCTACGCGAAACCATCCGTAACCCGATCGTTCTTTTGATTTGAGACAGTCAATGTATGGTTTTCTGCCCCATTGTCCAGCTACTAAGGTTTGCACGATAAGTGATCTCTTTTCCAGTCTGTTAGTTTCTATTTCACGACGGTATAAGTCTTGGAGTTTTGTCTTAATATCTTTTAAATCGTTTAACGATGAACTTCTCTGACTCACATAAGTGATTCCTGCGTTATGAATTAAATTTTTAGTTTGCCTGTCCCATTTTCCTTCTGTATTACAATGGTAAGACTGAGTTACAAGAGAGTTCGTGGTGCCTGCCCTTATCGAAAGCCAATATTAAATTGCTCTTAATTGGAGAGTTAGTTTAATGGGAAGCAACCCAAATTCCCATAAAATGCCACTGTTTGCTGTGCATTCAGCAATACCCTTTACCATTTTAAAATATTTCGTTTGAAGCGAGTTTAAAATATCGTTATCCCCACGCGCCACATATTTCCGCTCCCGGAAACTTTCGACTCCCGATGGGGCCAGAATATTTGTAGCTTTTCACATTAATGTCTCAGTTTATATAGCTGTGACTACTGAAAAGCCAACCTTCCTTCCTCTATCCACCTCCTCCTAGTATCAATAACTAACCACTTCTACTTACTAACCACATCTACTAACCCTTCCACGTGGACCAAGTTGTTGGTAAACCCAGCTAAGCGGCCCACCTACGAACAGTGACTTACCATCCAACTCCTAACTTCTATCGCTTCATGTAGATAAACTTCAATAGCACGCTACATTTCCCATTTACAAATACAACAACTTAACCGTACATGAAGAATTTTGCAAAAAATCTTAGCTATTGCATTAATTAAAGAAATACCTCTATAGTTATTAGGATAGTTAACGTCACCTTTGTTTTTGTAAATTGGACAAATTATTGATGTATTCCAAATTTGTGGAAGTGTTGTGTAAAGAATTGAACAAATCCACGAAAATTGGGGCAATACTAGAATTTATTTTCTTAAAAATTCCACTGGAATACCATCAGAACCTGTTGCTTTACCAGACTTCAAATTCCGTACCACATCTTTTATTTCATCAATATTTATTTCACGGTCTAAATCTGTCACTGTTATTTGGTGTTTGATTACGTGGTCCGTCCATTGTATACACTGATTCTGAGAAAGAAGTTAAGCGAAGTGCATTTCCCAACTTTTCGCCTCTATACTGTTCGTGCAACTATATCTACATCGTAATTTATTTATAGTATCCCAAATATTTAGAACATTTTTACTGTGAATAATACTTGCAATTTTTTCCGCTTCCAAATTCTGCCATTGTTGCTTAGCTGTGTTAATTATTCTTTTATAGTTTTTCTCAAGTGTTGGTATTTTTGTCGTAAGCTTTCTCCTCGACACCAAATGTAGAATTTTAATGCATTTTCAGCATCTTTATTCGCCTGTCTGCAATCTATGTTGAACCATACCGTTCCTAGAGTGTTGTGTTTATTCTGTGTGTGTACTCGCATGTGTGAACCCGCTTTGTGTAGAGTGCTTCGTAAAGATTCTGTCGCGGTATTAAGCTGTTCAAACTGCGACTTATTTAGAATAACTGCGTGCAGGTTTCCGCGATTCCTTTCAAAGTTCACTGCAAATTCGAACCTGTTTTCATGGTTCCGTTTAAATCGTTTAATTTTTTACAATCTCTTTGAATGTTGTAGTTCTTGTAAACTATTTTTATATTTTAAGGTTAAACAAAGTGGCATGTGATGGGATTCTATTCTTTGACCTATACGAAAATTATCTATCCACTGCATAGTTTTAGGACACGCCAAACCATAATCAATTACGCTCTCTCCATTTCTATTAATATACGTGAAATTGCCGCATGCGTAATCCCCATAAGAACCATTCAGAATATCTAAATTATGAAAATAGCATAGCTCTAGTAATTCGCTTCCTTCCCCCATTGCTTACTTTATCTTTACTCTTACTATTTATCTTATTATTATTATTATTATTGGCATGAAGATTTTCGTTCACATATTCTTGCTATTCCTTCACCTATTCTTGAATTAAAATCTCCCATTAATAAAAGTCCTGCATTGGGATTCCTATTTTTCAGCGTATTTAATATACGGTCTAACTCTTCATAAAAGGAACTATTATGGTACACGGATCGTTGTGGGTGTCTATACATAATTAAAATTAATATCTCCATACCCGTGCATTCTAGTTTAACGCATATGGAACTTTACAAATTTATATTTATTTCTCGGAAACTATAATTCGTTGAATTCTTGCAATAAATTAAGGCTCCACCTGGGTTTCTTTCATGCAATCCTTTTCTTTTCAAATGTTTCGTAAAAGAAGTATATCCATTTAAATTAACCAAGTCTCCGTCTTTACACCATGTTTCAAGTAATCCAATTACAGAGAATTTTTCAAGGAACTCACGAAAATTTCCCTGATTCAGTTTCCTCGTCAGTCCTTTAACGTTCCAACGCAATACATGTAATACATGGCCTAATCTTTGCGCAGTGGCAATATCGTAGCCAATGAAGTTTATTGAGGTGCGATTCTTGCTAGTTGAAAACGTTTCCCAGCTATTATATAGTGGTACCGGACTTTGATATTTCACATTAATATGTTCATCTCATTCTGAATTTTTTCAGCTGATTAAGGAACAACGGAACAAAAAGTCTTTTGGTCTAATGATATAAATCCAGTTAACTTGAAACATTTGTCGTGTAAAGCTCATCGAGCTGATAATTACAATATCTCCCCGAGGATCAATTGCCTACCAAAAACGTATGAGACTATGTGCGGAAGACTTTACAAACGACTTTTAATTTATCATTCTTCAAAACTATAAAACATCTAAGTTCAATTTTACGCCTTTATATTATTTTTGATCCCTTACAGGATGAGACCCGGGGCGGACCACACCCCTACCTAAGTACGCTACTGCTGTGGATAGATCATTGTCTTTATGAATGAAAACATGGATTAATTGTGTACATACTAAACCAACAAAAAGCAAAATAAGATGTGTAGTTATAGAACAAGAGTCCAGCTTTGTTTTTCTCCGGTCTTCACACACTATTGATGAACAGAGATGAAGGCGAACCTCGAATATTTCTTGCATACCCCCACTTTTACCAATCGAACGTTGAACAAAAAGAGAGAAAAAAATGAAGAAGTAGGTATCAATCCTGTGCGTTTTATTTCACATTAGAAAACGGCAAGCTATTAGCTTCTTGGTATCATTTCAGAGTGATTTCGTATGTACAAATTGCTATTACAGACTATAATAAAAATTGCTTAATCTTGTAACCCTTGATTGAAATGTGTGCACCAATATAGAGCATTTATATCTGGTTCTCCCCACTATGTAAAAATAGGGAATAATCCCTTGTTTCTCCACAAGGTAGTATTGGATTGCGAATAACAATGACACATAATTGTCGATGCCTGAGAAATAAACCTGCGTGGAGTCACAGGTGATGAAACCCACCCGCGAGTTTGCTGAAGCAAAGCAAAATTCAGTTTTCCAAGTTTTAATGACAAGTAGTTCCCTCTTTCATCGACACAAATCTCGGATTATGTACTGTAAGTCAGAACACGAATGAAAATCGTTTTATTTAAGCATTCCTTGAAAATGACAACTCAACTGGAAAAGACATCTCCTCACTCACCAAAAAAATTAAAACATGAAAAATGGCTGAATGTATAGTTTGTAATTAAATGATAGATTTTAACAGTCAAAACGTAAAAGTTGAAAAGTGGGTAGTAAAAAATGTAACGTTACTTCCCTTTGCTACCTAATATCATGGAAAATACGTGAAATAAGTTAGTCATTATAGGTCTAAAGTAATATTTACACAGCTTTCCCAGTCGCTAATGCTTAATACGTAACCACATAATTAAACTATTATCATTGTTGTTATTGATTGAATTTCAATGGGTCCCAATTTCTTTGCATACATCTCTTTTTAGTCTTGTGATATTATAAGTAATGATATAATTCTGCATGGAAGTGCATGTAAAATGTATTTCTTATTAATTCATTAATTTGCATGCAATAAAAGATATTCTACTTATGTTACGTACGTACATGATTAATAACAATTCTTATATTTGCGTAATGTATATGATCATGAATCACTTGTCATGTTTGAAAATGATCACACATCTTCAGGTATATTATAAAAAACAGAAAATGAATATACACGTTCCTGACTTTTCCATTTTTTTTCTATAGAGGAAGTGCATATACTTTTCTAATTTAAAAAAAAAGTAAAAGAGATCTGGAAAAGGTATTTATTGCAAAAGCAAAATATTCTTGGGTTCATGTTTGAATAACCAGTTCAAGTTGATTTTTCTAATTATATTGAAATGCAATGAAAGTGAAATTATATTGAAATGCAATGAAAGTGAATGCGCCTTCATGGAATAACTTACAAATGACGATAAAAAAAGAAAAACTGCCGGAGCACAAACTGTGCCAGCATCTGACACATCTTTGTTCTTTGTTTATTCCATTCTGGAATATAATGTCTGAATATCGTATAGAATATTTACTAAAGCAGTTTGAACTAACATAAAGGTTAATATGGTATTGATTGTAAGGGCTGTTCAGCTTGTACTTTTTTCTTCCAATTTTTAATGACAGTGGTTTGTACTTGTATAACAGTTCTATGCTTTTTTCTTTCCCATTAAGAGTCTTGTGCCACTATGTGTTTCCCACTAATGCCACTACTTTCCCACGACGTGATCTCAAAAGATTCATCGATACAACTCGAGTGTAAAATTGGGAATGTTTATTTAATAAAATTACGTGAATGGAAATTCCTATCCTTTAAAACACTGTTAAGTGACAAAGTTTTAGTTCCCATCTTCGAAAATTATTTTCTGTGTAACATAATGTTTCTTCTTTTAAGACCGTACAATCTTCATGGAAGTCATTTGAGGTCACTCAAATAAGAAACTACGAAGGTGTTCCTCTGAAAATGGAAATGTCTATTCTATTTTGAGCAGAATGTTGACCACCCTGTTGCTGGTTGCTGTTGCGGTCCAAGGAGAAATCCTGTCTTTTGCTGACATCAACACTGGGTGCCTGAAGGACTCGAATATACTTAGATGTAATAACTCGGATTTAGTAGATCTGAATGAGATTCTATGTTGGGTTAACCACGACGTTGAATACCTGTCTGCCGCGTATAATCGTCTCACTCATATAGCCAATGGTGTGCTAACCAATGCTACCAAACTGACCACTCTCGTTCTGCATCACAATGCCATTACATACATCGACGTCGTCTCACTTTGCTCAATGGATAAATTGCAGTCTCTAGACTTATCTTTTAACCAACTAAATGAATTCAACCTTCCTTATAACTGTAAATTTTCTTTGCTGACACTAAACATATCAAACAACGTACTGAGCAGATTTTTCGTTGCTCCAGAAGCAGGGAAATCTTTGAAGTGTTTAAATTTGGAAAAAAATGTGTTGAAGAATAACATTGATTTTCTCAATAACTTGAAATCATTAGAAACACTAATACTAGGTTTCAATGAAATTTCAGAAGTTGAATCCGAAATATTTTGTGGAAAGTATGATAAATTTATCTATTTACATTACTTGCATTTGAATGATAATAAGATAACTGATGTCTCATTTTTGAAAAGCAAGTTTATCCTGTACTATTTAAACTTATCAAACAACAATATCTCATTGATCCCTGAAAATACGTTTCAAGGTTACAAGCTTCTCGTAGAGTTGAATCTCGCAGGTAATTCCATAGAGAATGTAAGTTTTTTAGCAAATATGAAAAATAAAACAGAGTTTGCAGTTCTAGATATCTCACACAACAGAATAAATAACATTAGCTCCACTTACTTCGCTGAAGATGAAATATTCTTAACATCTTTAGATGTTTCTCATAATGATCTCCAATCTATATCTTTTGTCGGTAATATTAAGAAGTTGTCTTCTTTTAGAGCCGATTATAATAGAATATCTTTTGTTAGTGTTACAGATATTTCCAAATACGGTACAAGCAATATAATCAGTCTCAGTCTTAGTCATAATCAAATATCAGAAATCAAATTTCTGAGCGGGTTCCACCAACTGAGAGTGTTGAATATTAGTTATAACAATATTACTGAAACTCATGACATATTTCATTATAAGAAAGATTTAAAATTATTGGATAT
Organism: Laupala kohalensis; assembly: GCA_002313205.1. Taxonomy (NCBI): domain Eukaryota; kingdom Metazoa; phylum Arthropoda; class Insecta; order Orthoptera; family Trigonidiidae; genus Laupala; species Laupala kohalensis. The sequence continues at coordinate 39,036 of NNCF01125940.1, forward strand.
TTCTCACAATCATTTATCTCAATTCGAATCAACTCCATACGCTGAGAATTTTACTTTCCTTAACATATCTTTCAATAAATTACACAATATTCCATGTAGCAATTCCTTGGAAACGTTGTACCTTGATGGAAATATGTTAACGGATCTTGATATTAGTTGTCTACCGAGTTTGCGTCGTCTTAGAGTATTTGAGGTTGCAATAGAGAATCGTCTGGGATATCGACTTCAAGAGGCTTGGGTAATAGAAATGAAGGTAAATAAGACTGTTACGAAATGCCGTACACCAATGTCAACGGTGTTATCATGTAAAGAGGTCTGCCGAGTGATGGGTGAAGATAGTTTACTTTGTGCCAAGAATCCTGTCGGACTCATTGTTCATTCATTGATAAGTATTTGTATTATCGTTTGTGTTGCACTTTTGTGTATTGGAATTACATATTTTAGAGTGAAGTTAAAGAAAAACTCGATTCTGGAATGTAATTGCTTTAGAGGGAGAGATGTAATATGATAAATATCCCAGAATGAGTAAAATAAATAAAAGTTTAAATACGTACAGCTTTCAAAGTCAATATGTATATCCCTTTCTCCTCCTTTTCAAGAATAATGTTTTAAAATATTAATATTTTTGAAGAAATAACATTTAATCAAACTGCTTCAGATTATCCAAGTATAACGATATTAAAACCTGGTTAATGTATCAATATTAAAATAGTTAAGTACATCTTACACATTTTGCATTACATATTTTGCGAAATACCTTAATATAATTTTTAAACCATAAATAACATTATAGAATATTTTTAAATATGGGGTTTAATTAACCCGAATTTAATTTCATAGTTTGACACAACGCTATTGCCATATTAAAAAATACAAACTGACGTGGAGATCATCCTTCTTATCAGGAGAAAAGAAGTTAAGCAGGTATGTAGTTTTATATTTACGCAGGAAAAAAGGGGAGCAAATGGGGGAGATCTTCTAATAGAGTAAAAATTCCAGATACACGAGTTTGCTTTTAAACTTCTCGAAACTTAGTGTTGTGCGTTGTAGGAAATAATTTCTGAATGGGAGAATTTTAACATAATAAATTAATATACAATCTACGTTCGTTAATGATATAACGCATATCTGAAAGAAATTTATAGTTCATGAAACTAAGCAGCGTCTGTTAATTTCCAAATTGATATTTATTTTGCTTCTAATTTCCAGTACCGAGGAGAGAATCATTATTCTCTCATTTTTATTATAATTTTTCTACTCACAATTTGCATGCATTACTTAAAAAGTAAAGTTAGAGACGAATAAATAAACTGATGACAAAAAATGACCTTTTCTCTTCAAATCATCCTAGACCTTATCGATGCGAGGTATGTAAGTTTCTAGTCGAGTATTGAATAAACCAATTGCTGTCTACCACCTCCAGATACTACTCCATCGGAACTCTCCCCTTATTTTGGTGTTTTCCCGCATCAGTATGGTACTCCGAGTTCTGCGGAAATGCAGGTGGGTTATTTTGCTATTTAAAAGGAATGATACTTTCTCCCGCGACTTATGTTGCTGAAAATTTAAAATCCCTAACCTAAACGCAGTTAAAAAATTTACGCTGAAAAGTTGTTTTTCTTAATTTCCTTTCCTGAGAAACGTGGGTTCAAAGCAAAATGTCATGTTTATAAACATATAAAACATGAAAAGAAAACGTGTAACACTCAAAATTTATAATTAATCCTTCATATAAAAGTGGTTTGAAACCGGTAATATAATTATGCAATATACGCTTTAATTTTGACTCGCTTTGTTGAGGTATGCGGTCTAATAAATTATTTCTTTAAGTTCCAGTTTTTATGGTATATTCCAGTTTCTAGATTACAACCATCTAGTAGGTACTATATTTTTCCATTTGGAGATCATTGCATTCACGTATTTCATTAGGCGAATTGCTTAGTTGACCCCATTTAATTCTTTGTTTTAATTAAATTATAAAATACAGAAAACTATGAGTCAAAACAGTACATATTTTCCAAATGAATACTTGCCCTTTCTGATAAGTTGCATACAGATGGAAAAAATAGTAAAACAGTATGACATAAGATCATGATATATGGCTCGTGACACTTACAATGATAGAAAAATATTCTGATTATTTTTCGAATTCGCAAGATGGTGACGTCCTCAATGACCGAAGAGAAGCTTCTTGTGCAGAAACGACGAATTTATAAAACATGGAAATTTTCCAAAAACCTGGAAAGAATTTCATGTTTTTAGTTTGTAAATATTTGAAAAGTTTGAAGTATTAATTAGGACGTGAAGATTCGGTTACAAAAACCTCAAATCTCTCGTACTACGTACCCAAAACTTTTGGTTCCGCATTAAAACCCTTGTGGGTGGGTTTTTGAATATGTTTCAGTGAAGTGAATATTTTTTCGAAATCCAATATTATTCCATTTCTTAATAACGGACAAGATGTATCTCATTCAAAAAGGACCGACTTTGTTATTCAATTACTTAACTCTGAAATTTTTCAAAACGTGGAATGATTTTTTTAATTTTTGGAACAAATTGAGAAGTTTGACGCACCAATTAGTACGTAAGGAATCGATTGCGAAAACTGCAAGTCGTACATATAGAAAACATTAGGTTGAGCCTTCAAACCCTTAGTGTGAGTTTTTAATTTATTTCAGTGAATTGGAATAGCCAACAAATTCTATCTAGTCCATTTCTCCATAGTCGACGAGGGTTGCAAATGAAGAAAGTCAGATTTTACAAAATGCCCGGAAGGATAGTTTTTGTAATTTTAAAATAATGTGTGTGTGAATGGTTGGAATCGATTTATAAAAGCCACAAGCCTGTGCCATATAAAGACATGACTTTATTATATATAATTCTGAAATTTTAACTTGCAACTTCCGAGTACCTACTCGAGCAAAAAACAAGCTGTCAAAATTTCAAGATTCCTAATAATCAGACAGTCAGTAAGTCAGTGAGGACACAGCCGCTTATAATATCAGATATCATAGAATGTGTTTGAAACAGAAAAAACGAAGATGAAAATGTTGCAGTATTATCAATACTAGAAGCGTTCTTAATTTCACAAGTTGTTTATTTTACAATGATGCTTTGAAGGAAAACGCTAAAATAAACATAAAAATGCACTTCCATATTTAGTATTCAGATGAATCCAAAAAGTCATTTCCTGAATAATTAAAGATAGCGAATATTTTTCACAAATAGTCTACTCTACCTTTTCTATTAAATATTTGTAGTGTTATTGTGAACGTAATTATTTGTTGTCAGTATGTACCCCTATGCTTTTATTCAAATTAGTGTTGTCTATTTTTGTCGTGAATATATATTAACGCAATGTGAATGCGTCAGGTATTTGCTAGTTAGCAACTTGAAAGACGAGAGACGTATCTTATTGCACTTTCTACAAGGGATATCCGTAGGACACGTCCGGTTTTTTAACATCATGTATGAAATATTTAATATTGCGAAAAGAAAAAGCTGAGAGAGCATATTTTTCTGTATATATTAAAATCCTAAGTTTAAGTAGCCCAACTCATGGCCCGCGAGTTATTGTACATTTTTCATCGAACAGTGGGGGGAACAACTTTGGGTCACAAATATATGCTGCCAGAATTAATATTTGACGTAACATATCCGGAGAGAAAAAAAAATACAAACTTCTGTTTGGAATTACCCCATAAGATATTGCAATATGAAATCATTTTATTACAATACTAAATATTAAAATACTTTTAAAAAATAAAGAATTTTTTTCAATTTGAAATAATATGAATTTGTTGATTCGAAATAAAATATCACATTACTAATAAATAAATATGACCTATGAGCCAATCGATTGAAAGTATATAGAAAGTGGCCCACGAGCTAAGATGAGTTGGTCAGCGCTGATATAGAGGACAATCAAAATATGCGGGTGCTGGGTAGGTGAGACATAAAATTATCCACGTCTTCTATCCCATCTACTGGCATGAGAATTGGTAAAACCAGAGTGAAACTCCTTAAAGCTCCATTTTTTATCTATTCTTATGAGCTAGAAATGTAAATGAAAAATCTGCTAATAATTCACCCTCTTTCTGGCCTTGTAAATCAGCTAGTGGTAATGTTTATTTTTTCTAATATTGTTTTCCATCATGTGATGGTAGTTTTCTGTGTTTTAGAGGCAAACTTTGTCCCCAAGGAGTTGCAATAAGCATAGTTTGATAAGAATGCGTAGAATAACATTCAATATCGACAAAATTGTGTAATCGGCAAAATCATCCAAATTTTCACGAAACCGGTCAAAGATTGTAGTTTACGTCATGGGTTAAGTCAGTCAGTTTGTTATTCAATTTTTAAAAAAAATTAATATTTCTTGGTATATTATATCGTTTTACTTGTATCCTTTTATTTTTATTTGTTTATATTATTAATGCATCTATTTATATACCTTTCTTGTATCCTCATTAAGATGACAGAATTTCCAACGAAAGAGCTCTTAAATTAAAATGTAAAAAGTACGATCCACAACAATTTTAATACTACATTTTTCAATTATACCTTAGCAAATATGGAAAGTATACTTCCAAATTTTCTTTACTTCGTTAAGTGTCCAGTTGAAAACGCTGTTATAAGGTTTTTACCATAGTAAGAAAATTGTTGTTGATAAATTCTAAATTAATGATTTCCCAAACAAAACCTGGATAAGTTGTTTGATATGATGAAGATTGCATATCTAATAAATAATCTTTTACTGTATTATTTTGTTCAGAATTCAGATGGGGGTAGTGGCGTTCTGGCGCAGCCTCGTGTCGATAATGATTCCGACAGCCGCTGTCTCAGTTGCCTTATTCATCGACCTGGACGCAGCTTCCGGCACTGCCGCCGTCGCTACAACGAAATTCAAAGCAACTTCTCCTCTCGCGTCGATTGCATACATCAATTCCTCATCTTACATTCATGATATTACATCAGACGTTTCTTTCCGAGACTTTCTCAACACCCTAAACACCAGACAAAGTTTTCAGAAATTTGGGATTACGAAGTATACATTGGTTCCAAGGCGTCGTGCAATACGGGACGCAAGGAAATCTGGTTCAGGCGAAGTTCGATGGGACAAAAATTCGCCAAGTAGCCCCACTATTTCCAATTATGACTCAGAGTCCTGTAATGTGATATTTAGTGATATTACGCAACTTGAAAAATGTGTCTGTCCAAAGAAGTCGCTTGGTAGGGAAGTGAACTGTGATAATATCAGAGGAGTGCTTTGGACATTCGCAGTGCCCAAAGAAGTGCGTGTTCTTTCAGCATCACACAGTAACTTGTCATTACCCATTGTTCCTGAATCAGTTGAGAATATCGTGTCTCTAAATTTGAGTGACAATATAATTTCTCAAGTTGATAACAATTTGTTAGGGTTTTCTCATTTAGAAATACTAGATTTATCACTCAATAACTTGAAGTCCTTAAATTTATCTGAGGTAGAGTTGCCGTATCTTCGTATTCTCAGTGTATCGATGAATAAATTACGACATTTTAGTTCAAAATCACTCCGTATCTTCAGTTTGAATTTGAGCTCTAATAATCTTACCGATACGTCTTTTATTTCTAACCTCATACACATGCACGATTTGGACCTTAGTCGTAATCTAATTTCTTTTATTTACAGAGATACTTTTAGAAATTTAACACAATTACAATTCCTCGACCTTAGCCACAACAGAATCGAGGAAACGAGTTTCATCTCACATTTGGGTGAAAAAATATCGTTAATCAACTTATCAAATAATTCAATCAAGCATATTTACGCCAGAGATCTTTACTCATTACAAGAACTTAATCTCGGCTCCAACAAAATTTCAGAAATTAATTTTTCGGATTTACCAAAAACGCTAGATACACTTAATTTGTCCGATAATAATATATCAAACATTAGTGAGATAACTGTAGAAAATTCGCAAATTGTGAATTTACTCATTTCTAACAACTCCCTTTCAGATGTGAAGTTCATAAAATACATGAAAAACTTGAAAAACATTGATTTGAGTTTCAATGATTTGAAAAATATTGATGGTGTAGTTTTCCGTAACAGTAAATTACACGTACAGCTAAACGGAACTAACTTAGATTCCCTTAATTTTACTCTCAATTGTGACGTAAGAATACTGAACATTGAAAACAACAATATTACATGTCTACCACGAGATTTTTTTAACATCAGTCATAATCTCAGAGAAATGTACATTTTGAATAATCCTCTAGATAAGCTATATTGTCCAGTTGTATCTACAGCACACATAAAATTGCTCGAAATTTGTGATCCAATGTCAATCTTCCGTCGAGAAGAAAAAAATGTAGAAATAGATATGAGACGGCATACAATTAATGATTTTTTGAATTGTATGTTAAAGGTTAAAAAATCTAGAGGCAAAGACTTTTTGAAAATGTGTTACCAAGAGTGTTCGGGTGTTATGATGAAACACATTTCGTATTATCTCTTGATAGTAACATGCTTTCTATTGACATTTCTGTAAGCAAAATGAAATGTATCGAAAAATACTTGCCCACCGAGCTTAAGCACTTAGGAGTGTGTTATTTAAAAATAGAACTGTGCGTGTAATTTTTTGCATCCGCTCTGACTAACGTGTACGAAGTATTCCTCTGCTCCTCATGTTGTTCACCAAATAAAAGTTAGATTTAGATTATGACCATGGCACCGATGAAAGAAGTACAACAGAACATTCGCGATTCCAAGAACTTATATCATTCACTTGAAGAGGAGTTCTTATCTGACGTTGTTTGATATGTTTTTCCGATAAGTTGTTAATATTCATTAATTTTGTTGATGCTATGAGCTATAAAGATAATTCCCTCTTTTGGAACCCATTTATTAGTATAAGTATTGAAATATATCTTATTGGCATTATCTGAACAATGCTGGCCCTAAAGAGAGCAAACTATATGTTTTTTCCTTCTCCCGAATGATTTGTATTGGGAGTATGGCATTAAAATTTAATGCAATGCATTACTTATGCGTAGATATAGGAACTAAAATGCCGTCTTAAAAGACAGTTTTATGTTACAATGAATGGTAATGATTTGTTGTTGTTGTTTTACTTCATGCTGATACCCAAAAACACACTATGAATCAATTAATTAACATAAGAAATAAGTAAAATTGCGTTGGACTTAATAGAAAATATGTATTAGAAAGAAGCAACAGAAAGTACAAAAATGGTTGTCTATAATAATAAAATATATTTATTTTGATATTGTTTTGTTTTAAATTTTATTTTATTAATGATTTAAACTGAAAAATGGAGTTGATCAAGTTTAAAAAATTAATATTCTTGGAGTGAAAAATGATGCTTGTTATTTAAATTCAGAGTATACGAAAATCATGTTTTAATTTTTCAGAAGAATATATAAGTTTTTGAAATACTGATGTTATGATACTATGGTAAGCGTATAATACTGATGTACCTATTTACTTTTGGAAAACAGTCATTCTAATATCATTATTATTTGTTAATAAAACGAACATCATATTTTTCAAAAGGAAAAAGTGTTATTTTATGCTGTTATTATATTTTGATCTCAACTAGACATAAGATTTCTCAATCATTTGCACATACCACCGAGTTCACTGGAGAATTATAAAGTAATTTGTCTTTAGAACAGCACAGTTGCGTTGTAGGATATTATCCTTCCTACGTAATAGCATGAATACAAGTCAAATACATCCGTACATTTGCGAACAAGAAGACAAACAGAAATGTTCGTTTATCTAAGTTTCTTATTACAAATTACCATCACTTGTGTGCCTAATGTAACGAAACTTTTTAATCACAAGTAATCGTTGTATTCGAACCGTCTCTTCGAGTGTGATTGTTCAACCCGACTCTCTGATCTCTTAGCGAACAAAAATTAAATATATGAATTGTATGAATAAACACTCTAACCAATCCTACCAGAATTTGCACGAGAGTTTTGTTGTTGTTTACCATTCATTATACTTTTGAATGGACAAGAATAACCTGTTTACGTACAAAAACCCTCATAACACACTTAGTTGGTCATATTTACGTCTAAAATTCCGAATAACCCTTCTGTAGCGAGTCTCTACCATACAAATCCAAAATTCCGCCAAAATTTCAAGATCCTGTCCCGTATGTTTTTGTGAATGCGCTCGGTTTTCGGACTTCGTCGACATTTACTATCGAAACCCATTTTCTGTCTTTCATTTCAAACATTTTTTAAATGAAAGTAAGTCTACGTTCTTTCTGAACATTTTAACGATCTCCTTGTCAAATTTCATCACGATCGGTTCTGTGGTTAAGTCATTTAAAGGTAGCAAACAGGCAGACACTTTCGTATATATAAATTTACGAAAGTGTTTGTAGACTTACATTTATTTATATATATATATTCATTCCCGTATTAATGCGATTCAACGCTTTGTACATCAATTCAACAATTGCATTGATTGGAACACTTTTCTTCTACATGTCAACAGTAATAAAGACTGAGTAAGATGATTATTTGGATTAAATGTAACTTTTTCCGAAGTATTTAAGATGACTGTACCATCTTTAAAACAAGTAATTGAATTTCCAAGCAAAAATTAAAGGTGTTCCCAAAATTGTTGAGGTACATCAATAGGAATTGGACAGTAATTACTTTCTTACGGACCACATGCAGAGGCGAAAACTATGTGAATTTTTAAAATAAACAAGCATTATCTACTTTCAAAATATCGTTAATTAAATGTATTATCTAAAATAATTGTAGACAAAAATTGCAATAATTACATAAAGAAATAAAAAAGCTATAAACATTTTCAAATATATTTATTTAGACGAGTTATCTCGGATACGAGTTATACGTGCTCCAACAGCAGAAAAATAATATATATATATATATNATTGTTGAAGAAGTGTAATGAAGTAATTTAAACATATATTTAGAAAATATTAATTTCAGAAATATTTCACTGACAGGAAAATACAGACAGAAAATAGGTAAAGACCAGCATGAGGTGTTGTAACCGTTAACACATCGGCAACAGTCCAGTTGCACGGGGTGCTATAAATATTGAACATCAGAGGGAATATTAATAGATATTCTCTGTTTTTGAATCGTGAAGCAATGTGACAAAAAAAAGAGATAATTATCTACCTAATAACAAATAATTATACAAATATCTATTGTATTTGAATTTTTGTACACCTGGCAGCATTACACTCCAATACAAATTATAGATAATATCCCATGAGAAAATCCTTGAGCTGAACTCTGGAAATGGATGGACAAGTCGTGCTACGGGCTAGAACAATGATTGTTACTTGTATGTAACATCTGATGATGACCCGCACCTGAGCTCAAAACGTTATGAGGTAGTTTGTCCTTTTTCTACATATTGCGTCTGTATAATGAATGGGGTCAATTTATTTACAATTATTAACAAGTTTTACAGACGTTATCATGATAAATTTAATCCAAAAACAATTGCTTCATAACATTATTGGTTGGGTGAAAGTGTTGGGTTGCAAAGATGTCGTCTGTGGCACTCGCCTTAAGATCATGACTTTTTTCTGCCCTATGAAATGTTCCACGTTGAAGCAATGCACAACACTCGCGCTTTTTGACCATGGAATGATAATTAACACTTTTACAAACTGCACGGAAACCTCTCTATGGCATCTGGATAGGGTCAGTTGAGGGAGAATGTGAGGTTAATGGGTCAGCACAGGATGCTTGCAAGGAGAGCTCGTTTGCAGACTGCATCATCATTTTGGAAGGCAGGAAATGAAAGGGACTTTCTCATAGGACGGTCCTGTACTTATAATCCGAATTTTCATAAAACGAACATCTTTCAGATCACATAAGCCCGTTCAAACATTTCACTGTATACACATTACCAGAGAATTGAGCAATAATGTAACCAACGACAAATTTCGAACATTCGCTAGTATTTCAATTTAATAATGTTGACTACTTTTCCTTCAAATTAATTCCACAAACTTTTTGAAAATATTACACTATTCGATATTATTGCATTAGATGAAAGAACGTGAAGCTTGAGCTTACAACCTAATAATAATAGCCTTTGCCTAATAAATACTTACGAACTTTGTACTAGTCATTCTTATTTTCTGAAAAAAGTTTAAAAAGCACTCACTCGACACTTCCTACATAAAGAAAAACCGAAATTTCTAACTACACTGTCACCATGGAACAATCTGATAACTCGTTGCAGTGAAATAGTTAAAACCGAAGAAACGTGAAACATCCCCACACAATCTATAGGCCATAATAGTGCTCAACTTGAAATTCTCATGAAGGAATAACCCAAATTTTAAGAAACAAGCGCTTAGAGATGAATGTAGTAATATTGAACAACTTGATATGATGATGGCAGAACCTGGCACCAAAGTTTAAAAAATAAACCCAAAGTTTCTTCACAATTTTGTCTTTACCGGACACATAATGGTGAATAAATTATGTTGGTTTTATTTCATTGAATAATAATTCAACTCATGTGGCCAATACTAATTTCTTTGAAAATGGGGTCGACCAGTCGAACAACTTTCCTGTTGCCTTTGAATGAATCTGAAACAAATACATTTTTATATGGTAAGTACATGTTTTGTAAAAATATTGTTTTGTTCATAGCAAATAGTTGTGATGAGCCCTTACAGTCACATTCTATATTGCTTAATCCCTTTTTAAAAGCAATTTCTTGTACAATAATTATACATTACATTAAATCTTTTAACAGTAGATATCTGATGAAATAAAATGGAATGATATCAAACCTTGAACAAAAGAATACATCAAACACTGACCACGATTCAAGATGATAAATATGTGGAATTGTTCTAAAATTAAAAGTAAAATTACTTTCAATTGCGTTGGAAGTATGAAAAGTAAGGCAAAATGTACAAGTGATAAATTCAAAACAACTTAAGTTGAAAAGCAGTTACATTAGTTAGAGCAATTAATTACCTGTGTGCTGTCTGGTTCACTTATCTCCTGTAGGGGGATGTATCTTAGTTAGAGCAAGATTGACCCCAACAATGGAATATCGCTAAATCAAATGGCCAAAAAATTTGATTAACACCTGGAAACAATCAATTCATAACAATGTTCCTCCGTACCGGAGGCAATGCAGTATTATACAAATTTAATACTATATAAACCCTTAACATATGTTACATATATACTTTCATCAGTACAATTGTTTTCTTGGCATGTAATCATGAAGAAAGAATGTTATAAAAATCATGTATTCATTTGCCAAAATCATAAAGTCAACTATCCAGTAACAAAACAAAAATGTGAAAATAAGAATGTCAGCAAAATCTCGCTACCTCATATCAACATACAAACTTTGATATTTATGTTACAGTGAGCAAATAAGTAGTATATTAAAATATAATTGTCCGTCTAGTTAGTTGCAATGTGTATGATTATTATAAATAACACGTACAAATAACAGTAATTTATAATATAAAAATTTAGAATATTTTCAATGACATGATCAAACTAGGACACCTTTTAAAATAAATTGACAATAAATTTATTTATAAAAACATGTTTCGTAAAAATACAAGCTAAAATACAAAAGAAAGGAAAATAATTAATATATCAGTAAAGATCAAAATGAAAAAAATTGCAAATAAAGAACAAATCATTTTAACCATGAAACACTTGGAAAGGAGGAAATATGTGAATTATTATTTTTATAAACTCCAAATGGTGTGATCTGCATCAATCGATAGCGTGTGAGACGAAACACAAAGAAAATTTGAGGGAAAAACAATTAGAGTTTTATTTTTAACTGTAAATACCTACATTTGCACCACAATTATATACACAGCAAGGCTGCACGTCACACGCCATCCCCATTCCAATTACAATAATGTTGAAGATTCCCATACCTTTAATTATTTCATTGTATTACAAGCTATAAGAAATATAGCGCAATACGATAGACTCAAGACTGGCAATTTCAGATATTTGATTAACCATCAAAACATTAATGACAAATATGTTTTTCAAACTGTGATACATAAGAAGAGTCACTATAAAATTCCAAGTTGTATTAAAATCATTCAGAATAACAGTTTACCAATATTTTGAATAATTAAAGATAAGATATGTCAGCGCAATATCTTTCCTGAAACTACAGAAGAAAAAGGTACTCTTTCCCAAGCACATAAAAATAACTGCTAAGTTGAATCTAATTTGGAAGAGCAGACCTGATGGCTTGCTCCTAACCGCGATACTAAAGTATCCTGACGGAAACATGTTGGAATAATATTATCAAAAACAAATAACCAAAACAAAGTAAAATATTAAAGTAATCATTATTAATATCATAGAATAGTATTTATTCAAATGCATACGAGTTAGTTTTAATTTTAATTTTTAGAAAATAGATTGAGGTTTACACGTAAAATTAGAATTCAAGCAAACATTTTATTATGGTGTCTTATGAGCTAATCTGGTACTTCTAAATCTTAAAAATTTGTAAACCTCTCCAACATATTTGGTAATGACATAAATTTGTTAGACATGCATAAAGCTTTGTTGATTGCAGACAGGCAAGTGATCACTGGTCAAGTCAAATAACTGGTATACGATGGATAGAACAGTATCCACTAGTTCTCATTTTATGATTTGTGAAATTCTGAAACTTACTGAAATTCAATAATAATGAAGTTCTTTTTCTTTCTTGGGGCTTTAGGGCTCGTCAACGGCAAGGTCATTAGAGCCCTAATAATGGAGTTCTGGGAAGTAAATTCTTATTTAATAAAATACATGTATTCAGGTCAACGATATAACAATAAAACAAGAGTTTACCACGTATACATCGTCCAACATGGAGCTTGTTCAGCGCCTGAATGGACATCAATTAAACTTCTAAAATGTTACAAGATACAAGATATTGTACCTAAGGTACATTAAAAGATTTTTTCCGAGAAGTAATTAATTGTCAGATAAAGATTTTGAATATATTCTGTTTGTATGAACCCCCATGCACACATTGTTAATCCACACATGATTAATGCAATTACTTCTTGAGAACACTAAAACCCTTCATCGCTGTGGCACNAATGTTTTAATGTTTCCATATTGTTATACCTTTTTTGAACTGTTTCTTAATAGTTTCATCGTGTACAAAGTTATGACGAAGGCATAATTTGAAGGGAAAAAAACTGTAAAAAAAAGTCCTGAGGCAGGTCACACCATCGCCGATACATGCTGTTATTAATATACCAAAGGATTTAGTTCAGATACAGATTTTTTTTGTGTCATGCACTCTTATAGCATTAATTTCTCTCCGCAAAACGATAAAATATCCAGATTAACATTTAGAATTTTGCGATATTCAATAAAAACAATATCATTGATTTTTTCATGCATTTCTTCTTTTAGACACTGTCGAATTTTATGAATCATGTTACTGCTTATAACCAGATCCAAAGCAGGTGTATAACCTGTCTTCGTCGGAGCTCTCTCGAGTCATTTTAAATTTTTACATGTGATTCTCGCATTGGGTGGCAGATTTTGCATAAAGACATGATATTAAATGTTGCTCCAAAACCTATATAACACTGAGTCTCAATGAATTTTAGTAATAAATATCTCCTCTGTTCGTACATTATCACTATGCAAAAACAATTGAATTATGTAAACCTAAATAACATATTAATCATGTTACGTCGAATGAAAATGGGACACGGGACCGGGGTTCGAACCCGGGACCTTGAGCTCTACGCGCTCATGCGCCTACCGACTGCGCCATCCCGTTCGCCACCCGGGCCCGTCTACCATTCTCATTCAACTTGTGAAACCCAAAGACCTCTGAGGTGGTCTTGTAGAGACTAAACTCCTCATCTGAGGCGACTCCCTTAGGAAGTACTTTATTTGGGCAGTATTTTTCCATTTCTGGTTCACAAACATAGAAATCTCTTAGATTGCGGTGAACCTCACCGCCAGGTAACAGATTAATCATGTTACGTCGAATGAAAATTAAGTTGTAGGCGCATGAGCGCGTAGAGCTCAAATTCCCGGGTTCGAACACCGGTCCCGTCTCCCATTTTCATTCGACGTAACATGATTAATGTGTTACCTGGCGGTGAGGTTCACCGCAATCTAAGACATTTCTATGTTTGTGAACTAAATGACATAACTTTTCAACTTTCTTTCACCTATATAACTACAATATTTTTTGTTAAACGAATGAAGGTATTATTCGGAGAAAGTCAAAGAAGTTAACTTGTCAACATGTTACTACAAATAGTCACAAAGAGAAACGCAAACAAAAACTAAAACTTTTCTCACGCGCATGTAACCACAGAAACTGAGCGAACAGAACACCGAATCAAAATTAATCTAACAACGAAGAAAACATTTTAACTATTTTGTAACCAAATCAACAATCCACAATCTTCATTACGCATCAAGTTGTCAATGACACACAGCACAAAGAAACTAAAAAAGCAAATCACTGCACATATCACAGACTGCACATATCACAGGTGTTACGGCACACCGCAAGCCCAGATGCGATGTGGGTATTTTTTGGGTAGAAGCGAGATTCAACCATAAACCACAACCTTTATGGTAGAGTTCGCTGCCACCAGTTTGGTTTCCCCAAGCAATCAAACACACGTGTAATAACAATAAAATATTCCTTTAATACGAGTAAAATTGAAATCTGCGTATTTACAAATTTGAACGTACTCTCAAATCATAAATACAAGTTTGAATTTGTTATTACAGAGTTATTGCTATCTGAAAGCAACAATTACACACAGATATAAATACTGGTGTTATTAATTAACTCGGAAATCTACCCAGATTATCCGATTCCCAAAAATTTACAAGTTGCTATCCCGAAATAACTAACTGTTCCAAGTTACGTCATTCTCACCTAATAGTAATGTAATAGAATTACCGGAGCAATTCTCTGTGGTCTGACGACCAAAACTAAGCAAGTCACATCTCAAATAACATGGGTACTTCCTAACATTTCCGCAGAAAAGTCTGAAAGGCCTCTGAAAATCTTCAATCCTCCCAATATATACAGAAGCGGAGGTCACGTGATTACGCCCTCGCTAACGCACTGAGCACTCTACATCCGCTGGAAATATTCCATTCACACTCGCCACGCGCTTCTGCAACATTCTTCTGAGGGCATTCCTACTCAATTTTCAGAAGTAGATGGAAACTATTCAACCTCTACACAATGAACGGGAAGGCTTAGTGACGGGAATTTTTTCTTATTTGGCGGCGACTGGCCAGACCCTTAATCTCCTTAGGAATTTCCGGCTAGTATAATGCTTGAAAATGTTAATATTTCAAAAATCCGTAGACTGCACTGGTCCTGATGTTACACAGATTAGTCTATGGCACATATCCAGTTATTCAGAACATAATGTAGTAAAAAATATGGAAATTTTTTTAACAAACGTCACTTCATCAAGACCTGAGTCAGTCGTTTAACTCGAATTCAGAAACTACGATCACACTATTGAATGCAACTTTATTACATGTATATAACAATAATGTATAACATTTGTATAACGTTCTTAGAAAAAAATCCAGTCAATTGGTACTGTTCACCTTATGAATACTTTTGAGAATCCTTCCAACTAGGTTTTTGCTTGACGGTAAGTAAATCATGCATACTTTTATTGCTATGTAAAAGAAAACTCTTTGACTATGGGTTGATAAAAAGAGAGACATTTTATACTATGACTTAACATACGAATTGTTAATTTTTGTTTCTTTCTACATCCCAGATCATCGTGTAGATAAAGTAGTAATTACCACTCAACTCATATATATTCTAACGCGACGAATCTCGCCAAAATATAAAATAAATAGATCTTGTGAAGATATTGCTAAGATTGCTATTAAGTATTGCAAGAGTTGTTGGTCAAGATGTGTGGCTTCAGTAAACGAGTTAAGACATGCGGGGGAATGTAAACCATTTATATAAACTAGATCAGAGAGACACAGAGAGTGCTGAGCTGGGTCGGGAGGCGGCGACGTCACGATCAATGATCATATTTAAGAGAGTAGTTGTGATGGCCCTCTAGTTGTGATGGTCCCGCGCCGGCTAGATACTCCGCCAACCTCCAGAGGCCTCACGGTGGCCCATCACTACAACTGGTGATCAGGTGTCGGGTTATGAATCTGGGGGAGGCTTCCAAAAAGGTGATATTAATAGGGTCAGAGTTTTCTAAAAAAGGGATTTTTTTTCTCTTTTCAAAAAACCTCGGGAGATATTTCATCACAAGTAGGTTGTCAAGTATGGGTTGGGTTCTTTTTTTTGAATTCTTAGGAGAATGTCGGAGAATATTTTTTCGTTTTTTCTCTTTTCTGTTAAACGGTGAAATTCTTATCTTTTGTTGTAACCTTCAATTTCTCTTGTAAGTAACGAGTCATAATGCAAGTGGGTCGAAAAAACAACAAGCGCCTGCATACCTTACGGCTTGAGTCAAGTACTTCTGCAGTTTGTGTATTGTGTTTATTTTTGCTCCTCTGTCAAGACATGTTTTCTTTTGTCATACTCTCTCTGTGGTCTCGTTCATGTGGTTGCGTAACAAAACTGGTGTGCGTATTGAGTGCGTAGTTAATTTTTTTTCTTCAGTTAAATTATTTTGTTTTTGTGTTTAATTTTAGACAGAGTGACATTTTTGCGTAAATTTGAATCAAAGATTATGAATTTTTTTCTGTCCTGGGAGAATAAAAAGGGGGGAGGATCATAGATTGTGATCACTCTGTCAACATCGTGGAATCAGGGGGTTCCGATAATTCAGGGTCTTTAGAGGAGAAAACAATTCCTCAGCGGGTAGGAATGTCTATGCCAGGCTTCGGGAACAATGTTCTCTTGATCCCGAATTTTTATGGGGAGGATGATTTAACGGTGGACACTTTCCTGGATAAATTGCGCATTATCAGTCACTTCAATGGGTGGAGTAAAGCTCAAACTTTGGCCGCGGCGAAGCTACGGTTGAGTGAGGCTGCAGCAGCTATTATAGACTGTCATCGTCACTCATGGGATGACTACGATGTATTTAATTCTATATTAAAAAATAGATTCACGCCCAAGGTGTCCCGGATAACATTGGAAAAGTAATTTTTCAACTGTATCCAGAGACAAAACGAATCGGTGTCAGAATTTGCTACGCGCTTGCGGGGAATTAGCAGGAGACTACTACTCTCTTACGAGAACGTCGATGTTAAGGCTCGGGACGAAATCTTCGATGAACGTTTGCTAGTACAGTTTATAACCGGATTAAAGCTCGAATTAGGACGGTTCGTGGCAGTTCGTGAACCGAGATCAATGGTTCACGCGGAGAGCTTCGCAGCAGCTGAAGAAATGATAAAGACATACTCAACGTTCGCTGACACTAGCATTGTCGCCTCGGTGCTGCCACGCGAGACCTCGGCAAGGCCGTCTCGCGCGGCGCGAAATGTCAGCACATACCACGCGCGGCCGAGGCACGGCGAGAATGGGAATACAGCATGGCAAAAGAAGCGTAGGCAATGTTTTCGTTGCGGTGATTTTAATCACTTCGCACGCACGTGTCGAGAAGGGCTACAGGCATGCCTAATTTGTGGAAAGGGCCACAACATAGCCGACTGTACCTTGAAGTCTTGCGTCCTGTATGGGGGAAAGAACCACTTACCCGTACAGTGTACAAAAAACGGGGAGGGCCAGGTTGCACCAAGCGGGCAATAATTTTGACTGTGCAACCCGAAGCATGTTTAAAGATTCAACTAGAAATATGGGGTGAAAGATGTAGTTTTCTCGTCGATACAGGCCCGGCGATGTCAATAGTGAACGCGCACAAGTTTCCGCGGCCTTTCTATGAGTTGAAGCGTTACGAAGAAAAAGTACTCAGAGCCTCAGGGCATAAGTTAGCAGTCTGGGGGCAGAGTTTAATCGAGATGACAATAAGTAGAAAAAGATATCAACATGATGTGTTAGTAATCGAGTAAGGGGCGAAAAAATTTGACGGAATTATATGTTTGGACTTTCTACGAAAATTTAATTGTTTGATTGCCCCGGGGAGTAAAGATATTATGCTATCTGAGGGCCACACTGTGCCGTTATTTTCATTGGTACCGTCTGGTGATATTCATGAGCTGAGGAGGGAGGAGGTGAAAAACGAAATTCAGATTAAAAGTAGTAAAAATGTTGTATTAATAGGTGAAATAAACCTGGAAGAAGTAAGCCGGCTGCAGGCACCGTTGTGCGCTAGTCAGTTAAATTCAGAGAAGCAAGGTGGCGAGATTCTGCGTAATATCTGGGAGGTGTGGAACGCTGACGATTTAGAAGAGAATCGAAATTTGAGGGAACCTCTGCGTCCGCAAAAATATCAATTCAGGAACACCGACAGAGGAAGAAGTATTTTCTCGAGCTCACAAGGAGCTTCAAAGTGTGACTGTGTTGTATGAATTGGGTAAGGCCGAGAGTTTGAAATTAAGTGGGTCTGAGTGTGGAAAGCAGGGGGGGGGGTGATGACGCTGTGAGCCAGGTGGTGATACAGAGAAGAATAGCCGGGAAGGCATTCGGGGTACACCAGAGGAGCGAGGAACAGGTCAAAGATTCCAGGGAAGCCTTGCGGGGAGTCAGAAGGATGTTTTTTGTATGAATATGATCAAACTTTTGGAGGAGCCACAGTAAGATTGTCAAAGCCAGGGGGGCTTGGAAGAGCAAGTCTTTAGTAGAGAAAATACGAGAACGCAGTGTCGGGATTTGAAAACTACCAACGTAAACGAGTTGGAGAAAGGTAAAGTTGCGAAGTCGTTTCAGGAAGTGTGGGTGCCGCCTAGATCGATAGGATTGTTTCAAGTAGAAGTCAGCGAGCGAATAGGCGCAAAAATCTTGGTTGAGGAGTCACAGGCGTCAGAAATGTTGCCAGTTCTCTGTTAAGTGGATAGTTCAAACTGAGTTCCGATTTTGTGGGAAAATTCGTCAAGTAAGGTTGTGAAATTAAAAAACAAGAAGCAATTTGGCTATGTAGTTTTTCAACAAGAAATTAAAAATGAGGTCTGGTACGTGCCTTTATTTTAATTACAGACCATAAGGCACTGAAGTGGCTTTTAACCCAGTCGGAGCCTTGCCCTAAATTGGCTAGGTGGATTTTAGAACTCTCAGAATATACATTTTCGGTTCAGTACCGGTCGGGGGTACAGATTCCCCACGCAGACGCGCTCTTCCGCTTGAGTGAGGGGGTGTGGGCAGTCTGCGGAGATGGAGAAATTTATGAGCCCGTGTGGGATATGGAACGCATTAGGAATGAACAGGAAAGGTGTTTGAGTTTGGAAAAAATGATTGAATTGGCAAAAGAGAAAAGTTCGGGGTACTTTATTGGGGAACAGGGATTGTTGTATAAAATGCACTTA
The DNA here is from genome assembly GCA_002313205.1 of Laupala kohalensis. NCBI lineage: Eukaryota > Metazoa > Arthropoda > Insecta > Orthoptera > Trigonidiidae > Laupala > Laupala kohalensis. The sequence goes on from NNCF01125940.1 coordinate 58,470, forward strand.
CCTCCGCCAGGAGCTGTCTCCCATTTGTGCGCCAAGGGCGATGAGGGGGCACATTTTGGAATGGTGCCATGACAACCCTTTAGCAGGACACAGGGGTGTTGCAGCGACATTGTCATTAGTCAAGAGGTACTTTAATTGGCCAGGACTGTACGAGCAGGTCTCTAGGTACGTAACGGAGTGTCTCATATGTAAAGCACGGAAGGGAATCAAGAGGTCTCCACCAGTCCAAGAGGCGTCGAAACCATCTAAACCCATTGAGAAAATGTCTTTAGACATAGTGGGGCCTCTGACGAAGTCGGCTCAAGGAAATAAGTATATTCTGATGTTCCAATACCACTTCACCCGGTACCCGGGGGCCATTGCAATTCCGGACCAGTCGGTTGAAACGGTGGCCCGGACCTTTGTGGAGCAGGTAATCTGTCGCCACGGGGTGTCGGAAATTTTATTGACAGATAGGGGGCAAATTTTACATCTGCTCTGTTAGAAGAAATTTGTGGGTAAAGCAGATTTTCACATCAGCGTACGAATAAAGCAGATTTTCACATCAGCGTACAATCCGGCGGCGAATGGTAAGCTCGAGAGGGCGCATCAGTCGTTCGCGGCCGTGATTGCATGCTATGTGAATCAAGGACACGAAGACTGGGATAGCCAATTGCCGTTTGCTCTATTCGTTTATAGGAATTCAAAGTGTCGAGTGACACAATACAGCCCAGCTGCATTAGTGTATGGAAGAGAGATGGTCCTTCCGTGGGATGCAGTATTAACAACGCAGCTGCATCAATATAGCGACGAAAGAACGTATGCCGACGTATTAGTCAAGGGGTTGCAGGTGACCCATGAGGAGGCATTCGGAAACGACAACCTAAACTCACAATTGGATCGGGATAGGAAAAATAGGGGGAGGGCGCTTACCCCAATTCAGGAGGGTCAGTGAGTGTTAGTGAAAAATTATCGATTATTGCCAGGGAGGACAAGGAAGTTCTCACCGAAATGGGTGGGGCCATACGTAGTCAGGGGAGTGAGAACACCCGTGACGTTTCGGTTAGAGCATGTAAATACAGGACAAACGTTGGACGCACACCATAGGAATTTGTTATTTTTGCCTGGAGACCCGGAGGAGGAGTTGCCGTGAGCAGTCTTGGCAGGAGCGCAAATGCGCAGCGGATCGAGGGGGTTGGCTCGTCGGGAGCGGAGAGCACTAGTGGCATCCCGCCGAAGGTCAGATCTCCCTACAACCTCCGGCCGAGGGCTCGGCACAAGCAGTAAATACCTCCTGTAGACGCTGCAGGCGAGACGCGAGCAAGCGTCTGCAAACAGTCAAGTGGCGCTGTCGAGAGGTCCCAGCGTCTGAGTGGTCGCAGCAGGATGCAGCCGCCGCACATCAAAGTATGGTGGATACCGAAGGGCCCCATGGCAGGTGTTCATCTCGTGCCGCCGGGTGGAGTCCGAGGACTTCGCGGGCGTCAACAAGCAACCGGACGTGCGCGGCGGGGGAGCACGTGAGAAGCATAGAAGAGAAAAAGAAGAAGAGAAAAGACTGAAGCGTGCCAGTGAACTAGGGACAGGGCCGGGAGGGTTGATGACCTCCTGAGAGCTCACAAGGTCTCGGGGCACGCGCAGTCATGTTTATATTTGTAAATAAGTGTTGTTTTTTGTGTTAACTGGTTAGTGTGTGCGGTGACAAGGTGTGGTAGAAGAAGGAATGGTGCAGTGATCGAGTGGGGTCAGCTGCGTGGTGAACTATAGAAAAAAAATGACTGAAGAGTGCGAGAAGTTGGAAGTTTGAGAATGAACTCGAGAAAGGACCGGGAATGGTAATGAATTCCTGGGTGCTCTAAACTCTTCGAACATGCACAAATTTGTATATATGTATAAATATTTTCCCCTGTATATCTGTTATTATGTGCTACGATGGAAGGATGGTGTAAGATTAATACTTGTGTACAGTTTTCTGTTTTTTATTATTGCTGTTTTTATGTATATGTGTAAAATATTTTGTTTTTTTGTATTATGATGATTTACTTCAGTAAATGACGAGAGGGAGGAAGGGACAGTGTAAACCACGTCCATCCTAGTGTGTAAACTATTGTAATTTTTCTTTATATATTTTTGTAGTTAGTCATTTTTGTATAAATTGTGCAAAGGCTGTATGTTTTTTTGTATTTATTAAAGATGGAATAGTTGTTTGTCAGGGATATTAGTTTTTAGTGCGCGTGCGTAATTAATGTATATATAGTTTTTAGTGCGCGAATGCGAAGGGTATTTTTTTCTTCCTATAAATAACAAGCAGTATCTTCACGACCTACGATTCTCCCTTTTTCAGGAAGGGGAGGAGATGTCGTGAAGACATTGCTAAGATTGCTGTTAAGTACTGCAAGAGTTGTTGGCCAAGATGTGTGGCTTCAGTAAACGAGTTAAGACATGCGGGGGAATGTAAACCATTTATATAAACTAGGTCAGGGGGACACAGAGAGTGCTGAGCTGGGTCGGGAGGCGGCGACGTCACGATCAATGATCATATTTAAGAGAGGGATCTCAAGACTCGAGGGCGCACAGAGGGACACGCTGACAGAGAGACATGCTACCACGAGACGTGGGAAGACACCGGCTTAGCTGAACGCTCTTCGAAACCTGATCGAACCTGGTCGTCTGATCGTCGCCGCCTCACCGCCGGACCATGTCCACTCGACTGGCTTAGCTCTCTGACCCGCCACGTCACCTTCAACACCGATTGTGAGTAAACCAGTATAAAACCAAACTGCATTTTGATTGACTCACTGCTAGTACTCCCAACCACCCCCATATCTTCTCCCCTCTAGTTGTGAAGGCCCCGCGCCGGCTAGATACTCCGCCAACCTCCAGAGGCCTCGCGGCGGCCCATCACTACAATCTTACGGGTTATGGTTACATCTACCATCTTCGATGAAAAATTGGATCGTGAGGTATATGGTAATCAACACAAAATTTGGTCTAAACTCATTGGGGTTTAATGACCCATTTTCTACATTAATCCAAAATCACATATAACACGAATATGGCATATAATACAGCATAACAAAAGGAAAAAGATACCCCGACTACGCCATTCCCCATTTGTCCGCAACAGTAAAAAAACTAATTAACAGTAATATAAGCGTCATTTGCGCGTTCCGCCTTTAATTTAAAGGTCCTGTCAGAAGCATTTGTGGTCATTTGTTTTCATGTTCTCCTGATTCATTCTGAAGGAGACACTAGTTCTAACATGATCTTGTATCATGTATATTTTCCCCACTAAACTCACGAGTCAAAGTTTTTACTAGCAGTACACTTGGCGATACTAACTACTAAAAGTATCCTATGCTGGATGTTAGTTTTTTTCTCGTGCGGCGCTGTAATTGCCACTATATATGGAAGTGTTGTCATAAAGATAAATTGCTCGTATTTATCACATACGTGCGCTCGCTTAATTTTTCTCGCAAACAATGAATGTTGCAGTTTGAATATGAAGTACTAGTGAAGAAGTTTCGACAACTTCCCAGCGTGGCGTACTTACACCTCATGAGACCAGGAGTGGGTGAATTTTGAAGGTCCGTACACTAAATGTTTTGGAGGTCCTCATACGCAAACTTGTTTGCGTGCCTACTAGCACATGTCCCACACTATGAAGTGTCAGAATAAGTCTAGTGGATTGCTAATACAACTTTTCCTTAAATCTAGAAGAAAAAATTAAACCTCTTTAAGCACATGGGGCCGCATCACACTGTATAAACTTAGGGGGCCACATGGGCGCCCGCATGAGGACGAGTGCATGGCTAGAAGGATGGAAAACTGATTGACACTAATATAAGGTTAAATTATAGCATCAACTCATCTAACACCGGCTTTTAAACAGGAACAGGGCATATTTATACGTAATCGCCCATCCAGAACACACAGTCCCTTTTTCTTACTCCTGTAGGTACATAGTACTTTTTAAAAAAATCTTCCTTTTTTCGTCCTTCTTTGTCTTTTCGGAGGAGTCCCCTCTGATCAGAAGCTCGGGTTGGTCCGCCCTGCCCCAACTGCGTCCCGGCATTACTCCGAGATATTTTATTAATTTACTTTAAGAATTGCATGTACCATAACGACATGTACATTAATCAATGAGATATTATTGTATTTTCTCATTGATTAATGTATATGCTCCTACTGAAGACAAGGAGATGGAAGAGAAGGAGAACTTTTATGAAGAACTACAGTATGTATTCGACAGCTCCCCCAAAAGTGATACCATTGTGATATTGGGAGATTACAATGCTCAACTTGGGAAAGAAGAATGCTACAGCACAGTAACAGACATGCATACTTTACACGAGGTGACCAATAGTAATGGAGAGATATGTGGATTTGCAGTAATAAATGATCTAATTGTAATGAGTACGCAATTCCAACATAAGAAAATACATTTAGGAACCTGGAATGCACCAGGACAAATGTTAGTAAATCAAATTGTTCATGTGATTATTAACCGCACCAAAAAGGACCTTATAAATGATGTAAGAACATTGAGGGGACCGAACATAGACAGTGATCATTTTATGGTTAGAACAGTATTGCATCTAAAATTACCAAAGATATATACAAAGAAAATATCACGGACTGTCGGATGGAATAGAGTAAATATGTGTAATATTAGCAAAATGAAGGAATATCGTTTAGAGTTATTCAGGAGGCTTAAAGATCTCCCAAAGAGTGATGATGTAAATGAAGAATGGAAGAATGTACAAAATGTAATGATAGAAGTAGCGGACAGCATAATAGGAAAGCAAAAGCCTATAAGGAATGAATGGTGGGACAATGACTGTAAACAAACTATTCAAGAAAAAAATGAAGCTAGAAGAAGATATTTACAATCTAAAACAAGAGCTAGTTATGATAATTATAAATTAAAAAGATTGCAGGCTAATAAGATCTGTAAATTGAAAAAGAAAAGGTGGATGAATAATAAACTTAATTGCATAATAGAAAGTCACAAAGCAAGAGAAACGAGAAAATTTTATAAGGAAGTTAGAGGGCTTCAGCCAAAGCATATAAATGTCCCTCTATTATGTAAAGATGAAGAAGGAAACCTGTTATTACAAGAACCTGAAATTTTAAATAGGTGGATGAACTATTTCAAAATGGATCTAAATACTGCTGCAAGTACACTAGCTGTTTTCCCTCAATATGCAGAAACCAGTTCTAATAATGAACACGAACTAGATCCCCCTTCATACAATGAAGTATGTTATGTAATAAGGAATTAAAAGCAGGTAAAGCTCCTGGTTCTGATAATGTTTCTCCAGAGCTTATTAAAGGCGGTGGTAGAACATTATACCAAAGGTTACATTGGTTAATCTTAAAAACATGGGAACAAGAAGAGATACCGACCAACTGGAGGGAAGGAATAATCTGCCCAGTGTTCAAAAAAGGAGATAGGNCATAGGCATGAATGTGCTAATTATAGACCAATTTCCCTATTAAATGTAGCTTATAAAATTTTTGCAATCCTGTTAAATAAAAGACTTACTGGTATTGTTGAAGATCAACTAGATGAATCCCAAGCAGGATTCAGAGCTAACAGATCAACAACAGACATCTTCATGGTGAGGCAAATCTTTGAAAAATGTTATGAATATAACATTGATCTTCATAATATCTTTGTTGATTATACTAGAGCATTTGATACAATGAAAAGGGAAAAAATACCTGATTGTTTAAAGCAATGTAATGTTCCTTCTAAGCTCATAAGATTGATAATGCTGACGCTCATTAATAATAAAGCAAGAGTCAAATTAAACAATATGCTCAGTGAAAAATTTGATGTATTAGTGGGTGTTAAACAGGGAGACCCGTTATCTGCAACCGTTTTTAATATAGTTATTGACACCATCTTGAAACAACTTGATACCAGAGGAAACATCTCAACAAGATTGAAACAAGTACTGGCATACGCAGATGATGTGATGATAACAGCAAGAACGAAGCAATCCATGGTTGAAACTTATCAGAAGATTAAGACGTTATCAGAACCTTTGGGTCTAATTATAAATGAAAAGAAAACAAAATACATGCATTGCTCCCGTAAAAGTGGAAGTTCCGAAAAAATTAAGGTATGCAACACATCATTGGAATCAGTTAAGTCATTGAAATTTTTAGGATCTATAGTTAATGGAATGAACCAGATTGATGAAGAGATAAAAGAAAGAATAACATTAGGCAATAAGGCATACTTTGCAAATGCTACACTCTTTAGGAGTAAAATAATAACAAAAAGCATAAAATTAAAGTTGTACTGGTCAATCATAAGGCCTGTAGTGACTTACGGTAGTGAAGCATGGGTGTTGACGAAAGCAAATAGAGAAAAGCTTTTAGTTTTTGAGAGGAGAATACTTAGGAAAATTTTTGGACCTACCAAGGAAACCTCGGAATTTTGGAGGATTAAAACCAACATAGAGCTAAATAAATTAATATGTAATAAAAATATAATAAATTTTATTACATCCTTAAGACTAAGCTGGTATGGACATCTCCATAGAATGAATGAACAAAGAACAGTTAAAAAAATATGGAAGTGGAAACCGTTACCTGGCGGTGAGGTTCACCGCAATCTAAGAGATTTCTATCTTCCTATAGAGTTGTAGAGCCTCACTAAGAAGAAGAATAACGACATGTTACATCGATATACGTGATACAAAGACATGAATCGGACGCACATTGATCTGTCACGATCAACACACCTAAGGTGAATGACCCGCGCGTCAGAATACTCTCCACGCGCCTTTTCTAGTCTACCACTGATAGCAATCGTTTAAAAACTCATTTCTTGAGAGTTTCTCATGTATATTTTTTTCTATTGATGGAATTCCCCGCCCTTCGTTCGGTATGCTTAAAATAGTCCATGATTCTTTTACATAGTAACTCATTTTTTAACAAGAGGACCTCTGTCTCTCTCCCCTCTCCCCCCTGGAGACTTCACTGACAAAAGAATCCCCTCCGCACGTTCCATGCAAGTTCCAGCTGCTTTCCGCCACATTTTCGCTCTTATGGAACTAATATCCACTAAAAGTTAAAATCTTTATTTAATATTAACATTACTACCTAATTATGTTGGTTACAAAACGTACCCAATTGACATTTCTTGTTATCCGGTGATTTAAAAAAAAAAAAACTATATTAGACTCTAATGGTTCCCTGATACTCTTGAATTAAATGGTTGACCATGATTTGAATCTTCTCCCTCAGATTATGTTGACCGACGGTTAGATAAAAGGAATGAGAAGTAGGAGGTAAATTTGAATATGAATTTAGAAGAATTGGCTGTTGTCTATTTAAACCGGGATTGGTAAATGTTTTATTATGCAATGTAGCGTGGGAGGGGACAGGATTTATAACAAGAAGTTCACTCTGATGTTGATAGGAGTAGTTGTTTCTCCTACATGCACACTTTTTCAGATAGTGCAAAGTAGAATGTAAATGCAATTGCTGGAAGTACATTCACTGGATTGTCGAATTTTATGTGAAGGATAAATGATATTGCATTTCTTGCACATAGGTTTTGCACGGCGTTGCGTGCCGGGAGCGAAAGTGGCAAAATTCTTTGTTGTTACTTAATAACTGTTGGTAGTTAGGGGTTTGTGTATAAACAAGAAGATGGAGTTTATTGAAGAGGGATTTTGTGAAGGGGTTGGAGGCTATGGTTTGATACAAGTTTTTGAGAAGAGTTTTAATAATATATATGATGAGTCAGTCAATGAACGGTGATACCTATATAATGCAGAAAATAATCCACTGTAATATATGATAACTCTAAAATTTTGGAAAATATTTTATTAAAAAATCTTTAAGCGGTATAAATTTTTTTATTTAGTATAATATTATTGCCATGTTGGATATTTAGCTGAAATGCGGAATAGAAGTTTGGAGGACCATTCAAAATATTCAATAACATAAATTTATAACATAATATTGCAGAGTCTTTCCTTTATAACTTGAAATAGTTCCGTGACAATGATTCTTGAATATACGAATCACTGTTCATATGTTCCTCCGCGTGCATCTCTTTCTCGCTTAGTGTTTCAGATTGCGAACAGAGAGCGCTGTCTTGTATATCTCTGAGCATGAAAACAAGGAATCAGGAAGTGCATTCACGAGGGAAATTCAAACAAAGTCCTGCATCAACATAAAGCTTACCATTGTTCAGCAGCATGTCAACCTGTTAAATAGAACCATTCTACTACATTTAGCACATTGATACATAATGCGTCAAAATTTTCTCTCTCACATCTCGATCCATGAAGTTTCAATGAAATTATTTGTTTCTGGATGAAGGCTCTCCCCGTAAATATGGTATGTAAATAAAGGAAATGCGAAATATGCTATTACATACTGTAAATAATAAGCAAGAAATCAAGGAGAAATAAGGGAAAGTTGGAATTATTTATGGATTTTTATTTATGGTAGAAGCAACAGGAGATTTAATAATTAGAAGTTGTTGATCGGTCTAAGACTGCCGTAGAGATGTAAAACTCTAACAAAGATATAAAATGTAATTTTTTTTAACAAATCGGAGGCAAAGTCGAATTATCTTATTCAGTTATCAGGTATGTAATTTTTTCGGTTTGCTCACTCTGTATTTGTTTTCCTTTATTCATTTTTCATTGTTCTTTTCTTTATTTCAACAACAACAAAAATTACAATTCTCTCGATACTGTTTTACTCAATTATTGTATACTTTCATGTTTTTATTATTGTCATTTCATGTACATATATATATATATATATATATATATATATATATATATATATNGGCTGCTATGCAGCCGAAAAAGCTTTCTAACAATAAAACAATGAGCAACATTGAAACGTCTTTTAATTTATCATTCACAAATCAATAGAGAGACAGTGATTAATGAATATAACTGGATGCTATAAGACGGTGTCGACTGAAGTACCAAATGTGATTACAAGCTCTATGTACAAAATCTATGTCAATCGATCTCTATGTGCAAAAGATAAAAGGCTGATATTACCTAAAACAGGAGAGAAAATGAACAGTGAATGACATGGAGTAAGGGAAACAGGATAAAACATCAAGGGGAAAATTAACTAACATACTACTTGAAGCTTGGCAAGGACGATGGGAAATAACAAGTAAAGACAGAGTAACATTTGAATATATACCGCATGTAAAATATGCAGTTAAAAAAAATGGTTTCATCCACCAAAGCCAATGCAAGAATTTATTAAAGGACATGGAAATTTCCTAACATGCTTGAAGAGATTTGGGAACGAAACAGATGAGCAGTGTACTTGTAGATTAGATAGAGAAACGCCCGACCATGTGTTACGGGATTGCCCAAAGTATGGACATGAGAGAGCGGATTACATTGAGGTGTATACAAGACAGGGTGTGTTAAATATCAAACAGAAGCGGACCTTAATAACAACTGAAACAAAATATCGCATATTGGAGTACTTTACGATGTGCATTGCAGGAATAAGAGAATGTATGAAATAGAAAAGGACGTGTAACCATGTGGCGGGGACGGTTCTGTAGAGTAGTACAGTGTGGAAAGTGCAAAGGAGATAGTTAATGTATGATATCCTTGTTTTGCTTCTTGCTCTGTATACAAGGAGACCTTTAAGACCGAATAAATAAAAAAATTAAAAAAATGATCAAGTGTGAACTTTCCGCAGTGAGGTCCAAGAAAACAAACAAAGATTCAGAAGTCACATTTTTGTCGACAACTACCCACAGGGCGATCTAAACTAGATTCTTCCCATTGCCTTCCATTAGAGATCTCTGAAATTCTGGGGTTCTTCGGAGAGTGACCCGAGTCGTCATCTTACAAAAAAATATACAGGTTTGTCGCAACATTTCTGGGACATTCTGTATATTTTATTGGTAATGTGGAAAATTCAGCCATTGTAAACAATTACTAGGCAACGTGACTTACGCCTGAAGCCATTCGGCAGAGCAGGAAATATTTATCGCATTTCACACTTTGCACGTTACTTAGGCAATGAGAGACAAGCTAATATAATAAATACAAAATATTCGAAAAATAGAATCAGCAATAATATTTCTCTAATTTCTCTCAATTTCTCCCATTAATTTCAGGTTTCCACTGAGTGACATTTCAGAATAAACACACTTGACTTTGAAATGTCACTCAGTGGAAACAATCTGGAATAACACAAAATTTGAACAAAAATAATTTGGAAAGTTACTGATATTAATTACTGAACTAATGGAAAATACTGACTTCGTAGTTTTAACAAGCAGATTTAACGCAACATTCGTACGTACGCATGTTTTCCTTACATTTAAAATTTTTATAGTTGATTTTTCGGTCATTTCGACGTTTCCGATCGAGCTGAAATTCTACAGATGTGTGTGTGGTTTATATAACCATAGATGATTATGGTACCATTGAGCTGATCTGACAATGGTGGGCCCATATCGTATATTGTATTAATGCTTGTCGTTTTTATAAGTGTATACTCAATATTAGGATAAGATGCGTTAAACAGTGAAGCACAACGGGTTGCATTGCACGAAACTGAAGGCTATCTATCAGTTAGTGGTTTCATATCTTATCAGGCTATATTACCTTATACAATTTCGTTTTTGATCAATTACCTTCCCGAGGCAACACACAGCGGTGGTGGCAGCGGCGGATGCGGGGCAACTTGCGTGTAAAATCTTAACTATGTTTCCAAATATTACAATTTGAAGACAGTTTTCACCTTTCTTAAATGCAAAAAACAAAGAAGCTATATCTGTAAAATTGCAACTCGGTCGGAAACGAGAATCTGATGATAGAGAGGACACTGGAATTTCAAAATGGTAAAAGTAGGGTAGTCGAGTTAGTGCTTCTTTGACAAATAAATAAACAAATTAATACTAAAGAGTATAAAATAAAATTAACGTAAAATAAGATTGAAAACAGCTTATTTTTAAAAGTAAAAAATAATGTTGAGTAAAATCAAAATTAAAAAAATATAACTACAATAAAGTTTCTGCCTTTCATTTTAAGTTAAGTACTTGGAAGGAATAAAAACGTAGTTACTTTTAAAATATAAAATATAAATTTTAAAATATTGAGGCGTGAAGAGTCATAAGTACTAAAAAATCTTTAATGTTTTTTTGAAAAAAAAAAAAAGATATTACAACAGCATAGCGAGTGGTACTACATTATTTCCCTTGCCAATTATACTAAATATTGTGAACTTTTTTTTGTAAATTACCAGTTACAGTGGTATTTCTATTCTCTATTTCTGAATCAATAAACTCACTTGACTTTTAATCTCAAAGAAAAGGTAGAGAATTCGCTCTTTTAACGCTAAAAAGGCAAGGATATCTAATAATTAATGTAGTAAGAGAAACTTCAGCAGTAGGTCAAGTCAGAATAAGAGGCAGTGTACTAGCAAAAAGGTATTATACTGACTTTGCCTGTCATGCGTTAAGTAATGTCAACAATGCCTAGGTACTATAATTCAAAATTATTTCCTACTTTGCCTGATAGTTTCAGAAATTGCTCACATTGCCTAAGCACTGTGTACCATGACTGATTTCCTAATTTGCCGCTAACATATGCATCAATCAGACACTTCTCACACCCCATAAAATACGAACGCAAAATCTTTTAATACTAGATATTGATAATGTAATTTTTGTATTTACATTTATTATCTCTGCTTATCATGTATTTTTAGCTTCAATGTTTTGTGAACATCAGATAGTTATGTTAATCGTTTATTTCGTTACAGTAAAATAATCGCTATTTTGTAATGTGTGAAAATCTAGTGAAGCATTTAACTTTTCTTCTTTCTTTCCCCTTTTTGCCTATATGTAATGTAATTGTGGTACAATTCTTCATGAGTTATTTAAATTGTTGTATTACTTGACAATAATTTTCATTGTGTTTCAATTATATCCACTCAAAATGAAGTATTCTACATTTTTGAATTAAAGTTTAATTTCAAGCTTCAAATACTCAGAAATATTATTATTTGACAACTTCTCATTCAATAGTAAACAAGAAAGACGCCAGTCAAAACGCAATTTGCATCATTCAAATATATATATATATATATATATATATATATATATATATATATATATATATATATATANTGGGGATTTCTATTTTTTTGTCATTGATGCTAGGCGTACCTAGTTTACAACTAACAACAATATTTTTCCATAACTAATTCAGTATTAAGACGCTTGGATTTAACAGAACAATAAAAAGTTCAATAAATTCAACCGTCTCTCAAAATTTACTGCGGGAAAACCTTTATAAAATTGGTATTGCTGTCGAAAAAGAAAGAAAGAAAAAGAAGGTTATTCTTAATATGGTTCTGGAAATTACAACAAATGAATAAATTGGGTAGAATAAAAAAAATAGAATAGTAAAATGTTAATGAATACTCTTAACCAGGAGCAACACAATTTAAAGTGTGGATACTCGTAAGTTCAGTAGATTACCTACTGACTCAGAAAACGTTTCCTAGAAAAGAGAGAAAATAATATAACAAAAAGAAAAACTCCTGTAACATAATTTCGTTCTTGGAATGAAGGAACACTATAGTAACAGTTCTTATCATCTTTCATTATTATTATGAAGCATTCAATTAAAAAAAACAGATTTGGAAATATGCTGCAAAAGATTGTTTCTTATGCTAGCAACAATTTAGTAATTATGGTACCTAGCACTGAAACTTGGTTTTATGAATCTTTTTTGTTGTTGTGGCAAATACTGTCTCGAATACACCTTTTTTGGTGTTTTGGTGTCTTTTATCTAATTTATTTAAATTTGCAAGTTTTGAGTTAATTAGTATGAATGTGCTTGTACGTTACAAGTTAAGTTCATGTATTCAAATTCTTACATAAAATTAAAATATTGATAAAACAGTTAAAATTCTATAGGAAATTTAGTGCCCAAAGAATTACTCACTGAAATTTTGCATGTGCAGTCTAAGTAATATTTGCTTTATATCACGTTATTATAATTGTATTTTTCTTAGCATATACAATTTATTCTGTTAATTTTGTCGACACCAATACCAACAATTTTCCAATATTTTTAAAATGAGGAATTCATTCGTGAACAGTATGAATGAAGAATATTCGCTGAAATATCATATGTATGTTTATTCTCAAGAAAAAGATGATTAAACAGTTACAAAACGATTGGGAATCCAAATGAATACGTGTCCAAACCATGAACACGCAACGCTGTTCGGTGCCAATTCAGGGAAATCCGCCAGCTGTACACTAAGAATCCTAAGAAGTGTCGTGTAACATTCATTCAGCGAGAGAGGGAAAGGAAGCGTTCCGTCTGTGAGCCAATGAGAAGCGGATTGTAAAAGCAGAGTCCAGTGGAGGGCACGCGGCAAAAGCGTCGAGACCGCGTCTGCGGTTGGACGCATTCCTGCTGAAGGACACGCGGGACTCACGGAGAATTTTGCGACTCGCGGAAAAAGAAGAGCACACAAAGGAAGGATAGTTTAAAGGTAAGATGTGACATGTATCTTATGAGAAAACATCAAGATCTCTTGGTGGTTTTGTGTTTTACAGAGTGGATTTATTTGCTAGAAAAGTGGTTGTTTTCTTGTTAGAGTTGAATTTCTCATTTAATTTCGTGTGTGAAGCGAAGAAAGTGCTTATGTTTGGTGACGGATGATTCGTAATATGCAACTCGCCTCTTTGGAAATATGTTGAAGCGAGTGTAAATTCATTAATTGTTCAGGACAAGTAATTAAATGTTCTATTGCGGATACATTGTTATTGTGGACACAGTGATAAATTAAACAAGTAAATGATATCTTAAGGCCAATGTGTGCTCGTGCAAAAGTAACGCGCTTTACCCACATTTTAGTACCAGGAAAGTGGATTATAAATAGCAATGAAAGACAAAAGTTGCTATCAAGCGCAAAAGGGAAGAGACACAATTATATATTTTTATTCCCAGATATGGTTGAGATTAAGATAAAATATGGTACTCATTTCCAGAAAATCAGTATTTCCGTCATTCTTTCTACTGACGTGCGTACTGTTAGATATTTTCGTAAATGTGTTGTAAACGAGAATCCAAGAACCAGCTCAGAACTGTGATATTCTTGAATGTAAACGTTCGCCGGAAATTTGCACAATAACAACCAAAATAGCTCCTCAAAAACACTCGATTATGACCCTAGTAGCAAATCTTAAACACCTAAGTGGATTCAAATGTGATGTGATACAAGTTTTATTAAAATCACAATTACATTTTGTAAAAATGTAATCATCAATTGCAATCAGAATACTCATCCATGGGAATATTGTTTCTTTACGTTTTTGAGCCAATGATCATAAATATTAAAAATGTGTATAGTGTTATTATTATTATTTGTACGAATTTCATTTTAATGCTGACGATGCAAATAATTCAAAAAATTCTGTTTTTCTTAGATTTACAAATATTCATCGAATCTTTCATTTCAATACTAAATTAAAACTGATGTTCGAAATCGAGCAGAACTGGTATTGTAAGAGGACTAGACGTTTAACTCAAGCGTTCAAGTATAAAACAGACCGAAATTATTTCTGGTGTTCAAATAATTCATAGTAAATTGAGTTTCAGTGTTTCATCGACACGTTTTATTATTTTTAAAATTATTTTTAGTTTCATTTTCTAATTTTTATTTAATTTTCTAGAAAGCAAAATATAAAAAATTTGTAGCAACAGAAACTTCTCTCGTAATATTTTAAGATCATATCTTGACTATTATCATAATATAGTATTGTAATCAAAGAAACAAGATAAGCCTCCTCATCAACTTCTTTACATATTTCACGATTATTTTTTGAATCTAGCTATAAAATTCGAGCAAATTGTTATCAGATTTACTAAATTAAGATTTTGTAAAGGTTCAGTTTTTAGACAGATTTTTCTTGTTGATAGTATAACTTTTCTGTTTGTTTAAACATTTTCCTCGGGAAATCTTGACCCTAGACAACTAATGTAGTCCTCGTTCCATTTTCTTACAATAAAATATATTTTAAAAATATTAAAGCATTCTGTTTTACAATTGAATATAAAACAGACATGTATTTTTCTCTTTCCGATGGGGTTTTAAAGTCGTAACTATTGGGAATGATGACAGAAACTCGTTAACTTTTTCGTATTACATGAAACTAACTAGTTCCCTTATTTCATCGTTACACAGAAGAAGAAATTCCATAATAATGTTTATTTTTAATTTCAGATGATGCTGACGACTGTCACGCTCGTAATAGTTCTGGCAGGTGCCACCAGGACCACTCCAGCGAGTCCAGTGACCTCAACAGCCGACGGCGTAGGCGAATGTCCTAAGATCGCGCCACATCGCCGTT
This sequence comes from Laupala kohalensis, assembly GCA_002313205.1. Classification (NCBI taxonomy): domain Eukaryota; kingdom Metazoa; phylum Arthropoda; class Insecta; order Orthoptera; family Trigonidiidae; genus Laupala; species Laupala kohalensis. The sequence goes on from NNCF01125940.1 coordinate 73,852, forward strand.
GTATCTGCTGGTACTCTGACGTCACTTGCAACGATCTGGGAATTACTGATCTAAGCACTTTGCTCCCTCTCCCCGCCGACACTCGGAAGTTGGAGATTTCTCAGAACAACCTACGACATATTTCCGCGGACGCGTTGGCCGGTGCGGAGAACTTGACCTCGTTATCGCTGCGGGAGGACCGGATTGTCCAGTTCGATGTAGCCTCCCTCACGCAGTTAGCAACTCTTCAGTTCCTAGATTTGTCTCATAATGAGCTGACGGAGTTCGACTTGAAGGGCGTCGTGTTGCCCAAGTTGCAGTTTCTGGATTTGACTGGCAATGCTTTAATTCATTTCAAACTCAACCCCACCGTCAGTAATTTAAAGTCTGTGGTTGTAGAAGATAACCAATTGACTACCCTGGATAATACTTTCCCAGCCAGTAATATTATTGAGAGGGCACGATTTTCTGGGAACAATCTTGGCAATAATCTAAAATTCTTACGCAGTTTACAAAATGTTGTGACATTATGGCTTTCACACAATAATATATCAGACTTGCATCACAGTACTTTTGAATTTAACAAAAAAGTTCAGTTCTTGCGTTTAGATGGAAATCCTATTCAGAAGTTACATTTTGTAAAAGATCTTTCACAAATGGTAGGATTAAATCTAAGTTCGTGTCTCATTACTCGAATACCGTTTTCTACATTCAAATCAATGTCCTTCTTACAATATTTGTACCTTGCGGATAATTCATTATCTAATATGGAATTTTTGGGAAATATAAGTAATAAACTGTTTTCGTTAACTCTTTCACACAACAAAATATCAAAAGTAGATCCCTCCACTTTCAAAGGTAAAGATAAGCTCGTGCGACTGGCTTTAGATTCGAACCAACTAGTTGATTTATATTTTCTTTCAGAATTACGAAACCTGGAAAGATTTATTGGTAACAACAACAGCTTAAAATACATTGATGAACACACGTTCAAAGATTCGAAAACAAATTATGTCGATTTGTCTCATAATCATATTGAAAATATAGGATTTCTGAAACCAATGGAACATTTAAAAGAACTTTACTTACACAATAATGTTATAACTTATGTTGATTCTCAAGAACGTTATTTATTTACGATTGAAAAGTTAGATTTGTCTAGCAATATACTTGAAAATATAGATTTTGTTCGTTATATGCGTTCATTAAGAGTTCTTAAAGTGCAAAATAACTCTATTCAAGACATCCCAGAAAATATCTTCACAGATGTTGGGGCGTTAGAGAAAGTTGAACTTTCTCATAATAATATTTCAAATTTTGATTTTGTTTTCTACACGTCAAAAATACGTTCTCTCAAAGCGAGTCGCTGTTCCATAGAAAGTACAGATGATTCACCTCTTAAATGTTCCAGAAGCATCCTGGTCGTCACCGACACAAAAAACTCCACTCTCTCCTTCATCAAATCCACGCAAGAATTGTGGAATGAATGCTACGGCTCCTCCATTCAGTCTGTGTGGACTCCCATTAATCCATGGAGCGTGGAACATTTAATTGCTCTTTTAGCTCTGACATGTCTCGTACTTCTTCTACTTATTATCCTCGTCGAAAGCCTAATGAGATGTCGCAAAAGAAATACGAAACTATATGATTACTTAATAGAATCTGAAAAAAAATTGCCTTACAGATTATGAAGTACGTGATTAAAAGGATGGAAACTACACTTTCTAGTCAAGATTTTACCTTCATAGTATTGTAGGTAAAAATAATAGTTTTTGACTTTTACCATAGTGATTTACACAAAAAGTGAATTTTTACTATTTTTATTTATTTTTGAATAAATACTTCACGAAGTTTGAGTAAAAACTTTGAATAAAATAAAATATGCATGTGAATAAAAATTTGTGTGTTTGGTACTACTCTCATATTAAAACACGAAATGTTTAATGACATTTCAATATTATTCAAAACAAGAGCAATGTTATTTTGAAAGAGTTTGAATTTTCAAGAAGTTTCAAAGGTGAACGTAGTATGGTTTTACTTTGTATAAATGTATAACTTGTTATTCCTGTTTTTTGTTCTACATTAAAATTAATGTTCATTTATTTATTTATTTTCTTTTATTATTAGTATCTTGCATGTCCGTGAGACATTAATTTGTAAAAAGGAATTCAATTACCTTCTATAATATTTTATGGAAATGTTTCTGAAATATTTTTATATATCTTAAGTTAAACTCATTTTCTCAATTTTTTTATTTTGTCTTCTTCAGCTTCATCTTTTACTTGCGCATAATTTAGAACAAACAAAATGTGCATTTCTGGTTCCCATTGATCACTTTATATCACATTGGGGTATTTCTACGAGTCATATGTCTTCCATCTAGTCATAATTAAGAATTTCTAGTCGGTTCACTAATCTTTGTATGGGATATTGTTGTGGAAATAGTGTGAAACAAATTTTAATATCCAAATCACAATTAAAAGTAAAATTTAACTGCTCCCACTCTTTATAAACGAATTAGTTTCAGTGGCGAGATTTAGAATTTTCTTTGGTCTAAAAGTGCTTTTAAATTACTATTGAAGTCCAGTCAGTCATTAAGCAAATGCTTCACTGAAGTCACAATATTCTACTTTCGTAACAGCGATTTAAGGCAATAAAAAATCTGTAAAGAAACCTATTTAAATAAACCACGGAAACTTTTTGTGAAGTTGAAAATACATTTCTGCAACTTCTAGTGTTTTAATAATCTGCAATTAAAATACTTTAAACCTGGAATTTGTTATTTCCTCATATAGGAAATAGCCACAATTTATTTTCCAGTTCGTACTGTTAATTTAAATGAACCACAATTTTCAACTCACGACAACCAGTCCGGTTTACGAATGTTCTTATGGTACTGTACCAATACAATTTCTAAATCTTCATGTAATAATGATGAGTATAATGTGCCTGAAATTTCATCATATTGTGTTACTGCTCATTCAAAAAATGTTTTTGCCTTTTAGAAACACGTTATGATGTGAAATATTATTAACACCAAATATATCAAAATATGACATTCAATGTCACTAGCAAGGTAGGTACAAATGATATTCACTTCTAAGATGATCACATAAAAAAACTATGACCTCGAATGTAATCTGTGATGTAAAAGTTATAAAAACAATTGAAATAATGTAGTTTTTTATTACGAATATTTAATCACCTTCTTATGAATAGTAGTGTTTTCGAAACGCACATGTCAATAAAATAATTATTTTAACTGTAAATTCTTGGGATTAGGTCACAAATTAAAAAAAAATATTTTCGAACTTGACAACTTTTGGATTTGTAGGAGTACAATATCATCACCAGGGCTACAATAAAAGTATAAAGTGACAATACATTCAAAATGTACATAAATATATAAACTTAACTAGTTGTGCAAAACCATTGCACATACTTTCTCATAAACGTTTCTCAGTCTGCACTAGAGAGCGATATTAAACCATTCTATTAGAAGAGGGTTGTTTTTAGCATGTTTCAATATATTTTGATCGTCTCCATTTTACCCTATTTAAAAAGTTTATAAAAGACTAATTTTACTAGAATTAATATAAAAGAATCTCTTATATACAATTCTGTTCTTTTGATTCTGGGTGTGATAAGATCAGTAAGATTTATATTATATTTCCAAGATATATTAATAAATAAATGTAAAGATAAATAGGATATTATCGCGAGGACAAAGCAAGGAGAACATCAAAAATCTTATATAATTTAATTAAAAACTACGAAGTTAATTTCTTTGCAATTTGAACTTGCAAAATATATTAATAAAAATTAATCGTATCTATGATTAATATCTGTGAAACAGGTGACAGTTTGTTTTATTTACAGTCACTTATTTCGTAACGATCCTTATCTTTCTCGTCTAAGAATTCTATAACTGTTAAAATATATTATTTAATATAATATTATTTTAACGAATAAAACTGCTATAAAACATTAAATTTAAAAAATCTGGAAAATTAATCAAAAATATTTCTCGGCACACAAGACAAAACAAACACGTAACCAAGTTAATTCTTCAAAATTAGTAATAACATAAAAATACATCCTCACTTATCAAATAACATGCATGGACATATAAATATGACACACAGTATGCATAAGTTAACATCCGGCAAAAGAAGCAGTGAATGCATCTGATACGTAAGCTTCCGTAGCGAAAAGATGCAGCGCCCCCCACATGAAACGTTACGAGTTGTGCGTAGGGGTCGCGTGAGTAAAGGTTCACAATATCAAGAGGCACAGAAGATGCAGACAATCCTCTGTTCTCCTTTTACGAGTGTAAGTAATAAGTGCAGGAAAAAACACATAAAAATTGATATATGATAGTGTAATGAACAATAACTAACATGTTGACGAGCCCTAAAGCCCCACAAAAAACAAACAAAAAAAACTAACATTTTAGTCGGACTCAAAGCCAATAATTTAACAAAATAGTCTTTTATTAGAGATTTGAAAGTAAAATAAATATTCAGAATATTATTTTACTCTACCTCTGCTTCATTCACGTTAAATAATATTCAAGGTTCTTGAAATAGTAAAAAAATGCGTACATGTAGCAGACAGAAATTATTTTACTGCGTCTATACCAAAATTTCAAACGAAATACCGTTAATGCGGATGTAATAATTGTACTTTACGTACAGAAAATTTAAGAAAATCGTTAGAGCTGTTTTTGAGAAACATTCGATAGAGTACTTTGACCTTCATGTGAAGTACCCTTTGTTTTAAACCAAAAACAAAATCAGAGCACGTGCATTGACGACAAATTGTAAAATGTATTGTAAATATGAATTAAATTGATTTATTCATTTACTCATAATCGCTGCGCCCAGACGGACAGACAGACAGACGGACGGACGGACGGACGGATGGACGTTATGCCAAAAACAACTTTTTCGGAATCAGAGGTTTCCAAAACGGATATTTCCGAAAAAATCTTATTTTCGAATTTTTTCACTATTACAATACATTCTATATATTACGTACATGAGAAAGTAAAAAAGAAAAGAAACTTAAGAAGGCAAACAAATATTACAATGTCCAATCCCTTTCAAACAAATTGACATACATTGAAATTCTGGTACACGAAAGTCGATTCGATTTGCTATGCCTCACAGAGCATTGGCTTTCAACTAACAACATCAACAATACTGCTATTTCTAATTATTATTTAGCAAGTTCTTACTGTCGGCAAAATTTTAAAGGTAAAAATCCCTACGGAGGTACGTGTATCTACGTTCGTAATGATATTTAATCTTCTCCACTGACAGGCTATGAGAACTTTTGCGTAAAATAGTGTGTTCGAATTTTCTGCAGTTGAACTGACCGACACCGGTATTGTTGTTTTGTGTATTTATAGACCTCCTCAATCAGATCTTGACATATTTTTTCGGAACTTCGAAATTGTTTTAAAACATATCACACGTAAATCTACTAAATCTATCCTTATATGTGTCGATTTCAACATCAATTTCCTGAGTACATCCGACTCTGCACATTCACCAGTTAATCGATTCAAGCATCTTATCGACTCCTTCAACCTTATTACTACGATAAACGACCCCACTCGCCTCTCCGGCTCATCTCAAACATTGCTAGATCAAATTATAGTCAACAATGGAATCTCGTATCTCTCTGAAGTGTTTATCGCCGGATACAGTGATCACCTTGCTCAAGTATTGACTATTAATAATACACTAAAACCGCTTAAAATCCTTTACAAATTTACAAGAGAGTTTAATGACATAAATAAATCCATATTCGTAAATTATTTGCGTGAAGAAACATGGAAAGATGTTTACAATTGCCAAAACACCGACGACAAATTCAATGTATTTATCTCAACATTCCTAAAACATTACAACTCTAGTTTTCCCATAAAACGCAAGTTAATTAACACAAAAAAATACAATAGATGGATCACCCTAGGGATAAGAATTTCTTCAAAAAACAAACGCCGTTTATATTATCTTTCAAAACGCTATAACCAGCCACCCGAATTCCATAATTATTTTCGTAAATATAAGACTATTCTCCGAAAAGTAGTCTATGCAGCTAAAGTTATGGAAAACGACAGGCATATACTAAAATCGAACAACCGGATGAAAGCCATGTGGAATATTGTTAACAATTACACGTCAACTTCTGAAAATCGCGAAGAAAATGTTTCTTTACTAAACGATGGCAAGATCGTGTCAAATCCTCAGGACATCGCAAGTTTGTTTAATTCTCACTTCTCAGAAGTTGGTAAAATAACGAACTCAATATATCCAAATCAATGTCCTCCAATTATTACCACCCACATACCCAATTCTATGTTCACTTCCGAAACTAACGCCAGTGAAGTCATGGGAATCATCAGCTCCTTAAAAAACAAATTTTCACGAGGCATAGATGATATACCTGAGTTTATTGTTAAATCTTCGTCCCACGCTATATTAAATCCACTCGTAAATATTTTTAATAGTTCTTTATCGGAAGGGGTGTTTCCCAATATATTTAAGAGAGCTAAAGTGAAACCTTTACACAAGAAAGGAAACAAACTTAATATTGGAAATTACCGACCAATATCTCTACTACCCACTTTCTCAAAAATCCTAGAAAAATTGTTCTATAAGCGTCTTCTAGATTTTTTATCAAAATATAACATTCTCTCTGACGATCAACACGGTTTTAGGAAATCCTTTTCCACTACAAGCGCCATATTTTCCTTCTTAAACGATGTTACCACATCTCTAGACAGTGGAGAAAATCCTCAGGGTGTTTTTCTTGACTTATCCAAAGCATTCGATGTCATCGATCACGGAATTCTCCTTACCAAATTGCATTCTTTAGGCATTCGTGGACTTCCACATCAATGGCTAACTTCTTATTTAAAAGATAGATATCAACAAGTAGAAATATCCTATACTAAAAATAAAATACTTGAGCGTTGTCTTTCAGAAACAAAGCCACTTACTTGCGGAGTACCCCAAGGATCAATTCTCGGCCCTATACTCTTTTTATTGTATGTGAACGACATGTCATCATCTACATCAGATTGTAAAATGGTTCTTTTTGCTGATGACACTAATTTACTGTGTAAGCACGCCAATGCTCAAAAAGTTTTGTCTAACCTTTCGACTTGGTTCCATGCAAATCGTCTCATTGTAAACACTGACAAAACAGTGTCTATAACATTTCACAATTGTAATACAATATCTTTACCTCAGGTTTCTCTTTCTTTAAACGGAACACAATTAAAAACTGTTACGAATACAAAATTCTTAGGTCTCCATATTCAAGACAACCTCAAATGGAATTGTCACATTGACAATCTTAATTCCCAATTAAGCAAATTGTGTTACGCATTCCGAATCTTAGTTAACGCAGTTAGTCCACGTATTTCCCGTTGCGTATATTTTGCAAACGTTTACTCCTATTTATGTTACGGCATTACCTTCTGGGGTAATTCCGGTCAGTGTATTCAAACCTTCAGAATTCAGAAGAGGATAGTTCGGATAATTTGTAAATCTCATCCCCGAAACTCTTGTAAACATTTATTCAAGGAATTAAATATCTTAACACTTCCCTGCATTTGTATTTATGAAACGGTCGTGTTTGTTAAGACCGAATTACTGAAGTGCCACCCTTTCTTAAACGAAACAGTCTCGTTCACGAACACTATACTCGCAATAGTAAAAATATTCATCGGCCTAGAGTGTCAACCACTCTTTGACAAAAAGGACCGCATCATTCGGGAATCGTTCTATATAATTCCCTGCCCAAGAATATATAAAAGACATTATGAAATTGAATCTTTTCAAATTCGCGGTTAAAATCTTCCTCCTGCACCAGTGCTTCTACACTGTAAAACAATTTATTGATTTTAATAAAAGTTAAATCCGTCTTGTACTTTATCACGCCATTGCTGTAGCACTTTTTTAAATAACTTATAACAATTTGAAAAACTATTTTCTTGCATGATTGTGTTGCCGTATGGCTCATATTAATTTAGTTTTATGTGTACTCAACTTTGGCACGGTTGTGTACNCATAAATTCTGTAGCCCCATCCTGGCCCGGGTTTTTCTCCGTTTTTCCTTCGGGTAGAGGCGGATTTCTTATACAGGTTCTCTAGGCTTTGTCTAGGGGCGTGTTTATTGTAAGAATAAATCGTGAATTTAGTGTTTTTTCAACTTTTCTGATTTTTAAACACTATACTCAGAATAATCTATAGTTTGATAATAACTTGTACATGTAAATTTACAAACATATTTGCGTTAAATTACAAACATATTGACATTATATATGTATTATATCTCACAGCTAACTTTTTATCTTATCTAGGAACTTATGCAACAAAAAAAAAATTGAATCCGCCTCTGCCTTAGGGCCTTTGATCGGAATTGATGGGATGGTCCCTTGCTTTCTTCCGGAGAGTAAATTAGTTTATTGTCCTCCACGTGGTCATACGCAGTTTGTACTGTTTTTTGACAATAATTTTATTATTATTATTATTATTTCACAAATTACAACAACAAAAATCAAATATTCTGAATACATGTATTCATGTATTTACCCTGACTTCCAGTCTTATGACACCTGAAGATGAAACGTTGTGTAATGTTTCTTGCCAGTTAAAGTGTTCTTTATTATATTGACATATAGTACAAGTATTTTGTAAATATATTGATCTGAGTATAAACATGGTCGTATTCAAGTATTTATAAGATGTGTAAGTTGAAAAAAATGTCAGAAGGGGAAAATACCCTGGCTTTGGTTTAATTCGAATTCTGGATGCAACAGCTTGCTCAATAAAAATGTGTCATTAATAGCGTGTTCAATAAAAATAACGTATTATTTTTACGAAATGTATTTTTCGCACAAAGTATCCGTTTATTTGTGAACCGTCTCTCGTGATCCAATGCTGTCATGCGTAGTAGCGCTGTTTGGACACCGTTTAAAAAGTGACGATTATCGAAATTAGTATTTTCAAGCATTTTATAAAAAAAGTAGTACATATTTAAAATGTAAGATTAAGTGAAGTCCATATTCCAAATATTTCTGTTGTTAATTACGCGTCATTTTTGTTAATTCTATAATTATGACGAGGAAAATACTATAGCAACATTAAGTTACATTTTAGAAATAAAAAGCAATGTTAAGGAAATATATTTTCTTGGACCCGATGAATCGTAGGGCAATTGAGTATGAGGGTAGGTTTCAATTTGTAAAAATTATTTTAAGAGTTGTATTCAAAGAAGCAAATGTTTATTTTCGATGGTGGTGAATGGAACGTCTTCTAATAGCCGATGTTACTCCATTGATATAATATTTTGATTTGTGTATTCACATTAATAACAGAAGAGCTCGGTTCAGTTTCATTGAATCACCTTATAATCCAATCTAATCTCTCAATACGTGGTCCCGGCACCCCTCCAACCCCGTCCATCACAGTCCCCTAAGGCGCCGCTGGAAGTTAAAGACGTTGCCTTTGAAACGTACTAGTTCACGCAGTTAACAGTTCCGCCCCCGAGGAACGAGGTCAAACTTCTCAGCGACTGTTCCTCTTCCCTCCTCCAGGGGCGGGGCTCTTCTCACGCGTGCGCCGTCATTCTCCCGGTGGTGTCTCGGAAACTTGCGAAATACCGCGAGTCTTCGCAACATTCACAGTGGGTCACGTCGCACACGGATTATTATCGAAAATTATCCAGCTAATAGAACGCCAAGTGAGAAATTACTGAAAGACGCAAATATTTGATCACTTCTCGACTGCCTAACGATTCGACGTTTATTGCGTTCGATCCCTCACGAACAGAGAAAACGACAAAAATATTATGTTTCCAAAATATGTCCTCTTCCTTTTATTTTTTTATGCTTGAGGTCAATTAAGATTGAGGTCAACTTTCAGTGTGTTGCTTTTGAATCATATCATCAATGTTGGGAAAGTAAAAATAGTCGGATTTTAAAGAAAAGAATCACCCTTGCCCCGAAAACTTGTAAACAGATAATTTGTCCATTAAAATATGAAATTCCAAATAGATGCGAAGCTTATTGTGGAAAGGGTACCAAATGGGAGGGTACTCCCACACAGCAATTCATATTATCGGTGTAAAAGAGCAATGTGTACTGATGTGTGGACTTGAAAAAAAAACTAAAAAACTTATTCCTGTTATTTGGCTTTGGGAAATAAAAAAAATTGGTCCACCAGAAGTGGAGAAATTGAACTAAAATATCTCAAAATATTCAGTTTTGAGGAGGGTATAATTAACCAAAAATATTTTTTTATCTTAACTTTAGATCAATGAGGTCCTGCGTAAGAAATAAACGATTGAAATGAATCAATTGATATCCTTGAAAATAAGTGCGTCCTTACGATTCTTATTGAACTCTTTTCATTTTTTTAATAATGCAAAACAATATCGGGTTGAATGTTGTTCGGTATTTATGTGTGATAAATGGATTGTATTTTCCAGAAACTTGTTTAATGTCTTGGTTTCTCGAGATGTCCAGTTTATCCATAAAATAGTAATATAATGCTACATAAACAAAGAGATTAAATAAAGAGAATATAAAAACAATTTAAACTAAAGGACGTAATATAAGGAGGTTTGACATTAAGAAATATGAATGGAAAACAGCTCTTTAACATTTGTAGGATTAAATGTTTAAATAGGCAAGATTTTACTGAGGAAGGCGTTTGTTCTTACAGCACTTTGAGTGAATTTTATTTTTCTCATAAAACATTTTTTCCTTGCAAAAACCTTTTTAATCTTGTACATATGTGCGTTTAAAAGGCGAGTGCACTTAAGAAATGTTTTCGTTGCAAAAATGCGATCTTACTAATTCAGCAATTACTAATCGATTTTAATTACTGAAAAGCAAGAAATTAATATTTGCTCTTACCATCAAATGCTATGTTTTTCTTACTCTGGTATTTAAAAAGTATTGATATTATTTTCACAATATCGATCATTTTAACTTAACAGTCGTTTATCATCCTTTGTCTAATTCCTGCCAACGCAAGGTTCAGATCGTAAGACGCGATCTTCCACTTAATTTCATGTTTTGATGAAGGAATTGGGTTTGATGAAGACGTTTACATCTGGGAAACGTAAGATACCAGAACGATAGAAAACGGTTGATGAACAAAACCCTAGCAGGGATCGAACTCTCGCTTTCGCGGTTGTAAAGAATGTCGTGAGCGACTACCATTGCAACCTTAACCGATAATAATTTCAATGGTGTAAAGTAATCCATATTCATATTTTGTTTGCGTTAAAATAGGTGTGAGACACATCAATGACCATTTCTCACCGTTAATGGCATACAAGACCACGCAAGAAAAATAACTCCTAAATGTGATAAAAGGTGACTCGCAAGATTTATGTGAAAGTCTTCGACGAAGTAAAAGCGAAACAACAAAACACGACGTATGTCCATTGTATCTTTTTATGAAATATTGCGGAGAAAAGCACTTTATCTACTAGTAAGTTTACTCCCTGTCCGCAAGCGACTAAAAGGTTGAAAATGTACGAATACAGGTCGCATTTTCCATAATGTATTTACGTTGTAATTTCTCCTCTAGATCAATTTATCACATATTACTTCCTGGAAACACGAAGGTAATAATGTTAATCACCGATTGATGAAGCCGATTACAAAAGCTTTTAATGAGGTAATGTAAATACCCCAAATTACAAGACAAAAAAGGTAAGATATGTACTGAGGACGTGATATGTATCCTTATGCACGTAACGGTAATAGTCCAAATGTGATATTTGATTCTAGTATGAAGAAAGATTGAATTACTGATGTTATAAAGATTGAAAATGGGAGACTGGACCGTTGTTCGAACCCGGAACCTTTACACTTGGTAACGTGTCAGCGCACAAATCTTAAAGTCCCGGGACTCGAGTTCGAACCACGGTCAAGTCTCTTATTTTCAATTAATATAACATAATTAATCTGATACCTAATTATAAACCCTACCTTGTTAATATGAAAGTTAATATCTAATAAAATATGTTTCATTGAAGTAAACATCGCATAATAACAAATCGAATATTACTTTTTATGGGAAAACATAATCTGAAAAAAAAGGTTCTGGCACATAATTATGTCTAAATGATAACTGTTGTAAAAAACGCATAACTGAAAAAAATACAACTTAGACCTTTTACGGACGATTGCAATATAAATTGTGCTTTTAATAGAAAAAACCCGTTTATCATAATTAAACTATATTTCTTTTGTTTCAAATGTGGTATTTCCTCACTTCCGTAAAGTTTGAAGTTCATCGAACAAAGTTTTGTCCTCATTTCCTGCGAATCCAGTCAGTCGGTGTAGTGGTGCCGCCTCCTAAACCCACGACTGCCACTGCCCGCCAGAAGGCTTCACTTCACTCTGCAAATCTTATGAAACCCCGTGCGGTTACGGCCCAACTTACGAGAGGGCTCCGATGCCTGCGGGGAACCTAATTTGCAGTTTGTTAAAAAAATATAACTTTCCAGGACTTTAAGAAAAACTTAAAGGAGGAAAAAAGAAACCTTTGCGATTCGGTTCTTTCCCCTGTCTCTCCAACTTGCTTCACTTTCCAGTTCCTCTATCATTTTCTTTCCTATTTCCGCCTTCTTCGTGGTGCAGCCGCTGCTGTGTGACTTTAAGAACATCTCCATCTCTCGTTAGCTCCACGCTTCGACTTTGATAAGACGTCCCTTAAGGGAAAGAAACTGGCAACTAGCTTTAAGACTCCTACGTCGACTAGCGAGGGAAGAAACCTCTGTCATTTGAAGTTGGAGAAACGGGAGAAAGGACGCTAAAATACTTCGCCAAATAAGACTCTCTTCTTTCGTGTACAGATGTAACCTAGTGGAGTAGCTCTCAAGACACATATCAAAGTAATTTTGGAACTGTAATGATATCAATCACAACTGCTGTTTCACAATTTACAATTTTTATTATCATTGATTTACGGTTTTTACTAAGATAAAGAAAATATTTTTGTGTTAACTAAGACATGATTATTTTCTAAAGTAAAGTTTTTTCCTATCTTGTTTATTAACAAGAGGTTTTCTTGTCTTCAACAATAAACTTCCCTATCCATAAAATTTAGCATTTTGGTAAAGTATTTGATAGTTTGCAATAGTTATAGTATAGTATTGTAAGCATTAGGGTATAGCTGTTGGCTGTTGGAGGTAATGTTGGATTTTCTGGTATTTATAATTAATTATCATATTTTTAATTTGTTTAGAAATTTCTTTCTCTTTTTCGCTTCTTTTGACTATTCAATTGCACCTGACTGCTCGTTTGGATTTAATAAGCTTAACAATGTGATAAGGCAATGCCTCAGAGTTTAAATTGAGTTATTATTCGTGTTGAATAATTGAATTCAGATGAGCCTTCGATTGCTTGAATAATATTAGATATCGTAGAATCAACGTCAGTACTGGTTATTAATTGTCTTGGAATAGATAAGTTTTCATGCTGTAGAGCTTGGAAATAGTTCTGTTCATTTGGCCATTAATTATTTTATTGTTAGTGTACTGCATACTTTCTTGGGATATATCAATTTTGATTTGAACGGGTAGATGATCTGAATCAAGTTCAGGAACTTCTATTTGTTGTAATAATTGATGGATATCTTTCGTTAAGACTAGAACTAATATATCAAGGGTAATGTTTATGTTATTGGAAAGTAGGATGGGAGGGTGTATGAATATACAGCGGTTTAGACTACATTTAACCGTTTCTTTTACTGTGTAAAAGATATAGAATTACAATAACACTCCAAGTACAACATATTTCAATATAGAACAATCAAAAATTTGAAAATGAATTAAAACTCGATTTCCCAAAGATACAAATAAACCCTCGTGATGAAAAGTTTATTATAGAGAAAATATCATTAACTCCTCAGTACCCTCATCCCCCCTCTGTACCTTCTCACCCTCCCCATCTTAATTAAAATAAAGTAATATAAATAATGCTATATCATGCACTATATTGTTACACGTGCTAAGTAAAACACTCAATGTCAAGTTATGAAGTTTCCTCTGTAAGGCCAAAAGCCCGATCGGAATAAAACTAATTAAAAATTTCTTATCTTACATCCATCGATTCGTATTATCGGTTCCCTCCTTCCATCCCTAGTCGACCCTCCCAACCTTTCACTACAATTTCATTTGTTCTGTTCTCAACTTGTTTCTGCAACGTATCCGATTTTCTCCGCTTCCAACAACAATAGTAAATCACTGATAGTAATATTCCACAATAATAATCAATGGTGGGAAGGTTTCAATCAACTAAGGAGGAACAAATTAAAACAAAACAATGATTCAAATGTATTTCTGCAATACATTTGAATAACTCTAATTAGAATGTCTAATTCTATACGTATTTCCGTAACTTCTACTCTTATGCCCGAGCTTTACACAGGAGGAATACAAAATGGAAAATGCATGAATATTCTCGCATGAATGATGTTTCTTTATAAAGTGGTCTGTTATTGCAATGTAAAACTACTGAATACACCGAAGTATACTTTTGTTTATTCAGTAGTTGTGCATGCATTCCGATAACAGAGCGCAATATGTTAGCACAAATCAATATATTTGCGATTTACTCATTGAAAGTTGTCAAATGAAGAACTACGCGCACTTCGTATATTTGTCACCCGCAGTGTTGGAAATTCAGGCATTGTGCACAATGTGCCACGAAACATGAATAATGCCTCAAACTATCAGGTAAAGTAAGAAATATTCAGTGCATTTCCCATTTTGTCCAGGCATTGTAGATGTTGTCAAACGAAAGTCAGGCAAAGCTATTAATACAAAATATTCTATTTTAAAATAGCTCAAGTATAATTACTTTTTTCAGGTTTTTAAACTGCAAACAAATTTGACATTGAAATGTCACTTTGTGAAAACAATATAAAATATCACAAAGTAGAAGAGTTTGAAATATTCTGATTTTACTGTGCAACCCAAGGGAAAGTTTTGTGATCAAAACAAACCAATGCAACATGAAGAAAGCGTGACTTTTTACTTCTAGATATGTTGAACGTATTTCTTTAAATTTTAAGCATCACTTAAATAGAATAAAAAGTTTTATTTCAACAAAGTATATTTGAATGACACTTATGACTAAAAGTACGTGTTTCTTTACACTATGTTTATCTGCTTTGGTATTTAGACTTGCATATGTATTAACAAATAAAGCTGCAAATTATATTAAATATTGCAACAAACTTTTTGTTAGACATTACTTGCTTCAGCAATATTTTTATCCGCAATAACTTAACCAATAAAACCACTTTTCTAGAAAAGCAATAAAGAATTCGTTTTACCAACACTTAGAATGATGGGATTTCAAACAATTGCAGCACGTTGTTTTCGGTAATACTTTAGAACTTGAATAAGTCTAGAATAAGGGGCGATGTATTCATGAAAGATGTTATTGCCACGTTCGACATTGTTACAATCGTAGTCAATGCTAGAAATTGTTTCATACTTTACCTGATGATTTCAGGCGTTATTCACATACCCGAGGCATTGGGCACATTTCCTGATTTCCTAACTTGCTGGTAACGTGTATACTAATTATATGTGGTGGGCAAGTGCGCTACCGACTGCAGTACTGCGCCGTTGCCAATTGTGTATGGTTTCACATTGGACTTCTTTCAATAAGTAACTCGGAAACATCTTGATTCCGCGGTAACACGTTATTCGTACTAACACTTCTCAAGGCCATATGTAAAGTAGGAATCTAACTGCACCATGATGCAATTCCAAGTCTTCTCTCTTTTTCATTAAACACGACTTCACTATCTTAAGGTTTTTCTCTTTGGTATGACTGACTGCATTTTCCTTAATATTTCTAACACCTCGTGTTCGTTATTCGTGTTCATTATTGTCTATTACAATATAACTCAGTGTCATTCAAAAATAAATTATGGTATGTTTGTTTCGTTATAAATACAAAAATCAATATAATATTACTTATAACTGTTGAAAATCACATTTGGAAGAAATAAAATGTTAATGTTTGAGGAAAATTCAGTATGATAAAAACATTCCCTCTTCACAAAACATATGTCGTCCATATGTTAGACGTACGTTGTCCATTGGCGCCCAGATGCATTTCTAGAGCGTGAAGACGACGTGCTTCTTCAACAACGTTCAGCACACTGTCCACCCACGCGCCTCTGCCATTCACATTGTGGCTTGGAGCCAGCAACACCAACGGAGAAGTCACATACCATTCATTCTTAACATACACAACTTTAGAAGGCTGTCCACATAATTAAACCAGACAAAGATGTACGATTCATTGCTTTTATTTCTCAATTTCGGTGGGGAAAATATAATCTTAAAAAACAAACAGATAAACCCGACTTGAATCAAGTTCATTATACGAAATGTTTGAAATTTTTTTATGGGTAAAGTCTTGTTTGTTCGCTTTGTGTTTAAAAAACATACGACTTTCTCTTGTAAAGGTTTTGGAAAAACACTGTCAAAGAAAAAAAAAGGAATTTTGTTTCATAAACAGGACTCGGATTTTGCAAGTTTTAAATATTTTTTTCCTGACCTATGACTTTGAGCAAACAATTTCTAGCATTTTTACACTCTTTGGACGATATGAAATGAATTTAATGGGACAAAAATGCATATTTTTAAAGATTCTATTTTGAACTCTGTAATTTTTAAGTTAAATTACTGACCAATTAAAATTTACATGTTCATTATTAAAATATGACTTATACTGAATGAAGAAGCTCAGAGGTATTATTCAACCAACCAGATTTACACTCGCACTTACCTAGTAGTAGGAAGATACATGCGTAACTGATTTTTAGTATGTATTTCGAGTATTTTTATCAATTTAATTTGATTTTGAATGCATATTTTAGACTTTTTAGAGTACATTATCCGTATGTTTAGTGTATATCAACCCGATACCCTCTTATAACTCACACGTAAAAAAGAATTTAAGTTTAATATAAGTCTCCTATATCTGACCGTTACGGAACGGGATACCTGGGTGGAAATTTTTGCAAAATACCTAATGACTCTCCTAAAATAAATCTAGATGGTTGCGTGTAATGAAATTCATTTTTGGAACTGATAAATCTATTATAAAGTACGCAATAGGGAGTTACAATTCCTTTCTTTAAGTTTTAACAAAAAGATATAAATATCTTAAAAGCACTCTCAAACAATTTTAATATTATTTTATGTGAATTTCTGTAGAGTAGCTTTGCCAAGGGAAGAAGAATTGGCGTTCAACTGTATAACACTTACAAATTGATATTCAAGTTCAATACAGAAATACAGATCAATGTCGTCCTCCCACTTAATTCCCAATGGAATCACTGAAATACCTTTCTTATTCTTCCACTTAGAATTTACGAGGTAAATACGCGCCTACAAGTTGATTTAAAATATTGATGAACTTGAATAAAGATATTTAATTTATATATAGAATATTAATTAGAATTCTTAAAATTTAATTCTAATTAAAAACTTAAAATTCTAATTAAAATTCTCAGATTAAAATAAAAATAAACGAATTTCGTGACGAGTTGTGACGTAACTTGCATATCAACTATAAGCCAAGATTTCAAAGAACAATGCAGGAATATTGAAATTCAGAGGCGTTATAAGTTGGATAATTAATTGAATAGGCGTATGTTTCCTAAGAATCACCGTGTTCCATTCCTGTGGTTAAATAAACCACATGCAACACGAATACCTGAAATATGCAATTCTCAGCTAAATATTCGATAACACCCAAGATACATGATCATGGATTCGTTCATCAATGCTGAAAAAAATTCCTTGTAATGGGAATATGAATATAGTGTAAGTATGAAAACAGCTTTGTAAATTAGAAACATAAGAAAAATTATTCCTTACTCAAGACGAATCTTGGATCTCACAAAATAGTGTAGTCTCTACAAAAAAATACTGCAAACAAGTGTTAAACAACAATTATTGTTTTCATAATTTCAATGGATACGTCAAACAAATTTTGATTTAATTTTTTTAGTTAACTTTCTATTTGACAATATTACAGGATAATATACGAAATTTAAATGTAATAATAGTCTATTTATAATATAGTTAAGTAACAGTATTAACTAATTAAGATTTTATTTATTTATTTACAGGCATAATATACCTAGTTTACACATATGTATATATTCCGCAGGAGGTTAGAATTAACCTGTATGTGGACCTGCAATCTAAAATTAGTTTACAAAAATACAAACAAAAACAAAACTTAGGATTTAATTCTCTGAAATACATTGGGAATCTACAAGAAGTAAAGTAAAACAAAGAATGAAATTTTTTTAAAAAGTAAATTTACTTACTCGTAGAAAATTAATAGTCATAGCAACAAAAATTCAAAATTAGTAATAAAACAATACAAACTGCCATACTTTAAATTATGAATGTCAGTAACATTATAAAATCAGACATACAATGTCTGTATGATGGAATGTAAATTGAAATTAGATAGATACTCTGGTCAAAAATGTAGATAAATCAAAATTAAATATGTAATATGTTAATAGTTAATTCAAAAATTCAAATCTTATAACAATTCAGAAGATGAAACACACCACAAAAATACATGAATCATATGAAGTAAGATTCTGAATAAAATACAACTAACAGTTAGCCTGCAAAATCTGTCAAATACATTCATACATTACATACATTCTTACTAAAAAAGATATACACTTGCAAAGTCTGGGGTGAAATTAAAATAAAACAAATGTACAAACATTAAAAAGCTTACTAAAATATTAGAACGGCTGTTCAATGAGAAATGATTTAATGAGTTTATTGCAGTGCAATGTAACCTTTAAGATTTTTATAGGCGGAACTTTGAGTGAAATTGAGGGATTTTAGTGCATTTGGTAATTTACTGAACTCAGAAATGGCATTATATATAGAACTTTTTTTCAAACTTCTAAATTTACTGTGGGATGTCTTACAGTTTTAAACCTAGTGGATATTTGGGATCCTACGTAATTTAATTTAATTTAATTTCGTTGTAGTGTAAACGGATACAGTTAAATTTATATATTTGTCTCAGGTTGAGAGGTTTTCTTCTTAACGCGTTTACATTTTTATCCGTAATTATATTTAAAATTCGGTCCCTCATTATTTCAAGAGGTCTGATATTTCTTTCGTACGCTGCTCCCCATGCTACAGTTCCATAAGTGGCTAAACCACTAAAGACCCCATAAAATAAAATCACCAGTGAATCCCTATCTAACATGTCTTTTAATTTAGCAAATACATATATTAAGTACTTAAGTCTCTTAACAATACTATTGATGAGAATAACTCATCTCATATGACAGTCCATGAGAACTCCTAGATACTTTACATATGGTACTCGGATTAAGTTACAGTTATTTAATATTATATCAAAATTATGTGGGGTGCTATCAATGTAGTTACATAAAGTGATGTAGATTGATTTATCTATATTTAGGGTTTGTTTGTTTAAAACAAGCCAGTTATACGCCATGTGAAGTTAATTATTTGTAACAAACGCAGTTTTTTTTCCATTTATTCTCTGAAACTAGTATCTGCATATGAAACAATGCAACCATATGGAGTTACATTCAAAATGCTGTTATATAGATTAGGAATAATAATTGAACCTTGTGGTACACCTGTTGCGACCCTTTTTGTATTGCTTTTGGTATTATCAATTTTTACTGCTTGCGTTCTACCACTTAAGTAATCTATTAATCAATCTAGAACTGGACCACGCATACCGCAGTTTTCTAGTTTAGTAATTAGTAAGTTGTGGTCAACCGTGTCAAAGGTCTTTGCTAAATCCAAGAAAACAGGTTTAATTTTATCAAATTTTGAGTCTATAACGCATACAAGGACTGAAGAATTTAGAGATTCATGAAAATAACAATTTTTCGAAAACCTTTGATAAAAGTAGTAAAAGTGAAATTGGCCTATAGTTTGACACATTAAACTTATCACCTGCTTTATAAGTAGGTACAATAACTGCACTCTTAAAAGCATTGGGAAATATACCCTTAACCATGCATAAATTAGAAATGTGAGCTAGGAGCTTACTTATAAAACGGAAATCATTTTCAATATAGCAGGGCCGATACTCATCATTGCAAGCTTTATATTTCAATGATTTAATTGTATTAATTATTTCTATTCCATCAGTTGGATTCAGAAAAATAGATCGCTCGTTAGGCTGTGGCATGGGAGAAGAAAATTCTGCATTAGTTTGTAACATTACATTAGCTAGACTGGAGCCGACAGTGCTGAAAAAATTGTTAAATTAATTTGCAATATCGATTTTTTATCATATTCTTTTCCATCAACAACAACATTATCGATTTTTCTACTCATGTCATGGTTTTACCAAATTTCTCGTTAACGAAAGACCGTGATTTGTTGTCATTATCAAGATGTTTAACCCTTTCTTTTTCGAAAATTTCTCTTTGCTTGTCTTAATTTATTGTGGAGTTTGTTAGAAAATTTGACGTATTTGTCTTTTAATACAATGTTATGAGGTTTGCTTTTCCATCTTCTATAAAGCATCTGTTTTCCTCTGGCAAGATTGATCAGTTCTTTATTGATCCAATCATTCCTAGGCTTATTGTTTTGGAATATCTGTATTTGGACTCGCGCTTTGGATAAAACATTGCTCATTAAATTCATCAAACTGTCTAAAGAGTGATTTATGTTGTCGTTAAGGAAATTAGTCCAATTCTCACAGTGACATGAATTAACAAGTTTTCGGTAATATAAGAATTGGTTTGTCTATTTTTTTCCCCACTAACTAAATCGGTTTGTTCGTTAACAGAAAGCGGTTCATGGTCTGTTGTTTTATAACAAAGTTTATGAGCTGTTGTTTGCAAACTGTTAGACTTACAGAGTATGTTATCAATACAAGAACTTTTGCCATAATTGTTAATTCTGGTCACTGACGAGAATTTCGGTAAATATTGAAATTCTATAAAGTTGTTATAAAATTTCTCGGAATCTTCATCCTCCATATTAAAAAAATCAATATTGAAATCTCCTACAATGAAACGATTTTCTGTTTCCGCGTTTTCTTGAAGAAGGAGTCTAGTATAATCAATAAATTCTTTCCTCTTTAGTTTGTGACTCCTATACATAGCACTTATTTTTATTTGTTAAATATCATTAATTCTAACTATAGTATTTAAAACTTTGATTGTTGCATGAAACCGTAACAACATTTGCAATTATATCTTTCTCTCTATATATAACACGACGCCATCAGATTGATTTAAACAGCTTTTATTGTAATGCAAATCATAATCCGGAATATTTAGTAAAAAGGGATATGTTTTAGTTCCCATGTTTCCGTGCATGCTATTATATCAGGTTTTCTGTTCAAACTAGCAATGAGAAGTTTTAAAGAATTTAAATTTTTATTAAAACTTCTAATATTCAGTAGTATTATTATAAATTATCCCTCATTGAATAAGGTTACATTAAGATTTTCTACATTATTGTGGATTAATTCCGTCAAGTGGAACAAATCGTTATAGTCAGGTTCGGGGCAAAATTTACAATTATCATTCCTATTAGCAGTATCAAGATACGACATTTTGGGAATAGAAAGAAAAAGAACGTGAAAATAAAATCAATTGCTGTAGTTTATACCAATTGGTTTTTGAGAGCCTTAACATGTATAGAGCAGTTTTTGTCATTCACGTTATGGTAGTGTACTTTAAGACCTTTTCTAACACAATTTATGCAGTTATTTACTTTTTCTTCCCATCTGCATTGACGGGAATCATGAGCCCCATGGTACTTATAGCAGGTGACTAAACCTTGCCTACAATTAGCTTCAGAATGTCCAAATTTCTGGCATGCAAAGCAACGTGCATGCCAGAACAGGAAGGCAGCAGGAAGGCAGCAACTCCAAAATCCAAAAGCAGTTTTTTAGGTCGGCTTGGCACCAATTTTATACCTTACTTCGAAGTCTTGGACCTCAACTGATGGGAATTTAGTGTTTATCAGGTCTTCCAGGAAGGTTTGTTCGTCAATTTGTTTGGTATGCCGTGAATAATGATTTTTTGTGACTTCTTATTTTCTACCACTTGTAATTCAGGGATGTTCATTATGGTGTCTTGTAACAACTTTCTGTCCTCGTTCGTTGCCACATGGAAAATTGCTTTTTTGTTGGCATTTTCCTTGAACCACTTCATCTTAATTATCTTTTTATGAGGAACTTTTTTCTTTGATGACTTTCTTCATTGCTTCCAGTTTTTTGTTTTGAAGAGATCCTCTTGGCTTCACAATCACAGGGTCAATTTTTTGTGGCAAGTTATGACTTTCGGCTCTTTTGTTAGTGCTTGCAGCCTTAGCAAAGGTTGTTGTCGGGATTGTTAATTTTCTAGTGGAATCAATAACCGAACTAGTTATTTTTCCCACAATTTACTCAATAGTGTCTTCAGATATTATTGATGACTCTATTTTCGTAATGAGGTAATTTAAAGTACTTTCTATTGTTGATAATTCATTATTGATATCCTTTAATATGCTTGCAGTTATTTTTTTTCTGATTTAAATGATTAAATTTAATGATCTCATAAATAGAATCTGTTGCATTTTGTGCATTCTTAGCTAGCTCTATGTGTGGTTGAATTTTCTTCATTTGTCTTGTCACTCGAGTGTTCATCTCTTGCGTTTCTTCATTACGCGGAGTCATTGCGGCGCCGGCCTTGGAGGCCATCGTTCCCTAACGATTTGTTCAATGTTAATTTATTTAACAGTAAATTCTTACTTTGCTGCCATTTATATAGTTTAATGTTAAATTCCAGAAATGAATTTTCTATACTTTTATAAATTTTGATATATCTATTCACGATAAGAATATGTATTAATATATCTTATTTATTCCATTCTTCAATTTAATAAGAGTAAGAATTTACACTTTATAATGTTATATTATAATATTTTCTTATTCAAAACTTTATAATCTTTCTTGATTAAAGAAAAAATTGTGTGAATGTAAAATTTAATAATGTTACACATCTTCAAAAACAGCCATTTATTACTATTGTTAATTTTAAACTGTCAGTTTCAATAACTTTACCAATTATTTTGTGTTTTGTTCTTTTGTTTGTTTGTTTTGGTTCCCTAAAAAAGGCATGGACAGTTTTGAACTTGATTGTTCTGAGATGCATTGCTACTGACCAATAAATTATCTATCATATGTAAATGTCATATGATTTTGTTATGTATTCATTTATAGTGGTTAAGTGTGCTACTGAAGCATATTTCGAACATGTTTATTCTCAAACAAAATGATACATGACGTAAAGTTAACCATTGTACTATTATCATTGTACTAATACCATTGTATCTATTACGTTACTATACTACATTTCCTATTATGAAGTTTTATTAATTTCATAGGAATTTGACATCAAATTGTTAACCAAAAGTAAATTATTTCATTTCGCATTAAAAAATTCTGTACATGACTCTTCAAATTTATACTCACATGGCGTGGTCCACGTTTCCCCGTGTGATAAAAGGTGTGCACTGTTTTGAAACGCAAAGTGTGACTCTGGGTGGTTCTGTTTTCGCATAGAGCATGTGAATTGATGAAATATACTATAAGACTTAGAACGAGGAGTAACGAAGAAATCATAGTTGATGCAGAGAAATTGAGTTTAGAATGATATGTAAAAAGGCATTATATTGTTATCCATCCCCCCAGGGGACTTACATCTAGTAAGTACTTGTTTGGCAAACACGGGGCCCCGAGCTGAGTCTGACATTACTTCCACTTGTGCGAGGCTCCTTCCTCTCTCTTTCCTGACCTTACTTGGTCATCTCTCGTTCTTTTCGATTCCGACGCCATTAGGGTTAGGGTATTTTTCATTTTCCTCATTTTTTTCATCCCTCTCATTTTTTGTCCCTCCTTATTTTTTGTCCTCCCCTTTTCTTTGTCTCCCCTCATTTTTTGTCCCCCCCTCATTTGATGTTTTGATATTTGATTTTGAGATATGTTTTGGTATGTTGTAAATCAGGAGGGTTTTTAATGGGTATGGTTCAGTCATCCGGCGAGTCTTTCACGCGGGGAGAGTCATGTTGGCTCTCCCTAGTGCGTAACTGCATTTTCCCTACCTGTACAAGTTTTTCGGGCTCCAATGACCTGTGATGTCGACATGAGCGGTAAAGCCCCACAAAAAATATTATCCATGTTTTATTTGTCTCTAAAGAGCAATTTTGGCTGCATAGCGGTCATTATCAGTAGTATATACTTGGTATGGAGGAAAGTTTTGGCAAGAACACCTGAAAAAGCTTTTTAGCGTCAATAAAAACATGAGAAAGAATATAATGCTTTATAATTTATCATTATTTGATAATGTTGCCATTATCTCACAATTACCAAGCAAATAAAGTTTATTTAGAAGAAGTTGAAAAAACTCTAAACGATTCTGATACTTTTGATAGTGATTTTGCTGGTCGTGAGTTCAGTCTTCATTATTCCATTGAGTTCTCTACGCAAACTTAGAAACACGCTGAAAACTACAAACCCAATTTTCTTCTTTAATTAACAATCGCTTGTGGAGACATCCCTTACTTAGAACACCTTCACTTCAGACGTCAGCAGCGCGGAGTACTTCGCATCTCCGTTTCAGGTAGCTCTTATAACCCTTAATCTTCAGTTCTTGAGACATCTTCATTTAATGCAACGCCTCACACGAAATTTAAACCTAGACACAGGAAATTCATGGTCTTGACTTTGCTTGGACTCTTCCGAAGAGCAGGCAGGTGCCCGTCGTCACACGCTGGTGACGTCACTTGATGCTGGCTCTCGCTGGTGGAAACTCGTTACTTAAGTTGAAGACTCAAGGACTGTACCGCATGAGTGTCACAAGAGGAGTAAACCGTCAAGAGGAAAAATAAGCGTTTTCTCCTCAATTTATTTTGGAGAAGTCACAAGAGAATAGCCACGACTTGATTCAGTAATGAGCAATTCATAGTAGTATAATTCATAAAGTGAAATAAATTTTTGTATGTCTTTTAATTATTTTGTACTATTAGATCTACGATGAAAAAGGTATATGTTGTCTGCAGCACCGCTTTAGATCTTTTTGGGAAGGTTTTTCCGTGTTTTCTCTGTATAAGACGTAAATGTGCCAATGGTTGAGAGGGATCTAAGAGTATTGAAATGGTCTTGGGGGAGGGGTAATCGGTGTCGAGTTCCACCGATGGTCAGCTCCTGATCTAATTATTTTCTCTTTTCAGCCAACCGTGGGGCATACGGCCATTCTTTGTCATCCCATGTGCAGTAGCAAGGGTATTATAATAGGTTTATTCACTACATAGTTTTATCAGTCTCTATCAGATAGATCAAGTCAATGTATCTGCCAGATAAATACTTTCGTAAACTTATTGAAAACTTTTATCACACACCATTAAAAGTGATATTATTATAGTTCGTATTACATTAGCACATGATATCTTGTCGTCAGAGACAACGTCGTATCTCACGTTCAATCTGGTTATATTTAATTTATTTCTTAGCAAAATAAATAAATTTAACGGTTTTCTGTGTGTGGAATAACTGTTGGATATCAGCTGTACGCCATTTGATTGTATTCCAAAGCAGATTTTCTGGGACAAAACTGTCAAGTTCGGAAAAAACGTTCTCGTGGCTTTCTTTTCTTAAACCGCGAGGGGGAGTAAGTTCACATTGTAACCTCAGCACTGAAAATAATTACGTGTAACAGCAATAAATACACTAATAGTAAAAAAAGAAAAGAATCCACTCCAGTTTCAACGATTGTATGAGTTTTATTGGTTCATTAGCAAATTTACGTTGATAAAAATGTTGTTAGAACATTTCATTATTCTGAAACTTATTGCTTGCTAAGTTGCATCTCCTAAAAATAAAAAAAACGTCAAAATAACTTTAAATTATATCTAAACAACGTTAATAAAATTAATATATTAAAATGTATTGATATCGCAAAAAATATACCGAAAAAAAAAGAAATCTTTTGAAAAATGATCAATGAAAAGTTTCAGTACGTACGTATATAAATATTTCAAGATTAATCTAGTTTTTTAAACGGTTTTGTTTTTACGGCTACTCATGTTACCGTGTTTTACTGTGAAAATAACCATAGAAACAAAATTTTAAAAATCAGCAGTTTTGAGCCAAATATTCCAATTATTTCTTATAGAGAAAAATTACCGTTAAAACGTGTATTTAAAAGTGAGAAGTTTAAATTAAAATTCTTGCTACTCTGTTTTACTACTTGAAATAATTTTTGAAATTCAGCCTTTCGCTTTGTACAGACACGTAGACGGCTGATCTCTCTATACGTAGTTTTAATTACATTTTTTAATTGTCATTCTTACCTCGTAAATTGACCAATTCATATCGTTTTTATAAATCAAAGTTTCATGGCGTAAATTAAAATACAAAACATTAAACTATAAATTTGAACCGTTGTGATGTCTATTTTGTTCAGAAATTTTTTTTTGTTTACTATGTTAGTTAATTTGTATTAAGTGACTCTACCTCAAGTGGTGTGATTATTCAGAATGGCATATAACTAAGTTCTGCGTATAACTTCGTGTACACAATGAAGAAATCTAAATAGTAAAATTATTTAAAAAAGGATTCCAATGGATGTTTTATGTACTATTTGTTAAACATATCAAAGCTTTCGGCAATATGACTAAACTTGCTGTTCAAATCAAATGTTCTAAAATGAAAGTTCAACAAGTAAGGTAACTATTTGGTTTCTAGAAAGTAATTAGTGAAATTTTTTATCTGCAAAAATGTTGACATTGAGTACCAACTTTAATGTGTCTAGGTTAGTATATGTAGGTCTGCACTGCAATCTCACTGTAGGAGCACCCGTTTTGAATCAACTCTGTGCCAAGTCTCTGACTACCTGATGATCTCCGAGTAATGCCTCCTTCTAACATGCTCTGCCGACCTGTTGTGCCCACTTCTCATGTAGTGGTCATATCTGACTGAAAAATGATTTTGTTTTATGTAATGATATTGCAGGTATTCTATCTCTGTAATCTAATTTCAAACCGAGGAAAAATGACACGAAACACGACGTAATTAAATTAAAGAATAAAAAATAAAATAAATTGGCGATTTACTTAGTTTTAGGCTTAGAATTTTTTTAACGATAGCCAGTAGAGTAGTAATGGACCCAACATTAGGGCCGTGGCGAGCTCCTTGGAGATTACGAGGACGTGTCACGAGACTAAATGCTTTTCGCTTAGTACTCATTCCTGTCATGAAGTCATCTGTACTCATTCCACTTAAGAAATGTTACCATTTTCCTTCTTTTGTCTCATTTCAACATCTTTTCCGCAATCACCTATCACCCTTTCCTTCAAGCAAAACGTGTAATGAAAATGACTGGAACTGCTGGTGTTGCTTGAGAAGCACGTCACTTGGACTTGATCCTTTTCCTTTACATTATTGACTCAAGGGGTTCTTCCTCATTCCTTTACACAATTGCTTAACTTCAGTGTTTCTTCGATGACTTCTTTTGAAAAGTCAAACATGAAGTCACACACAATAACTGTGAACAAGTGAATAATAATGAGTTATTTTTCCCTTGATTATTGATATTGTGTTTACAGTTGATATCTTCCATATGATCTACTAACCGATCCCATCCGGCTTCGCAGGGACGTCTTTTGTTTTAAAGTGGTTTACGCTTCGGTATAATTTAGTAACACAATAAACGAACAAAAAGCGTGATAATCTCCTATAGCAAAGATTTTAAGGAAAAAAAAACAAATTTAACACTAAATTATCGCTTAAATTGAAATTCTGGAAAAGACTGTCTCCGTAAGTATCAAGTTCATATCCTTAATATTTTTCTCTCAGTCTTGATGAATGAGTCGGTAAGTACAATAATGTTAATATTCAAAAACCAGGATGATATTTCAACTACTTCGTGAGATGTGAAAATAATGAATGCCGTTTGCGTCAACCTGAATGATACGAGTACAAACCTGAATATATTTCTACCCTTTGCACATTTTAAAACTGGAGTATCGAAAACCATAATATTCCTTATTTAAATATTTGAATTAACAACGTTTACATGCAAAAAGTTTAAGTACAACTAGTTCATGAGATAGCAATTATTCGAAAAATCACATTTCACTTTTATTTACTCCTTAAAAATTGATATTTAGAAAGATTCTCTCTTAGAGAAAGTCTAAAATACAGAAGCAATAATAATACAAAAGTCTTTCTTCCAATCATTAAATTACAAATTCCTTTCTTACTAAAATATAAACATTAGATTTTAATGTATATTTGATAAATAATACATAATATTTGAAAATGAATAGGGTTTTTATACGTCATATTTTTTCATAACAAATAGAATCATTGGCGTATAAATAAAGGGAAAGACAATGTCTGATAAATAGTTTCTAAAATTTTTCTTAAAGAAAACTTCCTTGTTGGTAACTTCAAGTAATACAGTCGTCATGTATCGCAGTGTCTAGCAGCAAAAGTGACCTGTCGTACCAGTAAATGGTGTGAGAAAAGGCCTAGAAGGATTGTAAGCTATTTTTTCATTATTACCATGCACACGAGAACACTTTTTATTCGCGAAAACTTTATGATTTTAAAACACATTAACGAAGAATTGCACGATAGATTGCCATGGTAAAGATCAAATTGTTTTTTCAATACAACCATAATAATACCTGAAACAGATTATTTGTACACACAAATAAGTAAAATAATATTATTAAGAATCAATTATGTTTTGTATGGCACTTGCGACCAGAGCGTAGCCGGAAGAATCAGTGAGTCATTAATATATATTATTTCTCTTCGTTGAGAAAATGAGTTGTTCAGTCAAGTAGTTAGTCTCTCATTTCAGGACAACTCAGATAGTAAATATGTAAATATATTCTGTTCCGAACATATTCAAAATTCTGACACATAACTATACCAGGAGGTATTTTTCTATGACTTATTCACTTGGTAAAATATACTTAAAATAAAATCTTACTTCTTACAAAAAAAAACAAACAACAACTTACGTACCCGTCCCTCTTTTGTCTCTATTTTAAACTAAACAGACGTTTTCTTTTCCCATTTCCCTCTCTCGGTTGACACGAATCAACACAACCCTCGTCTATCTACAAGACACAATTACATTTCAAAATAGATCAATAAATTTGATGGTTTATAGCTCACTAAGGAAGAACTGTATGAAATTCTGGTTTTATGGGGGTGAATTTTTTTGAATTATGGTTTTGTTATTTTATATTTAACCGTTAATTCTAGAATATACGGTAAAACATATTAAAACTTTTTATGATATTTCTACTGAAAACAAGTTTCGAATGTGACCACGTAATTTAGGATAGTAGTAGCCACTTCATTACAAAAGCTTTCATGTTGAAGAGAAACAAATTTCCTGGAGATAATGAAACTGTTGAGCAAATGAGGGACGAAGGAAAGTACGAGGAAAGAAATTCTCTCTCCTACATTAACCAATCCCATACCTACCCATAGCAAATGACACTGGTGGCAAATGACAGGACACTCAGTGTTTACACCACTCTAGTGGATATGGCTAGTGTCAGTCGGTCTGACAAATGTCCCCCACCCTGCCTTGAGTATGAAAGAGATTCAATGTCCGAATCCATGCGTATACTATCATGGAAAAATGTGCACATCGAAGTCAATAGTTTTGTATTCAAGAACGGTTCATCCTCGTATGTTAAAACAAACGTACATAGTTTCTTGTTTGACCGGGTTTAGAACAGTAAAAAGTGACTAAATACTCCATCAGAAATGAATAATAATGCAAAATTCATTATGTATATTACATTTTCCGATTCTGGCGGAAAGTCAACGATAAACTGTTCCAGGAAAGCAAGAAAAAGATTTTTACTTAAAGAAATTGAGACTGATTTTTCCACAAAAACAGCAAAAACGTTGGATATGATAGTTTAAATTAATATTAATTTCTGAAGGAAAAGCATTTTGAATGACAGTTAATAAACATGTCAATGAATATGTGGTTACAGTAATAAACTATTCACAATTCGTTCTATGAAGAAATTTGTAGATTTCAGTTTGTCGTACAAAGAAATATTACTACTTTATGATGAATGAGAAATTACAATGACATGGTATCTACATATTTCAGAGTTATGAAACCATCACATGCACTAATACGCAAATGTTCCAAAAAATTTGCATTCCATTTCGGCGTACCGGACGGAACAAATCACAAAAGTATTATATCTTTCACCTTAATGAAAAATGTGTTGACGATTTTCTGTTTTATCTTTCACGTTATCCTTAACTTTTAAAATTACATACAGAGAACATGAAAAAAAGCTACTTAACTCATTTCTTTGAACAGATGTTACTTGACTAAGTTAGTTCTAGATACTTGACTAAGCTCTGGCGTGACTGAGCCGTCCTGTGTGACCCTGTCTTCCAGTGGATCGGTCAGTCTAGCTGTGTAACATCAGAACCAAGACATTCTACACGTTTGTGAATTGTTATTTTTATGCCTTTCGCTGAAGTGGGAGCGTCATTGAGATGCGTAGCCAGAAGCCGCTGATGAGGGAAGGTGGACACCACTAAGCCTTTCCATATAGTGTTATTGTTTGAACGTACCCTTTTCACTTTCTGGGAAGAGGGTGGGAATGCCCTCGAAGAATGCCGGCCGAAGTGTGTGATCAGAACATGCCTTTGTCTTATAATATTTCTGTGAAAGTACATTTGTTCTTCATATCTGACCGAGGCGAGGCATCTTAAGGAATGTAAGCTGTATTATGCTATTTCTGTGAAAGGGACTTGCTCGCCATGTGTACCGAGGCGAGGCCGGTAAAAGCCCTAAAGCAAGAATGTTAAGACTTTGTGAATGAAGTACCTTCACCAACTACAGAGACAATGACGGACTCAAGCGAAGGGTGCGTTCAACGCCTGGCGTGGATCGGCAGCGGCGTCCTCGCGAGGAGGACATTGCGTTCCCAGGAAAGCTGAGGGGTGAACAACAGGATTGGAGTGCGCGTTGTGGCAGCGAGGGCGTGGTTACTTGCTGGTCACGTGACTTCCACTTCTGTATATAGTGGAAGGACTGAGGATCCTCGAGGACTTTTACGTGTGGATTGAGTCCGCAGGGTACTTGAGATGTAACCTGGTTAGTATTGGTCGTCAGACCATTGTAAAATTGCTGAAGTAATTTTGATACACTTGCTACTAGTTGCGAGTGACGTAACTTGTAACAGTTCGGTATTTGAGAAAGCAACTTGTAATGTTGGAGGTTCGGATAACCTAGGTGGGTTATTCCGAAATTATTGTCAACACTGAATTTATAGGTGTTTAACTGTGTAATGACAAATTTATACTTGTATTTATGATTTTGAGAGTTAGTTCAAGTTTGTAAATACTCAGATTTAACTTGTATTAAATTATTAATTATTGTTATTACACGTGTGTTTAATTGTCCGGGAAACTGGACTGGTGGCAGCGAAGAAAACTACCATAGGAATTGTGTTATTTATGTGAATCCCACTTCTAGCAAAACACCCACACCGCATCTGGGTTTGTGGTGTGTGGTTACAACTGGTCTAGCAGTGGTGGGATTCGAAGGCCTGTGTCGGAACGTGAGCGCCATTGGAAGTCGTCACGACGCCGTGGAGAACACAGACTCTGGAAACCGAGTGCCTGGTGTAACGCCATCTGTGCTGTGCTACAATTCGGTGAGTACTCAGCTTGTTGTTATTCAAATCAGGTTCAAGTGAAGTTAATTTTAACAACTGACAAAATGGCATACTTTGCGAGATTTCAAAAGGGAGTGCTACTAGAAGCCGCGAGTGAATTGGGAATAAATGCAAGTGAAAATAATAAAATTAGATAAATTAAAGACTTAATTGTGTCAGATGTAGATTACGACGCGGAATTCACGTTGTCTTTATTAGAAGCAAACAAAGAGCGACAGGCAGAGGAAGTAGTCGCAGCCGCAGCTGCTTTAGAAAGAGAAAGGGCGTATGAGCTAGAAAATTTTTAAGATTTCAGCGTGCAGTTCAGGACAGTTTAGAGAACGAGATGCTGTTCATCTCGACTTAAATAGGATAATTGGGAAATTTAATAAAGATAGTGATTTAAGCTTATATTTAAATCTATTTGAGAGACAGACTACCCAATTAAATGTTCCTAGTAGTCAATGGGTAACGTATTTATTAGGTCTTTTGCCAGTAGATATAGCACAACAAGTCGCGAAGGAAAGTGATAATCGCGATTATGAGGAAATAAAAGAAATATTATTGAAAAGATTGAAAATGAGTGCGGAAAAGTTTAGGGTATTATTTTTCACGCGTCGGAAAAATAAAAATGAAAGTTGGGAAGACCTGAGATACAGTTTAGAAACATACTTTTGTGAATGGATAGAAGGAGTAAACGTAGATACCTTTGAAAATCTTAAAGAACTAATAATCACAGATCAGATCAAAAGAAAAGTTCATCTGGATGTCCATGAATATTTCATTGAAAATTGGACAAAATTCAATAACTCTAAAGCATTAAGTAGCAAATTAGATGAGTATGATTTGTTAAAATCTGAAATTCGAAGGTCAGTAAAATTTCAGAAACATAACGCGCAAAATCAAGGAAATAATAATGGAAAAATAAAAGAGAACGCGTCAAATCATGTGTCGAATGAAGTGAAAACCAGTCGCGAACAGGAACCCGTCGATTTCAGGAAGATATCGCCTTCTAAAACTAACAAGGGTCGTAATTCGTTTGAGCAACCTTACGTACGACATTGCTATGTATGTCAATCCGAGGAACATATTTCTTACAATTGTCCTCAGAAGAGTGACCGACCCGCGCAGGCGGAGACGATTCAAAACGTAACAGAGGTGATTCAAAATCTAAGAGAGTTGCGCCCAAGCGTTAATAATCCTTTTATTTTTTTGGGGAATATAAATGGACAGAACATGAATATCTGGAGAGATAGCGGTTCCTCATTTGACTTAATATCAGAGAACCACGTGGACGAGTCGTTGTTCACGGGCGCTAAGGTGACGCTGTCGCAGCCGCTAGATGAGGAACTGGTGTGTTTGCCAGTTGCGAACGTTTCCGTAGAAATGGCCACAGAGAAGGGTGAAGTTGTGAGAATAGTCACTCAGGCCGCTGTAGTTCGCCGCGAGTTAGATCGAGGATATTACATACTTGGAAATAGGACGGCAGCTCTGCTTAAAAGTGCTGAAAATGACACAAGTGTTGTTACCGAGAGTACTAACGCTGTAATTTTGCGGAGCATTGCGCGCACTGAAGCCACTGAATCAGTTCCTGAACGCGAGTACACGCCGGTCGCGGAAAATAAAATTGAAAAGAATTTAATTTTATCTTATGACAAATTGGATATGTCGCCGAACGTAGTTGAAGTTTCGGTAAAAGATTTCGTTGAGGAAAGACGTGGTTGTGAGACGTTAAACGAAACCTGTGAATCACAAAACTTTGATATTCATAATAATAATAATATCACTTTTGAGTCAAATTGTCATAATGATTCAGCTGACTTGAATACCTTTCGAGCAGATGTTATGAAATCCTCTCAAGTCTCAACTCTAAATTATTCTAAAGATGTGCTGAACAAATCAACAATAAGTTCTAGGACTGAGTTAAACAAAGAAAGTGAGTTTGTTGATACTGAGGGTGTTAGTAAGAGATTAAATTCATTTGATCATAGGGATGTCATTAATGACGCAGTTGATATGAGTTATCTTGGTATGGAAATCGTTTCTAGCTCGAATATTTCTTGTGACGATTGGAAGTCATTTCACCCGGGAATATTTTCTATTGATGGTTGTGAAAGTACATTTGCGATGTGGGATTCTGTTACGAATCAGTGCAACGATACGTTACGTAACCACGAAAAGGTGTGTTTGAGTGTAGATATCAATGACTATGATACTCAGGTTATTTTCTCAGATGATATTAAGTGAAGGCTTTGGTCTCTTAATTTCTATCCTCCTGTTTCCTTTTGGGAGGTTAATGCAAATGTATACTGTATAAAATTTAATCCTAGGAGTTCTAGTGATTTAGATTTTGGTTTTGTTGATTATTATAATCACTATCCTGATCTAAGCTACATACAAGAATGTCGGTCTGTATGTAAGGGTTCTAGAAAAACTGCGATAAAAGTTAATTTATGGAGCGATGGAGAAACTATATATACTCCTAGTCAGTTAAACTTGTGGAATATTAATATTCATTGTCTGCTTTCATTTGTTTGCCTTATGAATGAAATAGATATTTTAGGACATGCTACTAATGATAATTACGTGACATGTAGTTCTGAAAATAAATCTTTGTATATTTTTAATAAAAATGTAATCAAGACGCCTCAAAATTTCAAGTTGGAGGTAGTTACTAGTTTTATTGAAAATGAATGTACATATGGTAATGTTAATAAGTTGGTGCCGGCTGTATGTTGGAGACTGCATCCCAATGTATTACTTGCATCGGACCAAATCTACCTTACGGTCCAACGCCGTAGAAAAATAACCTTATTCTTCGTATATCCTTCCGCGATTGCTGCTACCTCCACCATCGCCTCCATCTTCACACATACAACATATTTTCTTAAAACTAAATCGCCGGGTCTAACAAACCTAACATCATTGTTCATGGCTAACCTAACATCATTGTTCATTATAATTGTTCATGGCTCGCTGTCGCATATTATAATTAACATACCCCTAACATACTAACATAAACGGTGGCGGAGAGAAGAAAAGAGTGCGGAACAATATTTCTTTATAACTACCGTAAATACGAAGAGCGAAGAATATATTTTCGGAACCGTAATAATATTTGTAGTATTATGACATTAATCATTTTTTCGAACCCTCTTTGGACCATATGCTATACTTTGGCCCTTGCATCTATTAGACACGGTATTATTGAATCCTTGGAGTTAGTTGATGTTCAAGGAAAGAATCTTCCGTTGTATATCGAGTATAGAAGATTAAATCAATTCGTATCTAATCTAGAGCTGCGTATAGAGACGGTGGTTCAAGCAAAGGTTATTAGATAGTCGGATTTAAATCGCGAATGTGATGTCCTCGAGAGCATCATGTGCGCAATACAGAAATTGAGATATCACCTTGATACTGGTCAACTGTATTGGATACCAAATCTGTTATTTAGTTCTAAGTCTGTGCTAGCTAAGATCGCTGGGGACTGATGCTTCAGGAATATCAGTTTAATATGGAGCATTCATGGAGCATTCTGTTATTTAGTTCTAAGTCTGTGCTAGCTAAGATCGTGGGGACTGATGCTTCAGGAATATCAGTTTAATATGGAGCATTGAGCAGGGAAGAAGCATATTAATGCTGATTTTTTGGAGTAAATAATAACAGTAGTAATTATAAGTTCACTCTACAACTGAGCGTCCTATTATTTGTAATTGGTTTGTGAAGGATAATTAATATTGTTATTTTGTACTCATTGCGTATTTTCTATTATCATGTATGAATAATATTGTGCTTTATTAAGAAGTTGATATAATAATTACGGTTATTTATCGAGAGTAACTTAGATTATGAATATTTCTCTTCAGTTACTATTTGCAAATAATTTTTGACAGTCGTTAGTCTTGTAGTTAAATATGAGGGAAATCTTGAAACAACAACGAGAGAAAAAAGATATATTTTTATTGCAACGAGGTTTTTGCAAAATAACTCGCTATGCCATATTTGCTTTAAATTTGTATAGTATAATATGTAAATGTGAACCTGTATTTGTATTGACAACAGGGTGGGTACTCGCATCTGGTTACAAGCTGGTTCGTGTAAATCCGTCGTGCTAGACGTACGTCGCGACGCGTCGTAGAGAAATGTGCGTGAGTTACGTAATGCGTGAGTTGCGTTATCATATACTATTAATAACTGTTCTGATGCCGTATTTATATTGTTAATGCAAAATATGAAACTTTCCTATAACTAGCGGATAGTAGAAAAGTAGTACCTACCATATTATGCAAATCCATAACATTATTCTTGCTAAATTAAAAAAACAAAACAAATGATCATATGAATGTTAAGCCGTTTACGGTTTTCAGATATATTTTCTTACATTATAGTTTTAAGAATACTTAAATTGATGTATCTTTATTATTAATATAATTCCTTTAATACTCTTTTGATGATTTACATTACTTTTTACAATTGTTGACTCGAATCGCACAGGTAGCAGAGGAGATTGCACGAGTTCATTAATACCGTTCTAAAATCTAAACTAATCGTCCAAATGATACGACATTAACACAGATTTTATCCTCGTGATATGCGCAAAATACAAATTTCATTTAATTTGATGAGAATTTATTTTTTCTTACCTATTTTAATTGAAGTACTCTAACACTATCGTTCGAAATTTCTATTTAATAATTTGTGTTTACCTTAGTTGATAGGTATTTGCAGTCCGGGACAATTTTGTAGATCTTTTGGGATATATTGATAATATTAGAACTCTTTTTTATTTTGCATCTCAGACCATTTATATATTTTTACAACCTCATCAACATTCATCGTCGTAGGTCTCCTACTTCACACAAAATATCAAAAAATAAAAATTTCGGACAAAACACTCTATTCGTTAGTGAAATCCAGGATAAAATCCCGTTCAGTAGTTCTGGAGTGTATCGTGCACCGACTGTCAGAAGATGTGAGCAAAGAGTTGTAATTTGTCGTCACTCTTCATATCGTTTGCAGATATAAATAAATAAATGACTTTATTAGTGACGAGGTTCAGACCGAGGTCTGCTCTTCCGCATAACCACTTTAAAAATATTTACAATATCATTAAAAAATTAGTTTGAATGGGAGTGTATTTGCTATATCCACTACTGGGAAAAAAAGCTAAGGATCACCCCGTTATTGAACTTTCAGCGATTGACGAAAACCCAGCGAAAACCCCAATCAGGATGGTGGCTTAAGACAGAACATAACAAACAATTTATAAGATAATATAAGCGTAGATGTACCTTCTACATATATCATAAAACACCACATGCATTAATACATTTAGATGCATGTTGTATCGACAAAAGCATCCTCGACGGGCTGATGACGTAACATAGCTTGGATGTTCATCTATCCAAGCTTCCTGGAACTCTCTAAACAAACATACGACGTGTTTTCAATCCATATGCGTCCTTTGATTTCAAGGAATCTCCCAATGTTTATAAACAACTATGTATGTGGAGATTCTTGTGTGGACGGCATCTGATATGCTGGCCTTGGACATAGAGCGTCTGACTCGTTTGTCTTGACGACGGCGTAAACATCACGTAGACCCCGACTGTGATGAGAACTCGTAAATCTTCTGATTCAACGCGAATTGAACCTGACTTGTGATACGAATAACGCAATCTTTTGATTCAATATAAGTTTTGACGGTGACCCCCACTTACTTCACGTAATTAATTTGTGCCATAATTCACTCACTGAACGTGTTATCGAATTGTGCAACCGAATCGTGATTTCGCGAAAAGTTTGCTCCAATGGAATAGAAGTCCTAGTATAATTTTCTTTTCGCGCTATATATATTACATATTTTGTCTTTAATCAATGGTAATATAATTCTTATTTTCAGTTTATTTTTAGTTTTTTGTGTAACATTGTTTTGCGTTGCTATGTAGTTACTCACTTGTTATTTTCAATTCATCAAGTAAATTTACTACAATTTCACAATGTCTAATGAAAACGTGCAGTCTCTCACTACTTTTTCGCCAGACCAGACCGTAATAATACCACTTCCAAGCTCTTGGCAGGACCGCCCCGAACAGTGGTTCGCTTACGCGGAAATACAGTTCAACGCCCGAGGAATTAGCTCCTCGTTAGTCAAGCACATAACTATTGTTTTCAACTTGGACAGCTCCGTAATCAATGACATTGACACGGAATTACTGATGCCCAATGACAGCAGGTCGTACGAATGTCTAAAACAATTTTTGATTAATCGGTTCACCAACCCGCCAACTACAATT
Organism: Laupala kohalensis; assembly: GCA_002313205.1. Lineage (NCBI taxonomy): Eukaryota > Metazoa > Arthropoda > Insecta > Orthoptera > Trigonidiidae > Laupala > Laupala kohalensis. Next base: position 111,945 of record NNCF01125940.1, read on the forward strand.
GACGATATCCTATCTGCAAAAGCAATCGGTGAACGCACACCGTCAGAATTCCTTCGCCACCTCCAAAATCTCGCCGGAACCGAAATGCAAGATAACTTATTTTTGGCAGAAATATGGCTAAAAGTCCTACCAGCTAGAATTCAAGCTATCTTGACACTGGGATATGCAAGAGACCTGTCAGAACAAGCGGAACTTTCCGACAGAATTGCTGCAGTATTCCTCACATCTAATACAGTGTAAGCTACTCATGTTACACCGGATATTCCTGTTAAAATTCTAGACACAACGTGCACTCATGACGTAGTAGTCACTACAGAAACCGTAGCAGCCGCTCATGTTAATACTCCTGTTCTTTCCGACGCAACGAGTAACACGACAGCAACTGCAGATCCTGTAATGAAATATATTATACAAACCTTGGACAACTTAACCAAACAAGTGACTGAATTACAAATAACATTATCTCAACGTAATGTACAGCACGAACAACGTACACTCAGTCCACGATCCGAAATGCGATCGGACACTTGCTGGTACCACAACACATTTGGTAACAATGCAAAACGATGCTTAACTCCTTCCTGGTTTCAAAATCAACACGCGACAGCTGCCAGCATCACTAGCAAAATTCTGAGAAACCAGCAAAATGTTCGTCCACGCGCGACGAACGATCAAATGTGCTGGTATCACTATAAATTCGGCAAACAAGCTCGACATTGCAGCACTCCGTGTGCATTCTAAAAAAGAAAATTCTCCTATTCTCAAGACCCATTGCAAAAAGTTGAATGCCTCATGTCAACAAACACACGCAGCAGATCAAACAAGAGTACCAACATCATTGTTATCCCACACCACGAGCCCAGATGCAGTGTGGGTTCTTTTAGGAAGGAACGGGATTCACATATATACCACAACCCTTATGGTAGAGTCCGTTGCCACAAGCTTGGTTTCCCGGGCAATTAAACACACGCGTAATAACAATAAATAATGATTTAATTCAAATTAAATAGAGATCTGAATATTTGCAACGTAGACAAAATCGCAAAATCATTAATACATCTATAAATATGTTATTACACAAGTAATGCTATCAGAAAGCATTAATTACACATAAATAAATTGAGTTGAAGACAACAAATTCGGAAAACCTCTCTAGGTTATCTGAATCTCCAAAATTACAAGTTGCTTTTCCCGAATAACTAACTGATACAAGTTACGTCACTCGCAACTACTAGCAAATAAATTTAAATTACCGCAGTAATTCTTAAGCGGTCTGGCGACCAATACTAGTCAGGTCACATCTCAAACCTCCGGGCTCAGATCACACAGCCGAGTCCTTGAGGATCTTCAATCCTCCCAATATATACGGAGCGGAGATCGCGTGACCACGCCTTCGTTGCCACAATGAGCACTCCAAATCATCTTGGTCAGCCCTCAGCTCTTGAGAACATGTCTTCACCGATATGGCGAGCTGGCCGACGACATCAGACAGGCGCCCGGGGGTGTCCTTCCCGGGAAGGCTATTGTCTCAGTATCCGGTGAAAGTACTCCCTTCACACAGGTCACACGCTTCTGCAACATTGTTCTGAGTCCCCCAACATTCCGTAAAGGGCTTCGTCTGGGTCAAACCTTTTCACAGAAATATTATAATACAAAGGTAGAGGCACGCGTTTCTTCATACACTTCGGTCGACATTCTTCGCCGGGCATTCCTACTCAATTTTCAGAAGTAAATGGAAACGGTCCAACAATTACACAATGAAAGGGAAGGCTTAGTGGTAGTCACGTTTCCTAATCAGCGGCGTCCGGCTAAGCTTCTCAATGACGCTCCCACTTCAGCGAAAGGCGTAAAAATAACATATCACAAACGGGTAGAATGTCTTGGTTCTGATGTTACAATCATCTTCATCAAAAACAAGTGAAGTACTTAAGTCGCCTATATTACATTCTCCTAAACCAAATTTGAAAACATCAAAATCGATCTCATTTAAACCAACCAACCAAACCGACAAAGTCACATACGGGTCTGTAAAAGCCCATCCCATAAAACTGAAATCTTTAATGTATCCAACGAAAACAATATCGAAAGTATTCGATAAAGGACCCGCGACCTTGGATCAATGATAATCGATTTCGAAACAATACGAGACCACGCACCCGAAAAAGATTAAACAAAAAGCTGTACCTACCGTCGAACCACGCGAAGAGCACACAGTTCGTACAAATAAAAGGCATTGCACTGAAGTAATTTCCCCAGGAATCGCCCGGAACAATGGGAAGTCAGAACAAGAAGATATGAATCAATTCTTTATGATTCCCAAGGAACTCACTTCGTTTTACCGCAAACGGATACAATCAAATAACAAACCCATGTTTTTCTACTCTTATAGCACAGTACAATTGCCTCAATTACTATTGAGCTCAACATCGCTGCAACGCGCAGCAGACACAGCGACAACAATTCTACCACTCTCCAAAACACAGAGCTACATCATTGCCGATACAAGAATCTATCAATATTTACGATATATGCAATAACTAATCATGTTTTTCTCTTCTGCTAGATGAAACTGTTAGATCTACCCATAAGAACTGCCAGAATTCAGCATTTGACACTGGTTAACAGGTCAAACTCCACCTGTATCTAATTATATTGTATATATCACTGCACAGCATGCGCGCGTAACTTCCAAAATCCAAATCCAATATCCGAAATGGAAAACTTTTTTTCCAGATCACAGAAAAATATGACTGTATTAACAGAAATGAACTAAACCATGAACTGAGAAGTCATGCAGTTTACCTGAATGACTATCACGATTTGGATGGCGAATTTTGAATTACAACAATCATAATCTCTGGAGATGAAACATGTTATCCAGTTCCCTGAACCTCTCCAACAACCTTTGTGCGGAAAACCCTACTTAAACATGTCACTAATACATATTTCTTTTCAAAACACAACATTGCCGCTATGATGACTGATGAGATGAACCCAGAGATAGCCCACATCTTGCAAGGCGCTACCATCTCCTCTCCTGTTCCTGCCACTGAACCTGGTTCATCCCAACATCTCCTGCCAACTTGTTCATCCTGGACATGGTTCATCCTGGACCTGGTTCATTCCAATATCTCCTGCCAACTGGTTCATCCTGGACCTGGTCCATCCCAACACCCCGCAAGAAGCCATGTCCTATCAACATTCCTGTCAACATTACTACCAACATTACGGTAACATGACAAGACTGTGAAGAGGATCACCTCAACAGAGAAATACAACGCTTGGGCACTTTTTCCTTGAACATTCACAAGGTCCAGAACACGGATCAACGGGTTTCCAACAGGAAAAACCCCAAGGTTTTTTTCCCTCAAGCGTGGGGAGTGATAAGTAGATGTACCTTCTACATATATCATAAAACCCCACATGCATTAATACATTTAGATGCATGTTGTAACGACATAAGATAAAATTGATTTATAAACTAATTTAGTACCTGTTACAAAAGAATCTCATTAGAAAGGAAAAAAGGAGTTTTGCAGAAAAAATTAATATAACATTACATAACGACTGTAGCAAAATTACGTAAAACATTACAGAAATATACAAAAATAGACATGCAAATACAAAAATATAAATACAGTGAGGATGTATTTTATTTTACACAGAAAAAAATTACTCTTAGAGATAACTTTATACTATGGTTTACATCTTACCTTACATAAAAAAATAATTACAAATTACAGGATATTTTAGTACATTTGGAAAGTTACAACAACGTAGAATGGGAGGGGTAGAAGTAGAAGGGGAGAGGGAGTAATAGATGTAATACGGGGAGAAAATACTTTTAAGAATAAAGAAATAGAAGAAAGGATAGTTGAAAATAGATGTGGCGTTTGCAAGAGAAGGAAAATATGGGGACTGAATACATTAATAATAATAAAAAAAGTAAGATATTAGGGAAAGTGCCTAGGTATTTATTTCATACTATGGAGGATGTTGGCGCATCCAAGAGGTTAATTTTCTTTTGAATATAGTATGGGTTAGCATTTTTGTGAAATACTTCTTTCTGTGACCAATAAAAACAGTTGAATTAAAAGTTAGTTTGTATCATGAGGGTTCCAATATTTCTATCATTTACTGATTTGTGTATTAAGACTTATAACAAAAGTAAATTACGCTGAGGGCAATCATGCAACCCTTCCCCCTTTGAGTTTCTTCCAAATTTGGTTCAAATATTAACGCAATATAAAATACAAGTTTCCTCCAAATGTGGTTTAAATATTAATGCAATATAAATATTCATGATTTATTTCTTACGATGTTAACATGATTAACATGACGTTGATACTTGTACTTCTTATGTAAATTGTCTATTACAAATCAACGTTTTTAAAATATATTTTTCCTTTTTACGGTGAACAGAGCAGGTCTATCTTGCCCATTTATGCTTTAATTGCATTTCCTAGGTGAATGTTTGGCAAATTAATCCATTAGCGATCAACTTTGTGTTATTGAACGTATTACTAACTTGCATAGTTAATATTATTCTTCTCCACAGGACTAAATACTTAAAGAACATCAGGAAGTTTGATCAAAATTACGAAATCTATCATCTACTGCCGAAATGCAATACTACTTAAACATGTGAAAGTTAATTTTTAATGTTTCAAAAAAAATTAAATTGTTTTTAATATATTTTATTGTGAAAATAATAATTTCGTAGTGACAATGGATGTTCTAATAAATGGGTGTTCGAATGACCCTTTAATTTCATAGTTTTGTAATAAATAGATCAAGAGGAAAAGTATATCATTATTAATTTCTATGTTTACGTCACCAAGTCAAACTTTAAGATAAAGTTTACGAATTTATATGTGTTGATGGGTCGAAAAATACCACGTTTTAATTTAAATATTAAATTTAAATATTCCTTTTACTGGGATACGTTTTGCAAAGTGAAGGATAAAGTCATAAAATGGTAATTTATAGTATTAAAAAAATACTTGGGCAAGAATGTTTTTAAATGAAGTATTTATGCTAAAAAAATTCCAAAAGTGACTCTTAAAAAGAGTTTTTTACATGATCATTTATGTTTCGAATGTATAACTGTTTAACAAAAAAAACGAATGAGGTTGTGATTTGTTTATATTCTTCTGTATGGAATAAAAAATAGTTTTTGGAAACGTGTAAACGAGACTATTTACACAATACTCGTGATTAATATTTCAAATTAAATGATTTTTTGAACTTCACCTTCCTTCACTGGACTCTTTGACTTAAGTTTAATTAAATTTTGATTCTTCAGTTTCCGGAAGAAATTGCTGGATTCATACCTCATTTACTTCTTGGCAGAATATCAGATCATTTACCGGCAGCCCTAGGCTCAATGTTACAGTCAGTGGGAAAGAATTCCTAGGTGAAGCAGTCCCTGTGTCGGGGAGGGTATCAGAGGGGAGACTCAGCAGGGGGAATCGCGCGCAGGGACCCGATCGCAATTACATGCTAAATTACACCTCAACCCTCTCCATTCCCACGAGCCAGGGAAAAGCGAAAGGGCGGACGCAGCATGGAGTCAATGCCCACTAGGGTGGGATCGTAATAAGAGGAAAAGAGCGGCTGGGACCTTGTGTAACACACTCATTCCTCCATCTACAATACAGACGGCAATTCTGTGACGTTGGAGGAAGCAAGTGGAAGCTACCGGGCCGATAACAGGATGGAATTGTCAGAGTATATTTGGGAAAAGGTAAAGTGGAAGAAAGGAGAACGCAGAAATTTGAGAATAAAAATACGTATCATGAGTTGTTGAATACGTGATCATGTTTCCAACTGGGGTATTGAAAAATATAAATAAATTTAACCTATCACAAACATCAAAACAGGAAAATAATAAATGTTTTATATTTTACCTTCAGGTGAGTGTTAAATTACCATTCAAATTGCTCTATATAAAAAACGTATTTTATCGCTAATAAAACTCGAATCCCCTGTAGATACTTTTTTTCGTCCAACATTTTCCAATTTCGACGCAGACATAATCCAGCTAAACAGAGCATATTACCCTCCCCCATCCCCGTGTTCTGGCTTTCGTTCTACTTCGTAACCCCTCCATCGTTCGCTCGCTGGCTCGCATGTGTTCCGCAGCGATCGGTGTTTGCCCCCAAACGCATCCAAACCCAGAAAATAGTGTTCGACTCCCTCCCCTTTTTCAAATGTCTCGTGGTGGACCACAGCGAAAACAGCCGCCAGCGTCATATGAGTGCACCCGCTGGACTCATGTGCCGTCGTCACGGCTGATTGATTCAGGGCGTCGCACCCTGTGACCTATTTGAGCGGCAGGGTCAATCAAATTTTTTTACGATTTACGGATGAACTTTCGCCGAAGATAATGTTTGTAATTTGAACACACAGACTACAATCGAAATAGAAATCTTAGTTCTAATGGGGGTACAGTTGCGCATCATGGTCAAGAAATGTCAAAGAGGATTATAAGGGTCTCGCGGGAGGTCGGTGTCGAGTTTCGCACCATGGTCAGCTCCTCAGTTATTTTCCTTCTCTTCGCAGACAACCGTGGGACCTACGGCCATTCTTTGTCACCCCAAGCGCTATAGCAACAGCATTATAACACATTTATTTAATTCATCTTTGTTTTTCAAACTTAAAAAACTCAGATTTATATTTATTTAGAATACATTAGAAAGTTACGGTATGAGAATTTTTTAATGTTTCTGTCAGATGGACACTTCCGTGAACTTTAAAAAAATATTATCCGATGCCGTAAAAAGTAATATTATTATATTATAGAGAATAGTTCGTTTGATTACTTCTTCTAAAACAAATATATAGTCTGAATATGATAAAATTGTTTTGCTTATATTATTATAGTTCGTAAAAAAGCAACACGTGGTATCTCACCATCACAGAGGGCATCGCTTAGTAATTCCCTGCTCTTAATCTCAACTACAATTCAGTTATATTTAGATTATTTCTTAACTTTAAGAACAGTAAATAAATTTAAAGATTTTTAGTGGATTTAACGATAACTGTAGGATGTCATCTGTGCAAATGATATCTTACGTTTTGTTGTTCTCCGATACAGATTTTCTGATAGAAACAAATTGTTAGTTTCATCAGCAAAAATTATTACTAATAGCCATATTAAATATACCAATAACAATAGAAAAGAATCGACGGAAGGTGGAACAACGATTGTATGATATGGGTTCATTAGGAAATTTACGTTAATAAAAACGTTTTTAGATTATTCTGTTTTTTCTGAAACTTATACATTTTTTTCGCAAATTTGTATGATTTGAAGTTAATATCACGACTTAGTTTTTCCTTACTGAAAAATAAAACACTTCTACATATTTTTTAAATGTCGAAACGTACGTTTTACTTCAAATACCTGAAACAAAATTCATACGATATTCTAAATAAATAGTATTGATATTCTGCTGTTACACAATGGTTTTCAAGATTATTTTTTCATTTATAACATTCACTAAGTCAAAATTAAATTCACTCTTTCTTATAGCTCGTTTTGCTAATTTAGATACGGAATTTCAAAATCTTAGTTACGTTACTTCAGGTAACCAAATAAAAATAAAATTACCTGACTTTTCCAGTTTTTTCATACTTTTTCAGACTGAACACATTTTCAATGTATTTCTCATGAAGAAAAATTAAAATTAAAAACTTTATTTAAAAAAAATAGAAGTTTAAATTAAAATCTGGCTCCTTTAGAATTTTAAATTATCTTTGAAATGAAAAAGAACAACATCGACATCATTTAACAGCACTAGGAGGCAATACGATGCCAAATTGGGGCGATCACCGATATATCGTTATACATCAAACAAAAGTTTTGGCGTCGATAAGCAATTGCGATATAAAATAAATCTGTTTTGTAAAGAAATAACGAACTTATCAAATAGTTTGCCAAAATGTTGTACACTTAATAAATAAGTATATAGACGTCATGTATCAATTTAAATTACCATTGCGATTAAAATAATAAATTGTATTTTATACTTTGAAAGTATGTATTTCTGCCAGTGTGTATGCAGAGTTGCGCACATTTCATCCCACGCACGATTCAACTCTTCTACCTGCCGGCGGAAGGTCAAGCTATGGTGATGTAGGTGATAGATCGCAGGGTTGGACAAGGAAAACTTTTACAGACTTCCGTCGCTGTCAACGTGTAGCCCTCCTAAACTTAATATTAAGAAATATACGAATTATTTCACTAGACGTTCAACATCATATTTGTATTTCCTTCACCGTAGTAAAAGTTAATCTATAAATATAAATATATTTTAAAATATTTTGATTTGTCTCTAGTAAGAAACTCTCATTATTCCTTGATTCGAAAATAAATGTGAACCTGACAATAATTAACTTTTATCTGGCTTTGGATGCTCCAAATTCCATTTTCTGCAACATAATCTGGTGCCGAGAAAAACCAAACCAGAAGACATTCGTACCCCACCAGTTGAAGATATAAAGTCCATAACAATCCACGCCTTTTGGAAATTTCGAAAAAAATTGTTGTTTTGTACCTATATTCTTATATACAAGAGCAACAACCCGACAAGGAGTTCATGGCTCTATTACGTGTTCTCTGTGTTGATGAATGAGCAAGTCAATCAATCAGTCACAACGGCGTAGTATGTACAAAAATTACGATAATCTAAATTCAAACGACGACCTTAAATTCCTATCTTTTAAACTTTTTTTTCTCATAAAACGAATTACGTCCTTCCAGAATAAAAACAAAATGACGTAATAAATTCATCTTCATCCATTTGATGGTTAAACCAAATTCAATACTTCAAATGTTACACATACAAGAACTTTTTTGCACTTTTTGAAAAAACTATATGAAAAACAAGTAAAAACAAAATATAAGGGGAAGTCTGTTAGATTTATATAATGATTTTCACCACTTTAAGACAGTAAATTCTTCAAATCCATTCCCTTTTCTGCGCAAAATTACTACAGATTTGGACAAATGTTTCAAAAATAACTAAGAAAGATAAAAAAGGAACTCTCTCACAACATAAGTGTATCAACACCTAAAACCACATGAACAAAATAGGGTAAATTAATTTACATATAAATGGTATTATGTAGAATCACTGTGTAAAATCCACCAAGATATAATGCTGGATACCAGTTATATGGGTAAGTTAGATATTTATATTCCGTCAGTCCCGTAAATTAATGATTCATGTAACCATATTGCTACTGAAGACGACAAGCTACAAGACTCGTGGGCTTGGGCTTTTTTGAAGTTGCTGTGAATAAAATATGTTTCTCTCCTTAAGCGTTCAAACTACACTTTAACAAATTTTTCTTATTCCGTTTGTTAAGTTCCCTCTGCGTGAGTGATTGAACAAGTAAAAATGTTTTGCTTCTTGACTTCCTCATTCATCAACGCACAGTATATGTAATAGAGCCATGAACTTCTTCACGGTTTGTTGCTCTAGTATAGCAGAATATAGGTAAAAAAAACTACAACAAATTTTTCGAAATTTCCAAAAGGTGTGCATTGTTGTGGAATTTATATTTTCAACTGGTGGTCGACGAATATCTTCTGGTTTGGTTTTATAATGCAAAATGTTATATTTGGAGCATCCAAAGCCAGAAATAAGTTAATATTTAGAACAATTATTGTCAGGTTCACAATTATTTTTGAATCAAGTCATAATAAGATTTGAATCAAGGAATAACTAGAGACAAATCAAAATATTAAAAAATATATTTATGTTTATAAATTAACTTTTACTTTGGTGAAGGAAATATAAATATGATGTTGAACGTCTAGTGAAATAACTTGTATATTTCTTAATATTAAGTTTAGGAGGGCCACACGTTGACGGCGACGGTAATGTTTTCCTTGTCCAACCCGGCGGACTACCACCTACATCACCACAGCTTGACCTTTCGCCGGGGAGGTAAAAGAGTTAAATCGTGCGTGAGATTAAATATGCAGACCCCGTGTATGCATAGATTAATCAATAAGTATTTAATGATTTATTGCAATGTGGTCGAGTTTGGACTCTTTTTTCATGAAATTTGAAGCAGATTCTAATAGATTGTTTATAACAAAAATAAGTATCAAATATTAAAAAATGGTATGACTTATTGAGCGTCTTACAACGGCTCAATGAAAGGCTATTGTCTCCCAACCGGTACCTGCGCTGGCGGAGGGAAAGGCTTTGGTGTGCAACTCGACAGGACCCTTCGAGCAACCAGCGTGTGCAACTCGAACGTATTAGCGGTGATAATCCTTGCATTCCACTTTCCAGGTGCGCAACTCGTTCCGGTACTAATATAAAACAAAAAAGAAAACTAAATATACCACTAGACATTAAAGCAGGTATAATAGAGATATCAAATTGTATTGTGAAAAATTAAATGATGTGTCACTGAACACAAAATAAGTGAAAAAGTCAATAACTTTCGTTGATATTTTCTTTACTTTCAAGATCTAATTAAAATATGTTTCCATATCCAGATGGTGTCGATATGTTTTTACCATATACAAATATATATTTGAAAAACAATTTTGAATTAGTGTTCCTTAAAAATTCATATCCTTTAACAGTTTTGGAACCAAAAGTTTCAAATTATAAAATTATTACATATGAAATATACGACAAAGGAAAAAGGTTGGCAATTAAACTATTTCGTGAAGAAAACATATCATCACGTGGCATAATTTAAAAAGGTAAGACAGTCTTATGTAACGTTTTAAAATTCATGTCAGTGGCATTCTGGATAATTCTCGTTTTGAAATTAGAACTCGATCACTCAGGCAAATTCTTTACATAATTCAAAGAAGTAATAGTGTTTTTATTGACGAAAGTATGTCCTGAAACGATTTGTAAATATTGTCTTGGACAAATTTTGCACAGTGCTCAAATCAATTGCGTAGAGCACCCAAGAAGACACCAGATAGTTTTCCTCAACTTCTCAGAGGTCGAGGAATGTATTCAGCGGAAGGGAACCATCTGTCAACATACCCCCTCCCCTACCACACCAAAGAAATAAAGATCTAATGTATGAAATAGATTGCAAAATAGAATATTCCAGCGAAAATAAGATTTCTCTTTATTATTTTTGTTTCAGTTGTTGCAATTCCTAATAATTCAATTAAGGTAAACTTAAACAAAGTATATACAAATTCACCGAAATAATTTCCTGATTGAAAGAAAATGCTTGTGACTCCGGGATTGGACTATCAGACTTCATCATTAGCAGTGGTTAAGAGGAGAGTTTATGGTTATCGCAAAATTTCTTGCCGTTGACCGTGCGCGTATAACACCAGTTCCCCTAAAGGTAGATTTTGGTCATAGTACACAGTTCGACAACTCTGCAAAAATACCGTTTTCACATACAATCTATTTCCAATTAAATTATTAAAACAAAACTTCTAAAAATATTTGGAAACAGTGCATGATAATGAAGTTATGAATTCGGATGTTGGAATCTATCAAACTCTACTTTAGTATTATTACCAGGTATCATTTTTATCCATGCAACCCCCACGAGTTAATGTTGGAAAGGTGGTCACACACGTACCACATGGCAAGTTAAAAGTATATCATCATGTACTTCACTTTCAAAAAAAGAAAATAGTAATCGGAAGAAAGCTGCATTGCAGTGACGAGAACACTCGTAGTGAGTATTTGGAGGTAAGTACAATCAACATGTTTATGGTTCAACGCCTGTGGTGTCATTGGACGTATGTTGCAGAGCAATAGGACAACGGGGTAGCATGAACGCCTGCTGCCACTTCCGTCTCCCCCAACCCAAATCGGCCACTCGCGTCACTTCCTGCCTCCAGCACCAGGCAACGGATAATGTTGCCACGAAAACTCCAGAGTACCATACGCGCGTAGAATGACCTCAAATAAAAATGTTCGCTGGGAAAATTTTCACGACTCTATTTTAACTTCCAGAAATATTGTCTCGTCAGTTTATTATAAATGAGTTAGGACTATTATTCATATTCAATAGTCTTCACACACAATTGACTCACTCAGTGAATCAATAATGGAACACCCCTGTTTTGAAAAATTTTCAAAATGTAAGGATCACAATAGGTAGTTAAAATGAATGCAGAAATAAATTGCAAAAAATGACTGTTCTATTTAGTGTATAAATATATTGTTACACATAGAGAATGATTTAGAAATAAACATAAAATTGAAGGTAATTAATTGCTGTACTATAAAACAGAACGTAAGTTATTAAGATTCGAATTCAAAAACACGGTTATTTTTAGTTTTGTGACACAAACTTTGAAGCAAAATTTTTCATTTAACTCTTATAATACAGACTTCGTTAACATCTCAAACTAGTTGAATGACCTCGGCGTTGCCCGAGAACATGAATTGATCAATCTTTTGTGTTCATATTTTCTAATAGTTGCGTTTTCAATCATTTCTTTTTCATTGAACTACAGTCAGAGTATTTTCTACGTTCGAAACGACAACACGCTATCACTTCTTATTCACTTCACCCTAAAGTATGGGGTTCGGAAAGGTGAGATGACTGAAATTAAAACGCACTGAAAGTGACATCATCGCCAAAGACTTACACCTACACATCTCTTCTGTTATTGGCCACCCAAACTTAGCTACAATAACATCTGAATTGACACAATATTGAATTTAATTATAATTTTTTGACCTAAAAATTTGCAGATGGTTCTGCAGACTTACATTATTTTTATTCGACTATACGTGGGCTTAAATACCATCGAGATCCTTATCCATATCTTACCACCACTTCACCCTACGGGAGTCTCACTCCCTCCCACTCTCATCTTCTACTTAAACGGCATAGTGTCATAATTCATCTAAATGACCCCACAATCATTAAATCGAAACTTATATCGGACGTTTTAGATGATAATTTTTACTTAACCCCTTACCGCTACATACGGGATGTTTCCCTCGCGCTCTAAGTTGCGGTTTCTCTACATAACATGGGAAGAGACCCTATTCGTCTCAATGACTCAGTGAACTGTGAATTCGACCCTCATAGTTGTTGTTTTATATAATTTTTACACGTCTGTCCCGTCCCACTTTAATTCTAGGAGTATTTCACTTATATGGTATCAACATATGGCATCAAGAGTACCATAATTCATTTCGTCAATCCCAAAAGTTATAGATTCGACACTAATATCGGTTCTTTTAAATATTTCATATGTGCCACGTCTTTCCTAACCCCATCTCTACGCGGTATGACCTTGTCAGGGATATGACTACAGTTCTCACCCTTTTCACCCCATTTTAAAGGGGATCTGAACTGAAACATAAAGACATTAGTAGTACATTTATTCAACTCAGAAACTCGATGCAAATCAACCCTTTGCAATTTTTTTCCTTTTCTCACCTCCGTATATGGTTGCAAGGGGTATTTTATTGCGATAGCTGCTGAATTTAGACTGCACGATATCGCAAGTGCCACTATCTCAGTGACGCTGAAACATTCGTCACTGATATATGTAATTTACGATAATTTTTCCTCACCTTCCTCTTCCCTAGGGGTGTATATGGGTTGATCCTGAACTTCACCATAAGATGAAATGTGTCATCAGAAGTGTTGTTAAATGTAAATACGATTGTCCCAATTTTCATCTCGTATTTTAAATGTAAATGTGTTAAAACGGAAGAGCAGACCTTAAGTCTCGTCAAAATTAAGGCACATTTATTATTATTATTATTATTATTATTATTATTATTATTATTATTCGTTTGAGTGGCCCCGAAAACCATGGTCTCAACACTAATATCGGTCATTTTGGATTCATTATAAATTTCATCTCCATCCCACCCCTATCCAAAGAGTGTATTTTTTCATGGAGGGTGATCGTGGACTTAAGCCACATTGGGAATGTATTTTCATCAGCGGCCACAAAAATGATATACTCAACACCAATATCGGTCGTTTTCCATGTTTTTACTCACTGCCCTATTCCTACTACCATGTGTACTGATTGTGGACTTACACGGCACGGGGGGGGGGTGTCACAATTCATCTCAATGGCTACGACAACTACGGTGTCAAAACTAACATCGAGGTTTTTCATTATTTTTACTTCCCACCCACTATCTACGGGGAGATAAGAGTGTATTTTCACCTATGATGGATAACCGTGGACTTAAGCAACATTGGATGTGACACTAATAATATCAGAGGTCCTTAAAAATCATGTATTCAGTATTAAGATCGGAGACGCTCGATCATTTTTTCTTGACACCTCCTTCCCACTTGTCTCCTAAGAGTCTTACACCCACGGTGTTTTTCTGTGTCAGTTATGTGTACCGAGTTTGGTTTAAATTGCTCCAGACATTTCGGAGTTATGGTGAACTATACATACATACATTCATTTATATATAGTTTGTCAACTAAGTATGTCATCAACAGATAAAAAATAACTTAGTGTAGAACAAACCTATTGTAACAAAATTCTTGAAAGATGTGACAAAAAGGTTGAAGAACATACATTGTCATTGCACTAAGTTTTGTATTATATATTGAATTGTTATGTAATATTTTATGAGACTCCAACACATGGGAAGAAAAGTAGTTGCATGTAACATAAGTATGAAAATAGTCTCGACATGTATTATTTTTCCTCATGATCACTGTGTTATTTATATTGTTGTTTATAAACATTACATTACATTGTGTTTTTATATTGTTGTTTATAAACATTACATTACATTGTGTTTTTATATTGTTGTTTATAAAATCATTATGCAATTTCCAGAGTAACAAAAAAATAAATAGATGGAAATTATAAAGATTGACCTCTTGCGAAAATTCAGAGAAATCTAAATATAAAAATAGTTTGCGTTTTGGCGCTACGATAGTCAATAGAGAACACTGTGTACAGTTGCTTTTCGTATGAAAGTTGCAGTCAACGGGGTGTATGCTGAAAGACACGTAGGGGAGGTAGGCTTGGTTCCTACTGGATTTTAATCGCTCGCTGAATTTCCGATTGGTTTGGGGATTCTGCACGTGACAGAATGATTGGCACTTTTTGAATTGATAAATCAGTTTATATTTTTCAGGTCTAAAAGTTGTTTTTTAAAGTAGCCATATGTTATTGCTAAGTGAGAGCGTTTTCAATGCTTTAAGGTAGTGAAAGGATGCAAAAGAATCAGTGAGTTATCGTCTGAAGAAAGAAATCATGAAACAACTGGAAATTGACGTTTAATATTGGCTTTTAAAGATTATTTTTGTAATTTGAGGATTTAACGGACAAATTGAAGGAAAAAAACATGCTGAAAACCTTCCTTGATGAAATCGAATATTGCGATGAATGCGAATATTGTAGATTCAGACGATTTGTTTTCTTCTCTTCAAGAACCCACGAGAAACGTATTTTAGACGATAGCTATGTATGTTTAACTAACCAAATTGGTCATGCTGAAATCATATTTTTTATTTGAATTACCTAATACTCAATTATTTATACGAATTTCACATTCTTAGCAATATAATTTTACTATTCTTGTGTAAACTTTACTATTCTCGTGAAAGTAAAGTCGTAACTGGTAACCGATTTATGGGCTATAGTCTTTTTTGTCCACTTGTTCTGATTGTTTTATTTTTCAGGCTGACCTTATGTTACGCTTTAATCATATATTGTAAAATAAATATTATATTATAGAACAACTTCCATTTTTCTTAATACGTTCGATGATAAAGATGGAGCTAGAAACAATGGACGTGTACATTAATACTATATTTGATACAGTCACATCATACTAGGTTTCGACGATGTTTACACTTGATGAAATTCTTAATCATCACACTGGGAGAAAATGCAAGTCATTTTTCAGACAGTGAAATACAAATTTGTGACACATTAATCATTCGAAATTTTCCTACAAATAGAAGAGTGGTTATATTCTCATACGCAAACTGTCTTTTCTCAGAACACGTTTTTAAATACTTTCAAATAATATTTTGCTGAAAGTGTTTTCTATATTTGTTTTCACGTTCATTTGTATACACCTGGTTCTTAATTTTGGCAAACGACATTGCGACCGACCTCTTGACAAACGGATGAAAATCCTTACCCCAATCCCAATTATTAAGATGCCTTAAATGGATCGAAACCTTATCTTGTGCAAAAATTATTTATCTGTTTGAACCCGGAGAGTTTTGGAGAAGTCATAATATTTTTCTCCTTTTTGGTTTTTAGAGCAGTGAGAACATATTCTAACTCAATCCCTTCGAGAAATTTAGTGAAATATAAAAAGCGCCTATTTTTTGTTTTTAAATTTATTACCTAAAAACGAATAATTCTGCAAAGTAAATACCTCTTTGTAGCAATTAACAAAATTACGTTTTCTACGATTTACATTCGTTTGTTTGTTTTTCTCAGATGAATTACTCACCTGCTAGGAGGTGTTGCTTTTACACTCCAGTGTTTTGAAAATATTTGCCCGAAAGTTGTGAAGAAGTTTTGAAACTTATTTTGTATTTTGTTTCCTTTTTTCAAGTTTCTGATTACGATTTTTAATTTGTCCACTTCAAATACCGTGAGAAAATATGAAAAATTAACGTAAAACTATAAAAATATCTTTTAAGTTTTTGCTTATTGTACGAAACATTTTAAAGAAAAATATATGTGTACAGCAAGAAATTTCCTTCTCATAACATTCCTTCTTATTTATTCTGATTGCCATTAGTTTGCCCACAGAACGCATGGAATTTACTTCTTTCTGAAATGTTTTGTGAAAATGTTTTTGTTCGTGTATGTTTAATAGGGTGCTGGTGAAAGGAGACGAATTTCAACATTTCCACCTCAAAACAGTTCCGGAAATATGAAACAATTGCGAAAAAACTATAAAGAAGTGCGAAATTTTTGCTTTTTGACCTCAAAATAGTGCACTTTTTGAAGAAAATAATGCTTTTTTAAGTAGGCAAAATTTATTACAACTTACTTCGTTACATTTTTTGTTAGACAAAGATTGCTCGTTACAGTTCATTGAATCATGGAATAATTTCCTTAAAGTTCTGAAAAAGTGCTCTCGCTCCTGCATGTGTTTTTGGTTGCTGATTAGGTATTTTAATTTCTACCCAAGAAAAAAGTTTGGGAAACAAACTTGAACTAAAATTCATTTTTCTCGTTGCGAAGGATTGAAATCTGCAAAAAGGGCCATAATGATTTCAAGAAAGTAAAGCTATAACAATTGCAAATCGTGTAGTCAGGCAAAAAATAAATGAAAATGCGTTTAAAAGTTTAAAACAACGTTTAACAGTGTGTAGAACGTGATCAAAATAATTTCAACATTTGTAAAATGAAAACCATGACATTGTCGTCTATATATTATACCTTGTCTAAACTGTCATAAATATATGGTAATATTCAATATTTATATTTTCCATAAGCAACGAAACGCGTTAATCATTTTGTTTAAAAATAATTTAGGAAATATTTTTCGTAAATGGATTAAACGTTTGTTTTCTTCTGAGATACCTTAATTTCATTCTTGTTATAGTGTATAGAGGTGATATTGTTGCTGATGTGGCAAATGTGTAAGAAAAATTGGAAAATAACGGAATATATATTGCAGTTCCGAAAATGCTGCTGGATTGAAAAAGTCATTGTTTGTCCTTTTTCAGTAACATAGTTTTTCTTCAATAAAAAAAATAATCATCCATCTCATTTTCATTCACAGACATTCCTCATCATTTTCCTTGCTACCAAGTGAAATCAATTTCATTCCATTTCTTTTCTTATTTTTATGTTTGTTTATTAATTATGGATGTTTAAATTAAATGGGGAGTAAGTTCTCAAACATGTGAGATCCGAACCCACAACCTCGTATACAATGACGCTCATCTTAATCTTGAATGCTGCTAAGTACGAATAACGAAATCATTCCCATTAGACAATATTTCATATTCTTGCAGAGATCTCAAAACTGCTCACTAGTGTCGCCTGTTTCACATTCACGTCGACTATACGAATATATATTCGTGTTCTTGTGACCTACATTCACTTGTTGAGGTCCGTAGTTCTGCAGCAGCACGGGTTCTTTTAGAAGGGAACGTCCCGATGACTCACAGACATGGAACGCCGCTATATCCACGAATGTCTGACCTGGAGAGGGGCAGAGGGTGACGCACCTCACAGTTATTCGTGAAGAGCAGGGGAGAGAGCTTATAAAGAGACGAAACTAATTGCCATTCCGTGTCGCCATATTGATCTCGCCTGTGACGAGTGCACTCGGCATAATGTTGTCGCAGGAGTCCCCCAGGGCTCTGTTCGCCATTGTCTATCCAAGAAGGGTCGAGTCACGAGGCAGAGAGAGAGAGAGTGATCAGTGAAAATGTTTTTCATTCTGAATTAAGGGAATTCGGGATTTTTAGTTCATTCTGCATGGTCAGTGGATCTTTGAGTCTCGATGACCAACTGAGTTCATTTCAGGCTATTTGTTGTATTGAAAAAATATACAGATTTACTTGTCCTCAAATTACTTCGCCGATATGGTATTTGCAAACACGCGTAAAGCATCATTCAATAGATTTTAGTATTTCCTTTAACTTTATTTCTGCAAAAACAAATCTAGTTTTGTCTTTGTTCTTTTTTATCTGTTGTTCTTGTAATTCAATATTTACAAATAATGTAACACACGTTCGCTCTCAAGAAAATGGGAAATGTAATATCTTCGCCTAAAGTAACTTGCAGTTACAATATGCGCAATGTAAATACGCTGATCGATTTTGGCAATTCAGCTTTACTGTTTTATTATTCGTCGTGATAATTTGATTGTTAAAGGTTCCACAAATAGTAACAATTTTTAAATGGATTTTGGTACAGCTTAAACAAGGAGTTTTCTTAGATAAGTATTGGAAGGAAAATCTCTCTAAGAAACATTTCTCGGATAGTTCACGTTCTTATATGGTTTTTCTGGAACGAGAGACAAAACGTGCTCTATTAATTACCTTAATGGAACCACGTGTGACTCACGGACACGTAGGCTTCTATTACAATTTTCTTTTTCAATTCAATTATTTATAAAATTTTACAAAATAATATGTACAATAATTTACAACTTTTCATTTCTTTTTTATGTTTATACCTTCTCCATCTCGCCTCTGACAAAGTCATTACGAGTTTCTATTATTTTCTATTTCCTTTTCTGTCATTCTCGTGTCGCTTGATCGATCAAATGTCATTTCTGTCCCTGCCTCTTGGAGGTCGACACGTTGGTCTAACTCTTTCTCTTTTTATTGCTGTTATCTTTTCAGTATTTATCCCAATAAACTTATGTTAATAGTCATTATGTGATATAAAACCCTCCCGCGTTGCTATTAATTTTTCTTTTTGCCCTATGATCTTATTTTCTGTCCTTTTTAGTCCTATCGTGCACGTACATGGTCGTTCATGGGTAAATCCCATGAATTACGCTCCGTGTCTTCCATCTCCGCTCCACGACCATTCACCCACGAGTTTCTTCGTCCAATTTTGTGTAGGTTTTCATTAAAATATCCGTCATTAGTACGTATGTATTCGGGTTGAACCATTTCTTTGCCTTTTCTCGGAATGTCACGTATCGCATATGGTCATACGTCATCCGTCCTTTTGTATTCGCTGTCAATCGAACTTGCCAGTCACTTAACATCACTCGTCTGGCAGATTTCTTCTCTTTCATGGACGTTTTACCATTTGCACATATTTCCCCGTAGATCATTGTATATTCTAACATCTCAAAATATAAATCAATGGACAAAATACCAGTGCCATCACAAATGTTGTACCCGATACGCACCCACCAATTTCATTGATCATAGAATTTGCACCATTTGTCAATTTTGTTTTATACTTCTTGAATGCGAATTTTTATCTCCATCCACTACAAGCATATTCTAGTTGCTGTCTAATTACTCCTATTTATAAAGTATGCACCAATATCATACTTCGTTATTCCCATTTTACTCATAATATATTATATTCCTTACTTTTCTCCATAAGCAAATATCTAATACTATTCGAATGAAAGACGTTCATCAAGTACTAACTCCATGTACCTAA
This sequence comes from Laupala kohalensis, assembly GCA_002313205.1. Taxonomy (NCBI): domain Eukaryota; kingdom Metazoa; phylum Arthropoda; class Insecta; order Orthoptera; family Trigonidiidae; genus Laupala; species Laupala kohalensis. Next base: position 132,025 of record NNCF01125940.1, read on the forward strand.
ATTTAAGTACTTATTACGCTTGAGCTATTCTACATCCAGTTAACTTATTTGGAAATATATCCATTACGACATGCTACAGTACCGAAACTCAATGATCCTTGTGAACATTCGTTTTTTGTTACGCATATAATATGTTCCACACATTTCATAAACATACGAGTATGTCTATCCATAATAAACGATCTCAAGATCTCATAAATGTTTCCCAGTACATATATCCTTCGCAATTTGTTCATTAGTAGTTGCCACTGTACATTATCAAAGTCACTATCTATATCGGAGAATATACGTATCCCGTACTTTTGTTCCCATTTTTTTGCAAATTTGAGTTGTTGCGCTATGGCATCGTTGGATCTTTTGTCACGCCGAACGCCATATTAAGTTCCTCTAAGCAATTATGTTCTTATAAATATTTATTCAATTTTTTTGTAACCAGTTTCTCCAGAATATTCCTGCACGTTGGCACAAGGGATATCGATCTGTATGACCGTGAATCATTGGCGACTCTGTTCTCATCGTTCAATAATACTTGAACCTGGACAACTTTTCATTGTTTCGGAAAGTGCACTGTTTGTATACACTCATAATATATTAACAACTTATCCGCACATGCCCCAAACGCCCTTGAATGATCTCATGCGAACGATCTCATCCTGAGCACTTCCTTTTACGGAGAATTTTTACTGCTCTACCCCATTCGTCCCTTGATGTTTTCTTGTATTCTCCCATCACAGAGCGGCCCAAAATCAACCACTTCTGCCCTGTCAGGAAATGATTCTTTCAATATTATTACCCAATTTATCTTCACGATCGGAGCATTCCTTCCGAGAACTTCATCCTATGCCAGATCTTCTTGCGTTTAATGTCGTTGGCACATAATTTGTAGGGAAGTTCCCTATAATTTCTTGACATAGTTTGTTCTGTAAAATTTCTTCGGCTATCCTCCATTTCCTGTTCTACTGCTGTATTGTACTACTTTTGCTTTATTCTTAAATACCCCCTTTGTCTCAGTATTCTCTTCTCTTCTTTCCCGTAATTGTCACAGTTGTTTATGAAGTCTGTTCCGTTCTCTCTTTAGAATAGTCCGTTCTGGTGACCAGTACACAACTCTCTTCGTCTTAGCTACCCTTGTTTTACATTCTTCTCTATACTTTAGCAGCTCCATTTGAATGTGATCTAGATTTGCTTCCATGTCATGCTCTTCATCATCAATACAACCTAATCTTTCATGCAACACGTTCATTCGTTTCTGGAATTATCCTCAAACAAACCTTATTTCTCGTTCAAGTCGATTATTTCCTCCCGTCCCATTCCACTCCGTCCCAATGTTATTGTAATTGGTCACTTTTCACTTCATTTACCATCTCCCAGTCCATTACTTCGTTGTTTTTCCACTTATTTGTCAGTGTTAAAGTGTTAAATATTTTTTTCAATTTATTATTTAATGTCACGTGTACATCAAGAGATTACGTGACATATTTTTATAATTCTTAAATCTATTCGTTACTGCTTGATTATTCTTTGTTGTTCTTCAATCTAAAGCGTTCCTTCACTCTTCCTGTCTTCGTTCACACTTCCACTCAACTCCCATGTCTCTTCATCATTCATATCATCTTCATTCCTTCTTTTATCTGTCATTTCCTCTCTACAAATTCAGTAAACACTTCGTATTTCCATTCTGTGTCTACTAATGCATGGTTCGTTTGTATTTTAATCACGTCCTGCCTTTTCATCATTTTAACATATCGCGCTCTCTCCGGCCCATACAGCTCGCTTTCCCAATAATAGATGGTCTATTATCTCCTCATTTTTATTACATAAACATGTTCCATCTTCAATCATTTTTAATCTTTTCAAATATCTATTGATATCACCTTGCGCTGTTAGGACCTCCGTCATCCGTCTTATCGGTTGAAACAAGTTTCTGTTTCGTTCCACAACCTTTTCGTCGGGTACAAATTTATACGTATTCCTTTATGTGATTTTTCTCTGCGGACTTGCCATGCTTCCAGAGGCAATTCTGTCCATATTTTTTCCTTCATTTCTCTTTTTTGAACCTTCTTTGTATCTAACATCAACACTCCTTCTCGGTTCATGGTTGTCCGTATGGCCCGCATCTGTTCAATTGGTAACACCCTTAGTAATACATTGAGTGCATCTGTAAATACTGTCCTAAGAGGTCCGACCAACCGTACTAAACACATCATCTGCAATCGACAGTTTTCAGCACTCCCCACCATGTCTCACTACCGTACGTCATCTAAGGTATTATCCTCCTATATGAAGTTGTAAAATTCCTTTTTTCTCTACATTAACTTTTATGAGCCCAATTCGTTAAAGTTGATTGTAGTTGCGTTTTCTCTCTCCAAATATTCCAAAAGTTTCCCGAAATACTAATTGTTATCAAATTCAATCCCTAAATACATATACTGATGCACAATTTTAATTCGTTAACCATTCATCTTTATCACCGATTCTCTCTTCCGAACCTGTAACGTTCGGAATACCATCGGTCTTTTTTCATCCTAATTTCCAGTTTCTTTTCCGAACTCCATTCTGCACAATTTCGTAACATACTTCTTTCTCGCGTCTCAATATCCCGTGGCGACTCTAACTATCACTACCACTACATCGACATACTCGATGATCTTCAACCCCTTACTTTGCACTCTGTCAATTAACCCATTTATCACAATATTCCAATAAAAAATACCCCTGCGGATACCCCTTGTCATTCCGCTGCATAAATGTTTCATGTCCTACCTCTAGGAATGTAAATCTATTTGCGAAGTAACCCATTTCTAAGATTGTACACGTATGGGTAATTTTATAGTCTTTTCAGATATTACCTTCCACAGAATATTATTAAATGAACATTTAATGTCTAGAAATAGTGCTAAACCCATCTTATCTTTTCTATTCTCTACATATATTCTCAATTTGTAAAGAGCACCTGATGTTGTGTGGCCTTTCCGGAACCCATTCTGTGCATCATTTAGCTATTTCTTGTCTCTGTTTCCTGCTTTAATTTATTTAACACTATCTTTTCTAATATCTTTCCATAACATGGTAGAATACTGATGGGTCTATAAGAATTTCCATCTTTAGGTTCCCTGTCCTTCTCTTTGAGAAAGAAACAACGTATAGTTATTTTCCATTGCTCCCGAAACGTAAATGTAGCTATACATTTATTAAACAATTTAATATATTATATGCATTTCTCTGTTGTATAATTTCTTAAACATTCTTTACTGATTAAATCGTAACCCGCATTTTTCCCATTTTTAAATGATCCACTTTAGTATTCAATTCTTCTTTAGTTATCACTGGTATAACTCATCCTTATCCACCTGCTTTTCACATTCATAATCCTGTTCGTCCTGTGGTAGTAAAAATCTTCATCGATTTCTCCCCTGTGTCCTGCCAGATTTCCTCATCCACATGAATTGTACTCCAAACTTCCTTTCCTTTAATCTTTTCAAGCCCAATAAGATAAGACATGACTTATATATTGTTCCGTATAGTACTATGAAAAAACTCGTCCCATGTCTCCAACTTAACACTCCTTCCATTTTAAAGACCCTTCGTATAATTGTATGTTCTCTTTCTATGTCTACTGTAACATTACCTTGCCGTCGTTCCTTCTGTAATTTTCTTCTAGCCTTAGCCCGAGCTTGTTTGGGCAATGCCAAATCTTGTGACCACCATGGATGTCCTGTCCTCGCACACCTTTTTTTCGTAAATGCACACTTATACGATGTCTTCAGAATCGAAAATTGCAATCTATGTACATAGTTTTCCACATCTTCCTTACCCATGTCAGTCAAATCAATCTCTCTTCTCAAATTTTTCGCAGTAATTTTTCCGCAGGTTAAATCCCATGTCACGTTGTATATCAAACAAACGTGTAACAACTTTGAACTTAATTCCTTTTTGATCAGATGTTATACTGTCTACTACTCTCCAATCATGTAATTTGCTATCCATATGTCTTGTCAATGTCAGATTTATTATGGACTGCCCTCTTTCCCCTTCAAATGTAACTTCACACTTATTTTCAACCTTCAAACTTTGTTTTAGTACTAAATGCTCCAACCATTTCCATTCTCAACTCTATCTCCCCAAAGTGATGATCTACCATTACCACTAAGGCATAAGATTATTATTTGGTTTCCATATGAATGCAGTATCTTATCTAGTAGGCGTATCTCTCTCTTGAACCTTTTATTTCCCTTTAGGTATCCACTAACCACAAGGAAACTTTCTTTCGTACATCTTATTTTACAAGTGATAATAAACGAAGAACTGTATTTCCCTACATTAAGAACTATTTAATATTATTATTGTTGACCAACGGCCCTTCACTTCTATTACCCTATACCGTAATTTATTATGGCGTGAATGTCCTGAATAGAGACTCACTCCTGCAAACATGCCACATCAATATTTACCGCCTCTAAATAACCCGATTTCTCCCTTGATGCTACCAAGCTCCTGTGCAGATTCAGCTGTAACACATTAACAATTAGAAATCGCAATTAGTAGTACTCTCTGTGCTCGTGTGTATTCAGGGAAGCGTATATCATTTACCGAATGGTCCATCCTCATTCCTCTTCTTTTACGGTCAACTCATGTAGCATATTCTTCTCTGTACAATCCTCGTATCAGTGTCCCACAGTTCCACAATGTCCACATGTTTCCAGTTGCTCTGCATGACTTGGCCATGTGTGCGTATCTATGGCAACGGTAGTAGCAAACTGGACTCAAGCATCCAGTTACTCTACAGCTCTCATACTCTCTTCCTTTCTGCCACAGCGTTTGGACAAATTTTCGTTCCATCGCAACGTTTCTTCCTACTGATGACGTCCCTTTTTGAACCACAAGCATAAACTTTGTTTTCTTCATAGATTTTTCTTTACTATCCACATCCATTAAATTCTTCTCATAAATTTGGTTTATTATTTCCTCATTTGGTACATCACTTGCAATTCCATGTATCTTTATTCAAGGTTTTCGTGTGTGAGGTCTCTGCAAAGGAAAATATTTTCCTCTGGAAGTACTTCTTTCATTCTATTTACATGATATAAATTTTCACTAACTACTTCTAATTTATTCAATTTTGTTTCCCTCGTAACTCGAGTGTTCAGTTGAGCCTTCTATTTTTCATTATGTTCACCACAGTTTTTTTCATCGTTTTTTCACTCTCCATTCTTAGCTCCACTTATTAACACTAGTTTTCTTTTTTCACCCCACCAGTTTTCTTTTTTGAGTAGCGAAGAATAAGTGTCTCGTTTCATTTCATTTCAAAATTGTGGAAAGAAATTAGAAGCAGAGAAGATAATAAAGGATAAGAATGTAGTTTTGCGAAAGCCAAACATACAAGGTGATATAAAGAACAAATGTCTGTAATAATAACAATAAACTTTTATTTCATGGTTAGGCTCCAGCTATCAGACCTGCTCTTCCGACTTACCACCGTCAAAAAAATAATACATGATAATAAAACATAAATAACAATACATACATAAATAACAATACATACATTAATATATTATAAATTATACCACGAAGAGGGAGGACTAGAAAATTTCTCTACTCTGGGGATCGATCAAGGGATCATCCCAGTATTAACCTTAAGCAATTGAGGAAAACCCAGAAGAAAAAAACTCAATTAGGATGACGGCTGAATACCGAACAAATATTAGATAATATACTACAAAGTGTGATACATAATAATTAAATAAAATGCAAAATTCATCGTTTTCAGTATAATATTACAACTTATCGTGAAGAATATTAAATTAAATTTAAAATTGCAAAAAAAAAAACTTACAAATTTATGACTTTAAATCTTCATAACATATCTATAATCTTCATATCATATAATTTATCATAAATTATAAAATAATATTTTCATACATTTTCATAACAACATTAAACATATCTAAATTTATTATTGTACAGTAGTAATTGTAACATATAACTTTTTTATTTATATTGAATTGCAGTTTAATATTAGGACTAACTAAATAATTTATATTGTTTAATACATATTTAATAATTTTTAAATCATATTATGGTTAAAAAATAAGATAAATTTATTATTAAGAACACATTCAAAATAATGTATACTACATACCAAAAATTAATACTTTCTATGATTAAAAATAATAATAAATAAATAAATAAAATGACAATACATTAGACCTACTTTATCACGAGAGTTTTATTGAATTTCTATCTTAACCTCGTTGATGGATTGAGATGTATCATTAAGTTGTTTCGTTGTATGTAAAATGGGATGACATAAAGAAAAAAATACGAATGTATTACTACTTGACCATTAGTTCATATCCCTAACTCGAACAACCTCGTTGCCACAACTCAATCATATCAGCAAAGTGCATAGTCAAATGCAGATATATCTCTTGACAAATGTATCTCCATCACAAAGACTATTTCAAAGGATCAATTAGGATTGAGGCTGATACACACCATATGAGCAGAGACTACAGATGCATTCCAGTTCGTAATGAGCGTTTGACGATCTTCCGCATCGGCATAATGCAGCAGCAGCTGCGGTGACGGAGAAGGTGTGTGTCTCACCATGTAACTTGTGGCGGACAACTAGTTGACTCTATTACAATAGACTTCTAATAAACCAACCTACTCGCTCTACGCTCGACCACAGTTCAATGATTGCTTTAATGAATGAAGAGCATCTGCTAATCAATTCGATATTTAAGAAAAGACGTAGAGCTCGGAGACGTATGGTCTGACGTCCTGTACTACCAACAAGGATGGATTAAGGATACACACTGCTCAATGATCTTAAACGAGGAATATAAAATTTATAATTATTTTGGATTGTAAAATAATTATATCAATACACGCCAAAACAATTACATGTCTGCTAATTTTTTTCATTGTCTCATATTTATGTGGTTTACCATTCTTTTCCGCCCTTCCAGTTCTATCGATTTACATAATTGATCAGAAATGACTGCATTCACAAGTGAGATAAAATTATACTCTCATCTTTAAAAAATTGAAATTTTTGTTTTTTTAAATAAAATTGCTTCACCATTCAAAATCCAGATAATATCTATTATTATTCCCTCTGACGCCCAACATTTCTAGCTCGCTGTGTTACTGAGCAGTAAAGAAGGACTTACGTTTTCAAATATTAAATTATGTAAATAAATAAATCGAATTGTAAAAGTTTAAATAATACAAGTATTATACACATACTTTAACAACATAATATTCATTGATGTTGTACGTTCATTTTGAATATGTATAAAGTATTTTGAAGTTGTGTTGTTTTGATGATATAGTACAGCACCTTATGATGCACCAAACAAGATATTAAATAAATATATGAATTAGTATATTTCACATATACACGCATGGAACAGTTATTTGTGTGTAATGAAGTTTTCCTCTATGGTAAGGTTGAAGTTCTCCCGTGGCGTATCCGTCTCTTGAAGATCGTGGATTGAGAAAGGTTGACAAGTACTCGAATGGAAAAGACGTTAAAGAAAGAGAAAGAGGCGTTGCACGGAGGGAGAGGCGTTAAAGAAAGCTGAAAGCTCCCTCCTTCAGTTGGGGAAACATGCGAAGGACGACGCGTCTTGGTGCTGCTCGATTTGCGCTTGAGACGTGAAGCGAGTCGCGCCCTCAACCCCTCCCTCTGTTCCACCCTGTCAACTCTCCTTGGCCTCACGCGTCTTTCCCTCGCTGACACTCCTATCTCCTTGCGATGTCACGCCGCGCCGCTCCGTTCCGAAGGACAAAGGAGGGAGGGAAGGGATCATGAATCGATGTATTTGACTCACATTGTCACTCCGGTCACGCGGTGAGAGGAAAGACGCCTATTCAAATAAAACATTTGCACATCGAAAACAACATTCCCCATTAGAAATCACTTGAGGTCATTCACTCGTCTCACTCATGTTGGTTCCTGTAAATGGTGTCTTGCCAAATGGGCACATTGACATATGGATACACTGATATTTGGGCACCAAAAGAGCTGTCCCAAGGGGTTGAGGCCACAAGGTCAAATATACCTGTGCCGCCCCTTCGCTTCCAGTTTTTCATGGCTGCCTTTTCTTTATCGTTGCAAGACACTTAACTTTTAAAAAATTCGGTGTGAGAAGGATGGTCATGACAAAAAGTACAATTCATATCCTCAAACGATGTGTGATTTTCCGATATTTTCATTTTCTTACTGATAGTAAAAAAATGTCGATACGAAACTTTTTAGAAAATTTATTATTACTCTCGACGCATTAAGGAATCGACTGAAGTTTATCTAAGTTAATCAATTCAAATACTTATCTAAAGTCCAATTCAAGATTTTTCGTTATTTTATTTAAACATTATTTTTATATTGTTTACTTGAGCTTGTAATACAATGTGTTAATTTTGTACCTTCGACCTGTTTCGGACAAATTATCGAATATATGATCAAAAACACTTCTTGTGATTTTTACAGTATAGTCTACATGTACATACTACGTATATAAATAAATTTCACTGAAGACTGGAATTTTGTTAAATTTCATATCAATTTTGGAAGCTTGTGATGTGGAATCTCACCACTTAATGTACTTAGACAAGGTGTAAAAAAGTGTTGAATTAATACTACCAATAGGGTGCTTTGCATTCCGAATTGGAAGTTCCAATATTAACTACATAATATGTTCTAATTTCATTAATATCCAAAAGTCGATCGAAAATATCAATCTTCCTCAAATTACCACATCAAAGACCATCTTGAAATGGTCATCGGAGTCGCAGCCAGTAATCAACTTCTTCAGAATTGAGAAGTCGAAACTAAGAAATAAGAAAAGGTATATACCAAATAGAGGGAGAAAAAGGAGAGTAAAATACAAATTTGTTAAAATGTCAAATTACATATTCAGTTACGACGTTCCACAATGTTACATTTATTTATTTATTTACATTTCTTTTGGTCTGGATCATCAGCCCGCCTCGTCTTCAAGGTTTCATTATACGAGGTCCTGTGCACTGCATAGTCATTAATTTAGCATCGCCGTGTTACGGCCTTCTTGATCTTCAGGAATTTTTTATTTCACGTGTTCTTTTTGACAATATTGAAATGACCATATCTCATCGTCTTTACTCCGATTGGGCTGTGCTGTCTCTATTTTTTTAGTTCCATTTTTTTCTAATTTTTGATGAGCTCCATGAAAGTGACATAGTTTCTACGCATGTTCTATAAAACTTCACGTTATGTAAGGAAATGTTTAAAAAAACAGACCATTGTCAACTCGATGCCAAATAGCACTCTTTTCCGCAAATTTACATGAAATTTGCGCCAAAAATATTTTCTCCCGGAATGAAAATGGCTCAATTGTGGGAAGAAGTGAGATTTTAGCACGTAAAATACGCGGTCCAAAGAGCATATTTAGTTCGGATTTTGTAGTGAACGTATAGTTCTAAGAAAACATTAAATTTTGAATTTCGCTTCTAACCGAATACCGGTGAAATTACATAAATAAATAACTTTTTGCAGCTTCTCAGAAGATGATGTTTCAAAATGTGCTAGAGACCAGTCTCAGCAATACTTGAATTCTCGAATTTATCATTCAAGGTAATAATTAAACAATGATTAAACTTAAACAGCTTGTTTTCAACGAGAACATTACGAGACCTCAAGACACTGACATTATTTCTATCTCGAACAACCCCCAATATATTGATCGTCTAACAGAGACATTGCATACATCTCCAGTTTTTTGTTTTTCATGTTATTCTTATCCCCCTCTGACCCATATATACTCGATTATTTTGTACATAATGGGAAGCAAAGAGTTAGGGTATTGGTAATATTATCGGAAGAAAGAGTGGAACATGGCAGCATTCTTGGATTTTATAATGTTTCTTCTTTGCTATTTATAGCTTTTATCAACGACATGTCTGAGAAAATTTCTTCAAATATTAGATTATTTGCAATGTAATTATTATAAACCAATCACACTGCTGCCTATGTTTGGTAATTTATTGGATACGTTTCTAGCGAGGGATGTTACACGGGAAATGACCCCAGATAGATTTTACAAACTTCAGTATGGTTTTATGGCAGGGGAGGTGACATAGGATGCTGTGAATCGGGTAGTGCAAACAATAAGAACAAGGGCGCAGAAATATGTGATTGCAATAAGTATTAATTTTGAGGGTGCCTTTGATAATGTCGTTGGGCAGATAGTGCAAAAGAGTTTGCAAAGGTATGAATTGTGACAGAAGATGACAAATTTGGTAAAATCATAATTCGAGCAACAGTATGTCATATTAGGCATTGGTGACAAGAGGATTTTGCGCCAAATAGAAGAAGGATGTAATAATAACGGCTTATGCGTATGATTTTACACTTTTGGTGGGAGAGGATAACATACAGAAATTGGAAGTTAAAGCAGGAGAAATACTGAGACAAATTGAAGAGGGGAGCAAGATGAAGTTAAAAATAGCCCAAACAAAAACACAAGGCACAATTTTCGGTTTCAAGGCGGGTGCAAGAGATCCAATAATAAGAGGGATAGGATGGAGACTGAAGCTGATGGATAAGATTAAATAATTACGTAAAATATTAGATAGGAAGCTAAATTTTCTAGAGTATATTAAGTATATACGAACAAAAGTGAAAAGAATGTGTCATGGTTTACATCAAGTTGGGAATACGTATCAAATACGTACCCAATGTTACCTATGATCAGAAAAGTAGTCATTGGTTCATACCCAATCTATCACTTTTTGAAGTGCTTGCTGGCCATGGCAAATTAACAGTTTTTTTAAGAAAGTCACCATAGTGGAGGATGCTAAGTGCATATGTGGGTAAAGGGAAGAGGATGCTCGACACATAATATGTGATTGTGATCTTAATGCAGCAGAGAGGGGACAACTAGTTGCACTTATGAAACAGGCTGAGGTATATTTTGATAATAAATGCGGAAATTTCATGACAACACAAAAGGCGTATGCAATGTTTCAGGACGTCGTAACGAAAATCATGTATATACCATATATCATAAAAAGGACAACTACACGATAGTAGCAGAAAGGACAACTAAGAAAAGAGGCACATAAAAAGAAGCACGTATAAGGAAGAGAAAAAATGTGATAGAAACTATGAGAGATACCAATCCGAGTAATGTTTTCGTGATGTGGAACCGGGAGGAGATTAACAAAATAAATGTAAAAAATATATTCGGGGATGAATGTATTATTAACCGAACAATAAAAAACCCGGAAGATATGCTAACACTGCAACGAGACCTTGATGAAATCCACAAATGGGTAACTATACATCAAATGAAAATAAATCCAGGGAAGAGTAAAGCTATATGTTTCCCTTGTACCCGCTTAAAACAAAGTTGGTCCTTTGAAATCAGTTCATATCCAATACCGAAAGCAAATTCATGCAAATATTTGGGTATCATGTTTAAGATAAACTTAAGAGTGGTTTGATCGGGTTAATAGAGTAGCACAAAGTGCATAGAGGTCTCTAAATTTCATTAAACGAATTTTAAAGAAAGGCAGTAATCCGACGACCAAAAATTAGCATACACAACTCTTGTTCCGACTCTACTGGAAAATGCATTGGCAATGTGGGACCTATATAAAAACTATCAGAAGAATTAGAAAAAATTCAGATTAGCAATTAAATTCATAAAGTAATTAAATTTTAGAATTCAAAATTTATAAAGATGGGCAATAATCCGAATAATTACATTGAACCTCTTCATATTCGTAGAAAAAGAGTGCAACTGGGGTGTTTGTACATTATATTTAAAAACGAGCCATCGAGGCTGGATGTAGATGAACGATTAGAAAACTCGGCTAGATTGAGAAGAAAAGATCCATTCAGTTAGGTAAGGGGCTGGAATCCCTTTCCCGGTTTCAATCAGGGACTAGAACAATTTACCTGTAGATGTCGTGGGAGAGCTATCAGGCTCAGCAACCTCTCTTAAATTAAAAGGCTCTGTGGGAAAAGGGGAGGAAACAATTCAAAAATTAAAAATGAATTCCAGAGTTTTATTGTTCTTGATTTTCCATGTACAAGATGTTGTTCGTATTTCACTAGATTAATGTATTTTCTTGCGAATTTCATGTCTATGCGAATTTTATGATTAGTGTTTATTTTATGTTCTAGGTATTTTATTTGTAATTTTGTATTTCCGTTATGTCATTGTTCCTTTATGTTATGATATCTACATGTGTGCGTTATGTATGCTGCCACCAAGTGAGAACTCAATTGTAGTAATAAATTCTATTCCATTCTATTCTATTCTATACTAATATATAATGAGTAATAATGAGTAATATATAATGAGCGTGAGTCAACGGTTTTCTCTCTTTCTCCTGTGCATCATATCTCCGTATATTCCTCAGATGCACGATATTCATGCAAAATTTCTTTGAAAATTTGAATTTTTCTTCGGTCCTCTTAAGCTTATATAAACCGAGTGTATAATGCTGTGGTTTCAAAAGTGTGCTTTGTTAGTTGCGCTGGACAAAAAATTTAACATGTGTTCCATTTTCAGTTATTAAAAAAGTTTTCATTTCTAAATGGGTCTCTTCTAAGATATGAAATAGTCTGATATTCGCCTGCCATCTGAAAATACTTTTTAAGAATGTAAACAGTAATTTTTAAATTTAAATACAATATACACTCTTGAATAAATAAATTCTCGCACACAAAGTATAATTACCATGTCTCATGACTTTACCGTAAGGCTTTTCAAGGTATGTTAGTGTGTAATATAATCTTGTCATGAATAGTTCAAATATTGATCTTTCATGGCAAAGCTTGGGTGTTCATTATGTTTGACCTGTCACTACTATACCGACAAAGGACAAAAATATTGGCGTAAAATTTACACCACTATTTCAGAATCCTAAACAAAACGATTTTTTTAGTTTCTGGGGAGACTATATTTTAACATACATATGACATTCTAAAAAAAATTAACGCGCTGAAAAATGAAACCCGCTTCTTTACAACTGCGTTAACTTTTTAAGCAGTTGTTGTTTCCTCTCAACTGTATCTTCACAATCCGATTGATAAGCGCACAATGATAATTGTGAACAATATTTAAGTACATTTCACTTAGGGATGATTGAAAAATCCTAAATCAACTGCCTGAACTAAGAAGAAACACATGTTCTTATGACATTCCAAAATGAACTAGAATAATAATTTGGGCGTATTTGTTAAATAAGATCCAAACCTCTGACCACTCCTGTTATGGATCAAATTAACGAGTGAAAGTTTCCTTTCTCTTCAATTACTTTCAATTCCATTGAATGAGCTTTATTTTAAAAACGGGCGTTGCTACAAATGGCAGAGCGTGAAATAATCAAGGGAGCGTTTCATCATTCGGAATAATCGAACAAACAGAATTGAAATCCAGATAACATACCCACCAACAACAGCTACAAAAGTATGTTCTAAAACTTTAATATGAAGCAATGACATATTCTTTAATATTTCAGATAGGTTTGTTTAATATTATCTATTAGAAACTTTTAGATAATCACTATAAATCGAAACTTACGATTTTGAGCTTGTGTATCCCGTAGTACCAACTACTTAAAATGTGTGAACATAAATAATAATCAAAGTTCGTATGAAAACTGAGGGAAGCCGGGGAATTTCCCCACATGTGACTTTCTTCCCCCACTTCTATATCTTATATTAATTACCAACCAGGGAGATACAATTCCACCTCTAATGATTTCCAAAAATAACTGACAAAATTAAGCGTGAATTTCAATTTATTTACCAACAATGTTTCATAGAATTGTCATAATGCACTCTAGAAATCTTGATTATAAGGGGAATAAATAACATATTAGATAATTTGATAATATGTCAATGTATGTAGTCAGAATATAGTATATCAGAATTAAATACAAATATATCATAACTGTATGGTATTTTTAAATACTTCCCTGAGTATAATGACTTTTTCTTGACAGTTTTATAAAGTACTGTATTGAAATGTGAAAATACATGCTTCAAAATTTCCCCCTCCCCTCTACATTTTATTTAATTCTATCACTGATAATAATAATAATAATAACAACAACAATATGATAGGTTTATCGATAATTGTTCTTTAAGCTTTGCCTATGTCTCAATTTTTTTCTGGAAAATTCTACGTGTCAATATGTAATTATGAACATCCATCAATTTATCAATACTTAAGTGGTGCAGAGCGTTATGTGTAAATATATAGGTACGTTACATTATTATGTCTCAAAATTTTCTTCACTATTTAAATAAATACAACCTTTGAAACGAAAGAGAGAGTTGGAAGTAAATGACAACTCAATGGTTTCTGATATAATAAATGGACGCGCGGAATAATTTTTTTTCACTTTTTTATCCCAAGACAGTCATAAATCTATAAAGTTTATCGGTTGTGCACATTTAATATAATTTTTTCACGAGATTTAAATCAACGTTATCAGCGTATTCCAGCAATCTCCATTAAATTACTTTCTTCCTAATTTTTCTTATTTTCTAACCATTTTTAAGCATCAATATCAGACCTGTTAAAACCCTATGAAGAAGCTGACAATGCTATCGTCTCTTGGCAAAACAACCTTCAAACACTCACCTGACTTGGTTGTTTCCACGAAAAAAAAACACGCAGTGAAATCGCTTGTTATCTCCTTGCTGCTGCTGACAAAGATAATACCACTCACTTTGTTCACTGCTACTCACAAAAAGTAGCCAGTTCAAGGAAGCACTCAACCTCACTCCTCCAAATCATGTTGTCTAAGTGGCGGGCATGGGACAGAGATAACATGGCCTGTAGTGTTTACGCAGCTCGCTCACTATTACCAGTGCTTCGCAGCTTAGTCACATACATTCGTGATTTGATGATACAAATATTACGAGCTGTGCATTAAATGCCGTAAGCTGAATTACGCAGAACAATGGCAATAACACGGTTTGATCCACATGCTTCAAAGCTTCACTGTAAATAAAATACTTTATTTATCATTCCCCTCAATTATCTTTTATCGACTCATGCATAATATTAACTCCGTAATTAATGAATGGTCTCGCAAATCCATACGCTCCAAAGTTTACCATATGTTTTGTAAGCATGAAGTGTTTGCTCTGGTTATCGATGTTAGCATTATCACTAAGTAACAGCGCACTCAATAAAAATTATTCCATGTACATACACGAACAGCTTTTCTATTTGTCGCAGTCATTCATGTAAATTAACAATTTTTTAAATAAAAAATTGAAGGCAAATATAAAATTTACTCTTCTATGTTTATAAAAAAATATTTTAACTACCACAAGTTGTAATGTACTGTGTCTTGTAAAGATTTTCTAGTAAAAGTTTTCAGTGAGAATAAGTATAACTAAAATATATGAATAGAATAAGTTCAGTGAAGAAATCGTACCTAATTCCTTAGTATTTTAATATAATAATAATAATAATAATAATATTTTATTGAACCACGTAGATCATAACAATGATGTATGGCGAGTCATAGTACTAACAACAATAACAAAATATTTACATATAAGAATAATAACATTATAATAATTTTGATACATTTAACCATATTCATTTAACTTAGACCAAGTAGAAGTTAACATAAAATACAATTATTTTCTACTAATACAGAATATTAATATTTAATTAGGGTAGGGTTATTAGATATCTATGGTAGGAATTCTAATATTTTACTTTTATTTTATTAATTTATGTCAAGGTCTATATTTATGCTAAAACAGCGTAATTTAATGTTGTTAGATCTTTTTCTGCATCATGGGTCACCTTCCGCATCTTTGTTCTAATGATTACCTGCAACAGATTGTATTACCTGTAACTCATACATTAGTTATTGTCACTGAAGAATTCTTGTACACTGTAGTAGAGTTTCTGTTGTAAGAATTGTTTGAGTTTTGTTTTGAATGTGTTCAGTGTATTGATGTTTTTAAGGTTTAGTGGTACGGCAGTGGTAACGCATATTATATATGTTTTTATAGCACATACTTGGTTTCCATTATTTAGTGTGAGAGCTCTTTTCACAGATTTTTTTTGTTTTAACAGATCTTTTGGCTAATAATATATTGTAACGTGGAACCAATGCACTCTTGAACATAGAAACAGGTTGAGAAACAATTAATCACAACATAAACTTATTAGTACTACTGTGAAAACCAAGAAAATGAAGAATTTCAGTACCAAGATATATTGAAAATCTTCTTTAGTGTTTCCTCCAACCGTATGTATGGTTCGTTTGTTTAACCATATGTTCTACTAGTTTGATGCTAAAGTTCTTACGTTCACTCTTTCGAAAATTCAAATTTCTCTTTAATATGATTCAAATACAATGACCACAAAAATATTTCAGAGGACATTTGACAAATCCTTGAACCACTCACATGGAATGTTTTATATCTGCTGGTTTCAAAGAAGCCTCCACCTTCGTGTTCACATCTTTATCTGTTAAGGATGTTTAGGTGCGGATGTCAAATTCCGTTCTCGAAAATGAACTAAAAAAGAATACAATATTTTTAATTTGGAAGATTATTTTTTTATTTTTAATTTTAAGCGTGATGTAATTTTTAGCTTGTTTCTTCGGGTTTTCGGATGCCATTTCTCTTGAATTTTATTGTCTCAGAGAAAAAGTATTATAATTGCGAAAAAATCGATCACGAGATTTTGATGGAAATATACGTTTTAGATGTTCCTTATAACGAAAAGAGTTTTTTAGCAAGATGTCCGTCTGTACACACCGATTCTGAAAAAAAAAACAGATGAATAAATTTCATTCATATTTCGTATTTCTGCTGGTTATCTAGGCACGTGCTCTTATTTTTAAATTTAAATGAAAAGGATACGTCAGAAATACAAAGTACGTTTAAGAAATTATCTCAAAAAACAGCTCCATGTTTTTCATTAAAATTTGTGGTTATTTGCACAGTTTCTTAACATGTTTTAGTACTAGCCAGTTAATCATAAACAGTATAAATACTTGTATATCTGGTGAAAATAAGTATAAGTGATTTAATATGAACTTGCCTGTCCGGAACAAACCGCGTCTTAGTAGATACAACGACCAACGTTTCGGCCATCATGCTGTGGCCTTCTTCAGGGCAATGTCAGAGTCGTAAAGACGCTGTCGTAATCGACGCGATTATTGGTATCGAAAATACAGAAGTATGTTTTGTTGAACACCTGTCACATACTTAGAGTTTCTATCTCAAACATAAGAGTAGTACTGTAAAGCACCTGGCAGATTGCCTGTACATTACAATCGGCCATTCTGTTAGAATGTGAAGAAGAATAGATAATAATAATAATAATAATAATAACAATAATAGTTGGCAGAACGTACAGTTTAAAAATTAGCAAATACAAGGACTCGGCAGACCATCTCAAAATCTCGAAAGTGGAGAAAATTATTCACCTATACATATTTTGGCTACAAGAATTATACCGAATACCACAAAATGCCATTTGGAAATACTAGTAGCAACCAATACAATATGCAGAAATACGTAATACTTGACACACGTCGCATAGTGCGAAGAGTTTTAGGAGAAGATCATGATTGAACTTGACAATGTCCGTTCATCAAATGGAAGACATTCATTCACTCATAATAATAATAATAATGATAACAATAATAATAACCTTGATATTGACCTTTACAGCTTAATATACTGCTCTGCAGTGACAATTGTCCGACATATAGTTGGAAAAATAGCTGATAAATCGCAGAGAAATTGGAGGTCTAGAACCTCGCCCGCTTGGGCACTCCGCTTAGATAGGGCGATTGCTTCGTTATGAGCTGATATAGGAAGGCTGCATCAGGTTATTGCTGGTAGAAGATCTAGAGGTCTTGGACGACATTTGGACCGGATAAAAAAGGAAAGAACAAAGCATACAGATAGAGATCCCGAAAACAAATCATACGAGGAAATCCTTGACACGCTGAAGCCTTTCTGCCAAGTAAAGGTGGCTTAGGAGATATCGAGAGTCATATCAAAGGAGAACGCAAAATAATTTATTTCGATCGACCCAGAAAAATTACTACAGGGGCCTTAGAACAGACCGAAATGAACAGCTCGCCAACCTATCCTCTCCCCCGGAAAAGGAGAGTATGGAAAAGTTTTGGGGAGGCATATGGCCGGACCCAGTGGAGCACAATGGGGAAGCTTTGTGGATCAAGAAAGAGACTACACGAGTGCTACAGGTGCCTGAAATGTCGTCAGTGACAATTACTAAGGAAGTGATCACAGAAGCTGTAAAGAAAGCGCTCAATTGGAAAGCTACTGGCACAGACTACATCCACAACTTTTGGCTTAAGAAACTCACCTGTACTCACGAGAAAATGGCATTCTTTTTTAATATGTTCCTCCAAAACCCCGATACTGTACCGAGATTTCTCACACGGGGGGTTACATACCTGCTGCCTAAGGGAGGTCAAACTGATAACCCTGTTAATTACAGGCCTATCACCTGCCTATGTACAATGTATAAATTGTTGACCTCTTGTTTGGCTACAGCGATGTACAACCATTTGGATGAGTATGATGTGCTGGCAGAGGAACAAAATGGATGCATCAAGGGGTCGCAGGTCTGTAAAGAACAGCTGATAATTGACTCGGTGGTATTAGAACAAGCAATTATCAAGGGCAGAAATATACATACAGCCTTCATCAATTACAAGAAGGCTTTTGATTCAGAGCCTCACTCCTGGATAATGCAGGTCCTGGAAATCTACAAAATAAACCAGCATATCGTAAGACTCTTACGTTATCTCATGTCCTCGTGGAAAACAGTACTCCAAGTCAATCCTTGTGGAGCAAGCTTTCTTACAAAACCTATCGATGTAAGAAGAGGTATTTTCCAAGGGGACAGCCTAAGTCCCCTGTGGTTTTGTATGGCTCTTAACCCATTATCAACGTTATTAGACTCAACAAGATATGGATTCAAGATCAAATGCGGTAACCTAGTGAAACATTTGCACAGTTACCTGATGTACATGGATGATATCAAGCTCTATGCTTCAATAGATCACCAACTGCAGCAACTCCTCCGAACAACGGAAATCTTCTCCAATGATATTAAAATGACTTTTGGGCTTAATAAATGTAGAACACTAAAAGTTTAAAAAGGTAAAACGCTAGCATCTGGGTTCGAAATTGGGGGAGGTGCCTATATGGAGGGGATGAATGAAACATACGTATAAATACCTAGAACTTCCGCAAGCAAAACGTATTTGTCATAAGGAAATCAAGGCGGAAATTATTACTGAGTACTATAAAAGACTTTCCGGAATCCTGAAGTCAAAGCTGAATGGGATGAATACTTTTCAAGCGATTAACACCTATGCTGTGCCAGCCCTTACATTTAGATTTGGCACTGTTAAATGGACCACAACGCAATATCGGGCAAAACAAAGGTTATCTTAACTAAATATCGGGCACACCACCCCAAGGCTGCCATTGAGAGAATATGCATTCCCAGGAGTGCTGGAGAACGTGTGTTTGTTGACATACGCAGGTTACATATGAGACAAATAGCTAACCTGAGAGATTATTTCTTCGCAAAGTCGACATCACTTCATGAAGCTGTTCGCTTGGCGGACGACGCGTATAGTCCTCTCAATTTGCGCAACAAAGATGATATTTGCATCTTATCGCAGCAAGAATACCTGAACTAGCTAGTGACCAGATGGTCAAGCAAGGCACTCCATGGCCGGCATCCTGCTGAACTCAACCGAGGGTTTCATGCTAGCGATTCAAGACCAGGTCGTCGCAACTAATAATTACAGGAGGGCTATACTGAAGGAGCAAAATGTTGAAGACACCTGAAGGAAGTGCAAAGAACCCAGAGAGACGATTCAGCATATAACATCTGGCTGTAGGATGCTGGCGCCTATCGACCGTCATGATCAAGTAGCCAAAATTGTACATCAAGCCATCGGCCAAAGGTACCAACTGCATGAGGACCAAACACCCTATTATAGGTACGAGCCTGCTGTGGTTATTGAAAACGCCACTCATCAACTATATTGGAACAGAAGCGTAATAACTGACAAACCGATACCCTGCAACAGGCCGGATATTATTCTGATTGACCGCTCCTCATCTACCACATATCTTATAGACGTGGCCATTCCGAGCTCCCACAACCTGCAGACAACCTGGAACGACAAAATCAAGAAATATGTAGCTCTTGCGGAGGAAATAAAAACAATGTGGCGTCAAAGAGAAGTATATATAGTACCGATCGTCATCTCGGCAACTGGACTAATCTCTA
Organism: Laupala kohalensis; assembly: GCA_002313205.1. Classification (NCBI taxonomy): domain Eukaryota; kingdom Metazoa; phylum Arthropoda; class Insecta; order Orthoptera; family Trigonidiidae; genus Laupala; species Laupala kohalensis. Next base: position 152,358 of record NNCF01125940.1, read on the forward strand.
GGAAGCTCAAAAGCAGCCTGGAGAAGATAGGTCTATCACCTTTCCTGTACATCAAGCTGCAAAAATCCGTCATCCTTAGTACCTGTTGCCTGACCAGAGCATTTCTTTTGTTACAATAGTATTTGAGTTGACTTGTCTTTTGGGGCCGTCTACTCAATGAAACCCAGCAAATGTTGCTGTGAATTACAGAAATAATAATAATAATAATTTGCTGTTCCTCCGACCTCGGTAAAATTCACGATGTGTCTAGTGAGTAAACATACACAAAAACTGAGCCTTACTTTCACCCGTCATTCGTTGTCCTTAGCTGGCCGAAACGAGATACATACAATAAATACAGACCCATAAATACAATTATAAAAGGTTAAGTAAACCGGAGTGTTGTTCTTTTCTCATTTGGGTTCTTCGAACGGAATGAATAGATTAGTTCTAAGATTTCCTACGGGGTATTATGAAGCGTACCGTTTTTTATTGCTGGGTTTTCATATTTATAATTAAAGCTTATGAAATAATAAGTTTTTCCTTTTAGAAACCTCGTTATATAAGTGGTGCTGTTTTAACTGACTGCTTCAACAACACTGAGAAAAATATTAACGGATTAGAATTTGAAATTTTGAGAGGGTGCTACTTTCGTATCGTATATGCTCTCTAAGAAAATAATTTTTGAAATTCTGAAATTAAAAGGTTAATTTCATGTGAAGTGTTTTTTAAATATCCTTTTCCTATATCTAAGGAGCTCCTCCTAATGCAATCTTGATTTTGAAAGTAAAATTGCTTTCTTCTGTCTATACTAAACTGTAGTGAAGTGTTTAACAGTAATTTGATAACCAAATCTCCCGCACTTTCTCGGTTTGCTAGTTTACTTCGTACTATAAATTATTACTACGAATTTTCTAAGTACATTTCCATACAAATCTCTTAGATTATGGTGAACCTCACCGCCAGGTAACAGATTAATTATGTTACGTTGAATGAAAATGGGAGACGGGACCGGGGTTCCTCTCCGGTGCCGGGTTCGAACCCCGGTCCCGTCTCCCATTTTCATTCAACGTAACATAATTAATACATTTCCATGTTAAAATTTTAAACTAACTATTCCATTCTCTATTTTTTGAAACAGTACATTAATTTCAGAAACAAATCACATTAAGCACTAATAAAACTTATGTTTATATCTTTTACTCGTCGCTTTTCCAATGCAAAGGTATGAAATGAGTATCCTGTGTGGCCGTACAACACTCTGTTCCCTGGAGTCCCACTCGTAAAACAAGCGAGTGAGCTAGGAAGGGAATAATAAAAAGTCCATCGGGCAGAGAATAAGGTGAGTTGCTGAACGACACCCACCACGTATCCAGTTCAGTGCCATAAATTTGATTTCAAATTAAACAACTCGTGCGATGAATGGTATAAGCGCACTACTGAAGGCATGCGAGGACACGTCCGCCAAATCTGAGTAATTGCACTGATTGCTCAATGAGTAATTCTCTCTCGCTTATTGCTTAATAGAGTTTTCTAATGAAGCAAAAGTACGCACACGAGGTGGCAGAACATGTTTTCAGCAAATTTGCTAAAGGACTAATGAGAATGATACCCTGATTTAATAATTAGAGGTAGTATATACGAGAAACGTATATGAAAGACAAAGGAATAATGAAGTTCACAATAAAAAATATGAGAATCCATAAATAATATAATTAATAAAAGTAGTTTAAGTAGTTGTGATTTTGTATGTTACTGAAATTTATTTGTGTTAATTTTTTCTTCACTTAAGTGTACTTCAATATCTCAAAATTAGTTATATTAATTTCCGTTTAAAAAATATAAGAAAAAATTGAATATCTTACCTTTCTGCTATATTTCACCAAATAGTTCGTCTAAAGATGTCTAACGGTTCGCTAAAAATATCACAGCTGAAGAAAAGACAATAAAATAGAATTACGCATCTATAAATAATAATTACAGAAGTTTCAATAACAGTGGATGCATGCCATATGTGTGCATTAAGAAAACATAATTCCATAACTAGGATAGGAAAGATAGAACAGCTTATACGTGTTTAACATTTGTCTTTACATTTATATGAGTTTTTATCAGTAAAGATAAATTTAAAAAAACTTTTACTGAATCAACTCTGTTTTTTAATCAACAAATTTATTGGAAATACATTTTTGTTGTATGAATTTTTCTTTCGTGTACTTGCGCGGGAAGAAGTAATGCGATGATTAAGATGTATCAGTCCTGGATTTTTATGTTCAGTTGTGGAAAGTAAACAAATAGCGTTGTGGTTAAAACCTCTGTGACCAGTACATGAGATACTGACTTTAATTTCCAACTCGTTATTTTCATCTGACCTTAGTTATCATAAATTTCGAATTGATAACTTCTAGTTTCGAAGCAAGGAGGATATCGCTATTTTGTTTGTTACTCATTATATCCAGAAATTCAGAATAATTGGTGTTCGTTTCTTGAATAACCTATCAATCCGAAATGTATCTAACGAATATCTGGAGCAAACGTAATCATTTCCATAGGAATACTTTTTCTGTTCATTACGTATAAATTATTATTTTTTCTAATTTTTATCGCGATGTTTCATGGTTTTGTTAAATACTTAACTACGTCGTCACTTCCCTCATAGAAACACGTGACGCAGAAATTAGACTTCTTCCGAGAGTTTCTCCGAGGAGGTTGAATACATGCTCCAACCTGGTAACCTATAATTAATGTGTCGGGATTTCAAGCAAAATGATAGAGAGAGAAGAGACAAGAAGTAATCCAGCAACGTTAACTGGCACTTACTATTAGTGAGAAACTAACAAAGCAAAACACTGAACCGCAATTATTATTTTTGTTCATCTATCTCTGAATATTTGTACTTCCTTTCTAAGGAACCCTTTTCTCGTTTTTCTGATTAACTTTCAACCACATCACAAATACCACCTGCTTCATAATTATCTTTGCATTGAGGCTAGAGGAAGTTGTTTTTGTTTGAAATGTTTCTGCTGAGAATCCTGAATATAAAAGTTATAGACGATATTAAAATTCATCATAATCTTATTTACAATAAGGAAAATCTAAATCAAAGTCCTGACAAAAGAAATTTTAAAATTATTTTTCAGTTTTAGTTTAAGAAGAAATTAGAGATGGAGTATTCATATCATCATTTGTTGACATAGAACGCGTTATAACAACAATAACAAAAAATAAAGATTATAAATAGAACAGTTCTTACAAGAAAATATTTTTGCTATACAAAATGACATTGTAAGAACACGCCATTTATTTTCCATTTGCAAAATGATACTTTTATTGGTTTTCAATTTGTGTCGCGTCGTAGGAAATATATCCATGTGTATTTTAGAGCACATATCATTTTACGTTTATCGTTTTTGAGCAGAAAGAAAATTTCATTTCGTATTCACGTGAGTACCTGTTTAAAAATACAAAAATGACGAAGATTGAACCGAGAATAAAAAGGTGGTTGGTGTCTCAAAATGCTCTTTATTATTCAACCGAATTTTATGTTATATTCTATTACCACTCAGTGACTTTAACGATTGATGCGCACTTAAATCCGCTGCTATGGATTCGGAAGATGGGACGGAGTAAGGTAAAGTGGATTCGACGTAGCAGCTCGTCTATTAAGAAGAAGAATTCCTTGACATTTATCATGGACACCAAGTGATAATAACGGTGTCAGGGTGATCCTACTCGAAATCTTCTGCAGTGAACATGAGTTCTCAATGACATTGATTCGTTATTTTCGCCCCGTCGTACGTTATCAAACTGAATTCTAATACACCTAACGACCATTTTATAATCAAATTAAATAAATAATGTAAGACACGACCTTTTATAGACGAAAAGTTGTGAGCTTTTAATCACAAAATATATATTGTTCGTCCATAAGAGGTCGTAAATCTAGCATTCTTTATTTAATTTGGTTATCAAACTGAAGTGAATAACTATGCAAAGAATTGATGATTCAATAACAAACATTTCGTACGACACATTTTTTACACTTCTCTCAAATTTTAGTTATCTTGTTCATCTTAGATCGTGTGCTGCATTCACTTTGGCTCGTTACCCAAAGCATTTAATTGCATGCGACGCCGACAAGCGCATTTACGGGAAGACAGAACTGCTCCCACCAGATCCTGAAATATTTCGAAGACTCGAATAACTTTCTCTACATTCTACAAAAAAAATTCATTCACATTAAGAGGTAAAATATTTTATTGTAATTTTTTCACTTCCTTGCTCTTTTCAATATCAACTATGAGAAAAATAATTGTGATGTTGCAAGTTAACTCTTACATAATGTCATTTGAATGAATTTTATTGGAATAAGGTGCAAATAGTTGGATGCAATTCCGGTTTTTGGAAGAGAATAATGAGGGATTTTATTTTGTAGCGTCCGCCTGGTCTCTCAGGTCTATTTCGATTTACGAGTCAGATGTGATACCCCGCATCCAAAGTTGATGGTAGCAATCTAACCTTTCAAATAAATACTGACGAACTTCATACATGCTATGCAGTTTTCACAGCAAACGCATCGACAATGGTGAACCCTCCTCCTCAGTTCTATACAGGAATATGCCGCCCTCGAATCAATGTAGCTTCATAATGGACTTTCGGCTCTTTCGATAATCTTTTTCTTTTTTCCTCTTCAAATGTTTCCTTTTGTTCTGCTATCAGATCCTGCTCGTGAAACACCATGTGCCGACTGCCCCTCCCTTTACACACTGCACGCTGTCAGTGGACGGTGTAACCCTTTCACCCCACACCCAGAGGGTGGGGTGGTGTGGGGGTTATGTCATCGTCCGACCGCAATGCCAGCCAATCTCCGCTAGGCGTGCTGTTACATCTCGCCCGCACAAACATGGCAGACGCGACCTGCATACGGATGGACTTTTCGACTCAGTGCCAATAGTTGGAAGACGCGTACTATTCATTGCTCTTTGTGATCCTCTTTCGTCATCAAGTGGCGAGTCAGCAAACGAGAGACATGGAGGACCAAGGAATGAATTTGAAGTAGTAGAATAGATGAAGAGTTTTCTCTCATCTAAACAATGGCGTAAGTTCGATAGGATTTCATTCTTTGGAAGTAACCGAGATTTTTATAATAAAAGTGGTTTTGACCGTGTTTCTGCTGACAATGGACATATCTTTAGTGAAATAATAATTGCAACGTTTATTGAGGTGACTCTTCTACGAATGTAACCGGTAACAAGAATAACACCACGCTCATACACGTCGGATATCTAGAAATGATCAATCATACTGTATTATTAGAAATTATTTGACATGTTTGAAAGTATCTATTAACTTACCTTCATCCGCAAGGATTTGTCGAAATGATATTGAGGTGGAATTGGAGTTATAATACGTTTTGGTTAGAGGGATAGTAGGGTCGCGAGTTCGGTGTTCCTTCATCAAGGCGTGTGACACGAAACATACTCTGCATATAGATGCCAAGCAAAAGGAAGGGAGAGACAAGGGTCTCACAATACTCTGGAGCAAAATGAGAGGAACCGGCTGCGCAGATTTTGCTGGGTTTCATGCCAGGAAAAACGCGTCTTGACTTGATGGGACGTACGCTTCTTGCGAAATGATATCCTGCATGTACTGCTACATATACAGAAGATGATAAAAATACTAAAAAAACTCATTTTTAGAGGTAATTGAAAATTTAACCATTTTTAGGAGGTACAAGTAAAATATTTTCTTATTATTATACTTTTTATTATAATTTGATTTATGTCGATATTCAGGACATTAGGATTTCTTCTTCTACTTCCCCAGTGTTTAGAGGAAGAAATGCGGAAGAAGAAATGATTTTACATCATGATGGTCGTTAATTTTTAGTGAATAAAATGCTTTATTTGGATTATATATGAAGGTTGGTGTCATTTATCGTGAAATAATAGTAACATAAATAATATCGGTACTTTAGATTGATATTAAAACCTGATGGAGTTTTTGAATCATTGGATACGAGTGTGGTTTATCGGAGAATAATTTTTTTTTCGAGCGAAACTAGTTTTTTGTTAAAATAAATATATTCTATGATCATATAATTATATTACTTTTCTGCTATTATACTTTCACTGAATATCGTTCATGATATAAAATTGTGATCCAAAACGAGTTTCATTAAAAGGATATCAGAGGAAAAAAAACATAAAAATTTTAATAATATGTTTCGAATATTTCACAGAATGAAATTGAAGCGTACAATATTTCTGCATCGTGGAAAGGGTTACATGATTGACATATCATAGGAAGAACATTTTCTTTTTCATTATTGTGATTATTTTAATAGTGAGTCATCCGGATTGAAGATAAAAGCATGGAACCGCACCGCAGGTTTTCCTTATTACTAATTAATCTGTTGGCATTATAAACGGTACTGGACATTTAATTATAAAGTGTGATTGAAAATTTAAAAGGGGTTTTATCCGAGACTTTTTGGAGAACAATTCAAGGAAACAACAGTTGAAACTAATAAAATGTCTCTTAAAAATATATCCACATCCTGTTCCATTGTCACTTGAGTTGACTTTATTTATTCTACCTGAAACGAAATAAATTAATGTTGTACCTTTGTGCCTCTCCGCTGTATTCAGTAAAAGCACACATGTCAAATGGAATAGATGTTTCATTCAGTCATCACATCATCCAACATGTGGACTTATCTCAACAGGCGGATGTGACAACAGATATAATGAAACCTCCAGCGTTTGCCACGGACCACATCCCAACAGCTACACATTCTCAATTCAGAGAATTGTCCACATACGCCGGACATGTGTTTAGGATGTGGTTGTTTTCATTCGCTTTAAGTTTGCAAACACAGGATAATGATAAAAATTTGTCAAATAGTTTATATATAAAATAAAGATATAATTGAAATTAAGTATTAAGTTATATAATTATTTTTATTCATTAGAAGATAAATAAATTTCATTTCACTTTTTTGCAATTGGAATACTTTTTCACTTAATTTTTAAAATATCTTCAAGATAATAACAATAAATAATTATATCATACAAAATATTCCTTACGCGCATGAAAAAAAATAAATTTATGAAGTTGAGTCAAATTTGTGGTTCCATGTACACTTCTTATTATGAATTCTTCTTATACATCCATATTCATATTAAGAATTTAACTGTTATGGAAGATCATACCTATCTGTTTTATTTCCATTACAGATGTGTGTGGTATAATGGCATAGTTTTGTCTTTTTCTCATAAACTATTGAATCCATTTTTCAATTTTTTTCAATTTTCTTTGAGTTTTTAAAATCTCTGTCATAAACTAATTTTACTTAATAATCATTTACTGAATAAAGTCATTTTAAGTCAAAAATATATAATGTGAATTCGAAATATAATTATGCTATTTGCATTGATAAAGCACAAAATATAAATGTTAGGTCCTGGGTAGCACTCATTTGCGTATTAATGTGTTAATTCAAATCTTGTCTAATTTTATCATGTTACGTTGTATAAAAAGAGACTCATGTTTCGTTATACCAACACTATATCCACTGAGTACATGTTTTTGAAAATTTAAATTGTTGAATGAATTTCTAATTCATTTAAAAATGCACTTCAGTTTTCTTAGTATGCATGTAACATCTGGTCTATTGATCGTGATAGACTATACAATAAATAAAGAATATTATTACAGTTATATTTTAAAAAATTCATGTGGAGTTAAACGTCGATTTTTGTGTATAATATGAATATTCCAAAATCCTGTGATCTTTGAGTGTGTTTCTGATTATTTCGTCTTATAATACTGGTTATTGGGAGGATCATATTTTTATTTCATTTGCTTTAGTTACACCAACTTGGATTCTAAATTGTTTGTATGTGATTTTTGTGTAAAGAGAGATCAACAGACTAATTACAAATAGATTCTAGTCTCTAGAGATGAAACACTTTTTCCGTCAAAGTTTCGACGATATTGAACAATGTCATCATCAGGGCAAACTATAACGAAAATACTCAATCAAGGAAACTACAAATTTTTAAAACCAAATCTTACGTATCACGCAAACCCTCATCTACATGTTTTTTAGAAATTTTTCACAAAATATTTTGTCACTTCTTGCCCCTTCTCACCCTTATGCATAGAAGGCTACCTGTACTTGCCCACTACCAGATTAACATAATACGTTCACTCTCATTAAGATAAATAATTAAAAGAAAGACAAAATGGCGTAAATTTCGAAAATGAAATAATTTAAAAATATCATTTTCATTTATTGATACTTTTAATTTCTTATGCATTTTGCTACTTAGAACGTAACCCACGTTCTATTTCCTCAATAAAATTCAATTCCCAATTAATTGTTGGCGTTGGGAAAGAAGCAATACTTTTTAGTTAAAGTAAACTAAATCTTGGAGCATAAATTTCGAAAATCTCTCTGAATGAAATGGAAAATATCTCACAAGTTGCTCCTCTGTCTAAATGATTTTTGAATTAAACCATTCAAATATTCCTCCAAATATTGATAGAAAATGTCACATTCATGACTACTATCAAATCTACCATTGACAACCAAAATTAATTGTGTCACCATGAAAGTCACGCTGACTATGTTCGTAACAATGTCAGCTTTTGTAACTTTGTCAAATTCTTCCGCGATTCAAAAGTAATGAGGAGTAATTTCATCTTAAAAATTCGTAGCCCTGCAGGCGAGTGGTGTGAGAAAGAGATGTCTGACCAAGTGCTGGGGACCTTTAAACTTAGCAGTCACCAAACAACTCTTCTTCTCAAACCTGAACACTTTGACTTCCAAATGCCATTAGTTGGACGAGAAGGTCTCCTGGTCCGAGCCTTACGACATCAACTAATAAAATAAATATTTGTTGGAAAGATATGTGGAATGTCATAGCTCGCTCGCCAGATGTTTCTTATGTGCGTGGATGAAGTAAGATTTTTCATAGTTTATTTTCCTGTGGAAATCAAAGGGAAGTCAACACTTTTTTGTTATATACCATAGCGTAACATCGTGGCCAGTACAGATTTTGAAATAACATTTTCAAGCACTGTGCTCGCCGGAAATACCAAAGGCGATTAAGAGCCATGCCCGTCGCCGCCCAAACAAGGAAAGGTGCGCGTTAAGATCTCTCGTATTGTGAAGAGATTGACCAGTTCCCATCTACTTCTCAAAACTGAGATGAACGCCCGGAGAAGGAAAATGAGTGTGTATGGAATATTTCAGCATTTGACAGAAATAGTGTTCATCCGAAAAGGCAGTTTTTCTCGGAAGCTGAGGAGTGGGGTGTTGGAAACGGGCGAAGAGGTAGTCACGTGACCTCCGCCTCAATATATATTGGAGGGATTTCAGCTCCTAAGTGACTTTTATACTGGAGGCTTTCAAACTTTGAGACAAGTGCGAAAGCGTATAGAAGTACGCAAGTTATTTAATATGTAACTTGGTTAGTTTGGTCGTCAGACCACTGAGAATTGCTGCGGTAATTCTATTACCTGCTATAGGCGCGAATAACATAGCTTGGAACAGTTATTTATTTCGAGATAGCAACTTGGAACTTTTTGAACTTCGGATAATCTGGGTAGATTTCCGAGTTAATTCATAACACCAGTAGTTATAACTGTGTGTAATTATTGCTTTTAGATAGCAATATCAAGTAATAACAAGTTCAAACTTGTATTTATGATTTGCGAGTTTGTCTACATTTGTAAATATTCAGAGCTTTATTTAATTTGAATTAAATGTTTTATTGTTATTACTCGTGTGTTTGATTGCTTGGGGAAACCAAGCTGGTGGCAGCGAACTCTACCATAAAGGTTGTGGTTTATGGTTGAATCCCGCTTCTCCACCAAAAGCGTACGCACATCGCATATGGGCTTGTAGTGTGTTGGTACACATAGTCTCCTTGAAAATGAAGTGATGTTTACGCTCATATCGGTATCGTTATGGTCAAAAGTCCAAAGCGCATGGAATGTCAATTTCGAAATAATAATTTTAAAAAGTATATGATTAATATTATATAACCGTTTAAAAGATGGCATTGACATTTTTAAATGTAATATGTAGTGATTTGCTCATTGGAATGAAATTATTTGTACGCAAGAATAGACTCGGTAAAATATTGCGTAATCTGCTATGTTGCCCGATTCTTTTTGCATATTTGGAAGAAATATTTTGATGACATTACAGTTTTAAACAATCATATTATTTAACTAGTAATCCAGTTATTACCAGTAACTTCAGCAGCATTGCCCTTTGTAATTGTAAGACACACCTTTGTAATTATTTCAAATTGTAAGACCGATAGCGACGATCTAGTGGTAGTGTCTTCGCTCCCAGGATACCGCAGAGTGGGAGAGCGCGAATTCAAACCCTGCGCAGCAGAACTAGGTGAGGTTTCCCTCACCTACTCCAGACAATTGTTGTTTTGCTATCATAAGCTCCCTGACAACCCAACATCTCTGTCTTCGAACTACCTCGCCCAAGGTGTGATTTGGTGGAAGAACAGACCTCATGGCCTGAACCTAATAAATAAATAAATAAATAAATAAATAAATAAATAAATAAATAAATAAATAAATAAATAAATAAATAAATAAATAAATAAATAAATAAATAAATAAATAAATAAATAAATAAATAAATAAATAAATAAATAAATAAATAAATAAATAAATAAATAAATAAATAAATAAATAAATAAATAAATAAATAAATAAATAAATAAATAAATAAATAAATAAATAAATAAATAAATAAATAAATAAATAAATAAATAAATAAATAAATAAATAAATAAATAAATAAATAAATAAATAAATAAATAAATAAATAAATAAATAAATAAATAAATAAATAAATAAATAAATAAATAAATAAATAAATAAATAAATAAATAAATAAATAAATAAATAAATAAATAAATAAATAAATAAATAAATAAATAAATAAATAAATAAATAAATAAATAAATAAATAAATAAATAAATAAAAGGCACGCTACACAATACTTATCACTGAATTTTAGTACCTGCTCGTCAGGAGTAATTTGAAATTGAGTAGCGATATTAAGAACTTGCCGGCCCGAGCACATGAGATTCGAGAGCAATTTTCAAAACATTTTTATATTTTACAAATATAAATTTTAAATCAACACAAATTTTCAATATCAATAAAAATTAAAATCACATTTATTAAAGATATTTTTAAAATACCAAGAATATACCATTTATTAGTTCTCGGTGCTATTACACATTCCTTTCATTGTTTATTTGCATCATCTTTTGTTGAATTGAATCTCTTCGCTCGCTTGGACTCTTCCCCTAGACCCCGTTTACGGTTTTGCCCCAACAATTTGCATGTGTCCAGACATCCTTTGGTACTTCGCCCCGTTGTTGCACTGAGCGTGCGTATCTCAAGAATGGTATGTCCTTTCCAATCTATTGCTTTTCTCATTAGACAAAATCAGGGGGATTCTCATTTTTAACGTAGTATAGAACGTCAAGAGTAAATAAAATTGTTAGTACCTACAGGCCAAAGTCCTGCTAGAAGGAGCTTCCGGATGGACTTTTTCGCATGGGTCTTTGTTGACAACTGAATCCTACCGGTGAGACGTTCATTTTTGCATTCACAGTTCCTGCTGATTGGGCATCAGTCCAACTTAGTGAAACCTACAACGGTCATCACAAATGTGGACTTAACGATTTAGATAAATATTGAGATAAATATTTCATACAAATAATAGGTTTCACAAGCTAAACGCGCACTTTTAGGTACCAACATGAGAATCTTCAATAATTCGTAAAAATGATGGGATTGGAAATTTTTTTGCTAGCTTAGAATTTTCATAGCTTTTACGTGATAATACTGACGAACCTATGACATGAACGTGGAAATCTCTCTAAGTCATTTAATGTGCGTCCTACCCGCAGGACGATACGTGTTGCCGGAAGACCTTCGCACAGTCTATTATAATGGTGTCGTCATTTTAGGTAAGGGTTTCACAGTGAAAGGATTTTTAATAAACACTCTACATTGCGTCACAGAGGGAGATGCCAGCTATTTGATTAAGTTATAATAAATTAATAGATTATTATAAATTGTTTGCTTAATAGGGAGTTACTTCCCACACTTGGTTCACTATTTTCTACTTTCAATCTTAATTGGGTTTGATAATGTGCAATGTAATTAAGTAAACCACGAATATGCAAATTGTTCCGTGGAGAGCTAAGGCTACGCTGACCACTAAATGGGAAACAGGTATTTTCTACTGGAATAGTCCAAATTGTAATTTCACGATTGGTTAAAAAACGTCGGTTAAATTGCATGACGCTCCACAGAGGACGCTTCGCCTCAGATGACACGGGTTAGATACATCTCATCGAGTACGTCGATGGAAGTACAGACCGACGTGGACAGCGCTCTATTCTTCATTTGACTCGGGCGTAATAAGAAAGATGTAAAATATAAGAAATATTTTACAATGTAATGATCTAGGACTTTTATATTCATTAGTAGGTCATTAGCACAATTCCTTCTCATCGTAATTAACTATACAGTATCATAAGATTGCATTATTTAATACTTTGTGCTATGTATTATAATATTACGTGAGGTAATAATATACATTTTTATAACATAAAATAGCGTAAAATAAATTTAGATGAAATGGTGAAAAGGAAGTCTTACGTCCTAATATATTTCAGAAAATTATCTTTCAATTTCTTTGAATGAGTTATATCAAACTTCTGAATATTAACAGTACATAAATGAAATATACATTATGCAATACAACATACTTAAACATTACAAAAAAATAATAAAATATGTTTCTCTTTTGAGCCAAAATCCAACTAATTATTGCGCCCACCTCGGTTCCGTCTCTAAATGATGGTAAATTGCCTTTTTTTTGCCAGTTCACAAATACAAACATGGTATCCCAAAATCCCCGTCGCATGAGGAAGTCCACGCCTGCTTCTCATGAAAAAAGTGACCTTGAAGTGGCCACCCGCTTGGCATGTTGCCGGACCTCTTGCCTCCCTTCCCCACCCAGACAGAGAATGCAAGTGCCAATGGCGGTTGTGACGCCAAACACCATGCGGAGCGTTGCTTTGCCGCTCACGATACAGACGTTTTAATAATACGCGATACGCCTCGTAACGTCAAGACACAGTTTTCCTCTTGCATCAAGGTCATATTACTAATGATTTTGAAATGTAAAACAAAACCACTGATATATTTCTGATTTTAAATTGAGGTTTCGGGAAGTATCTGCACGGAGTCTTGGAATAGAATTTTTTAAACAATCAAAATTGTACTTGAATTACAAACTCAAGGAAGGGGCCACAAAACGAAATATATAATTAAATAACTGAAATGTACTTCTTAGACTGTCAGTAATACATTGTGGAGTTCTTATACTTTTAAGCAGATCTCATGTTAAATATTTACGATAAAATATTCAATAAAAAGGTAATCACTTCTCTATAAGTAACTCTGTCAGATCTTATATCCAAATTGGAAAAATTACCGAATACAATTAAAAAGTAACTAATGCAAATAAATTTTCTACGTTTTTTGCCAATTTGTCATTTCCCTTCCTTTTCGCCTCCTTCCCCAAGAAAAAAACATTATATTGTTGCAAAGTATAATATTACCTGTATATATTTAGCAGGTATCACTTGCAAGAAAGTTAAAATCGTTATTAAGTAAGTACGCTGAATTATCAAATTATATTTCCATATTTTTTATTTCAGGTTTATATTATTTTACTGTCATTCAATATCACTTGCTAAAAGATTACCATACTTGTATTGCGTAGCCTATTCTATTTTGAATTATATTTAATTATAGAATATGTATATCATACAAAATAGTACAATAATAAATTTGTTAGAATTAGATTCAACAAATATTACGTGACCAAATACTACCAGATAAAATTTTACAAAAAATACTTCACATTTAACAAGTTTACAAAGTAGGTGTTACATGAAAAAATGAGTGTTTTTTTATAAATAAGATAAATATAAACAAATATCGTTGGAATAAAAATTGCAATAATTCACATTTAATAAGCTTAAAGGTTGTAATGCTTAGAAGTATAATGGTATGATAAA
>NNCF01125940.1:169133-188190 GCA_002313205.1 Laupala kohalensis
ATATGTCATTTTAATGTTATTTTTAATGGAGAATAGAAGATAGTGTGCATCTCATGTTTCTCATTGTATTTGGAATCTTCCACCCACACGGACGTCCTTAGTCGCGAATTCACATCCAATGACGGTGTATCATTTCGCGGCGTTATTTTTCCATTATTTTGATGGTAATGAGTGATACCATTTTGTTTACTTTTAACTATTGTTTTGAGTTCAGTGCTATATCAGTTGGAAATGTAAAAATAGTATTGTAAATATTAAATTTTACACTTTCAGAATTCTTTGTCAAGAAAGATAAGTATAGTAACGAAATAGAATGAAACATACAAAACACTCAGACGCAAGGATATTGAAAAAATATTATCTTTTAAAGAGTATCACGTATTTCAACAAAATTATTAATAGATGCAATTAACGTTCTTTAATTGAACTATGAAATTTAAAGGAAGAGAAAGAGAGAGAGAGGGAGAAAGAGAGAAGTAGGAACAAAGAAAGAAAACAAGAATCTGTGGTTGTATTTCACAATTTCATTTGAATAAATTAATGACAGAGATTTCAGTTTTAGTTATATTTGTTGTAATCTAAAACACGTTTTTTGTAATATTAATCTTGGATCACGATTTTAAATGCTGCACGATTACAACCAGTGTTACATTGTAGATCATTATATTATTAGAACATGTAATTTATTAGTTCCTTGAGTGGTTTAATGTGATTTATAACACGAGAAATAAAATTTTGTGTTATTAATTCATATTTTATACAAACGTTTTCTATATTTATTTAATTTCTTTTGACATATATGAAAAAATAAAAGAATCACAAATTATGTGAAATTACGTAAGACAATACACGGGAAGATATAGCGAAAAAAAGAAAGAAAGATAAAGAAAAAAAGTAAAACAACGATAGAGAAAAGTGAGAGAAAGAAAGAAGGAAATAAAGTCACAATGCGGAAAGAAACAAGGAAAAAAGAAAGAAAGTAAAAAGAAAGAAAGGAATGGAGGGAAAAAGAAAGAAAAAAGAATTAAAGAACGAAAGAAAGAGAAGAGAGAGAGAAAGAAAGAGAGTAGGAAAGAGAGAAAGAAAGAAAAGCAAAACGCGGAAAGAAACAAGAAAAGAAGAAATGAATGAAAGAAAGAGAGAGAATGAAAGGAAAAGAAGGAAATAAAGGAAAAGAATGAAAGGAAGAAAGGAAAAAAGAAAAAGAACGAAAAAGAAAGAGAAATAAAGAAAGAGGAAGAAAGAAAGAGAAAGAAAGAAAGAGAAGAAAGAAAAAGAAAGAAAGGAAGAAAGAGAAAGAAGGAAATAGGAAGAAAGATAAAGAAAACAACCTATGGTATAAATACGAGTTAATACATTTCAATTTGATTGCAAACTTAAGAGAATCGAAAATTATGTGAAATTACTTTCGACAATACACATCACTTGTAGGCAATGAGATTTGATTTCTTTACTTCACTCTATAAATATAAGAAATTATAGGAATATTTATAAGTAATTTGTGATTCGAATTATACCAATTCCATACGATATCTTGCAATTATATTCAAATTCTGTTAAAAACTATATTTTATCACAGTATTACGCAAACGTTTTTTACAGAAACTCTAATATATTTTACATTGCCTATGAAGGAAGACCTTGCGAGACATCGAATCTCGAGATGTCGTTTAAATATAGAGAATGGTAAAGTTTATTGAAGTCAAGAATATGCAGAACATTTTTGTTATAGAAGTCCAAAATGTGTATAATAAAAAAATACAAAATATTTCTTTAATAGCGGTGCAATGAAACATTTTATCTCGTTACGATTTACCAGCGGTACGATGTCTTCTATAGTCTGCCAAATATGAGCGCCGTTTCAAATAGACCTACGACTGGTCGAACGAAACTTCCCCAGTCGAAGTGGAAGGAGGAGGAGAGAGGCGTTGCCAACTTAACAAATCCAAAACTGGTCAGAGCGTGGGACTTAGAAAAATAAATGGGCTCTTTTTTGTTATCAGTACGTGTATATATATGTGTGTGTGTGTTATTGTACGTATATATAGGTAAATAAGTATACAAGATTTATTAGGGTATGTTGGTATGAATGCATGTGTTATTTGCCCTTTAGGTAAGGATGTATTCTTTCTATTAATTTATTTGATTCTGCTGCCGAATTATTTGTTCTGATATAGGTTTCCAGTTACCAACCAGATTCTTCTTTTTATGCTTAGTGCGCTTGCCCAAATCGTTGGTTTTCCGTTCTTCCCAACGGTGCTCAATGAATGAAACAGTCATTTAAGTATATATAACAGTAGCTGAGATTAAAAATTAAAATTAATATTAAAAAATACCCATGACAGTAAATTTTTTTTATAACTTATTAACAATGTTTAATTTTTTCCTCTACTGATATTATTTACCTACCAAATAATCGAAATAGTTTAATATTTCTATATTTAGTTACTGTTTCAGTTCTATGAGAGTGAATACGAGGGTAGTATGCACAGCCCATTGTACACTTTAGGGTCTCTGTAAGGCGAACGGGCCCCCTAAGCCCCGCCAAATATACTGTATATTTTATGTTAAAATAAAGCCGTTTTGAATTTGAATGTATATATACTTATTTATCTTGTTTTGAACTTTACCTTTCCATTATTTTATCAGAAGGAGAGGCTCTTCTGACAATTTGTACATAGAATATATACATATAATCTCAGTCAATTTACCAAAGTATTAAGTGGGTTTATACAGTATTTAAAAGGTAATTGAGCGGTTTTCTTACTGACTTAACACATTTAGATTCAATGTCAAACAAGTGATGGACGTTCCTTTAATGAGAGAATATTTGTGTTAACACGATTGAGGCATTTTGCTAACGCTCAACTGTCTAGCTAATTAATTAATTTCAGAACATATTTCAATGCATCAACGGGTATTTCATTTTCAATTGGAGCGATGCTCACCGTGATATGATGTAACATAGTCAGACAAACGTTCAGGATCGAATCAATTGGGCGATTCGGTAATTAAAATTTGCTTGCAAAATAATTACATGCGTCAATACTCATAATGAATCACCTCACTGTTATATTGCAAATTTTTACCCTTCAAAGAAATAGCTAATATTGTGGTGTAAATATTTACGACTAAAACTTATTATCTAGCTAGTGAGAACTTTCAGTGAATAAACATCGTAGATAAAATTCAGTAAGGCTTGCAACTTATGTAATTTCATAATTTGCACATCATAAAGGAGCAATAACACTTGGTTTTTCCTTTCATGTGGAATGGTAATTCTATGGGATTAATAAGCGGAAAGTATTTTATGCACTATTTGTAAATTCCCTCCCTTAGAATTTGTCAATGAAAGTATTAAAAAGAGATTGTATTACCTTTTAAACAGGTAACAACTAACGCAACCTCCACTAGATAATATGATTTATGCAGTATTTCCTTATAACAAGTTCATAAATCCTTCACTTCATATATTACTTAAGTCTGATAATATGAAATTGATTTCAATATTTAAAAATAAAAAAGAATAATTTGATAAGGAAAGGGAAAGATAAGAAAGATCGCATGAATACTAACAACGTAGTATACAAAACACAATGTGAAGATTGGAATGCTAGCAAGGCAGGTCAAAAAAAAGAGGGTTAAATATGATCACTTGATGGATAGGGAAAATATATTAATTTTGGACAAAGAAGTTAATTATTATAAACGTTGTATATTATAAATGATATTTAGAAAAAATACACACGGGAGTTTGTATCTACACACAGACACTGAAAAACCATCTGGTTTATACAATGCGATATTATAACATGTTTGTAAACATATTTTGTGTTTATATTTCTGTTTATATGATGTTCATTTGTCCTGTTGTTATGTTTATTGCTATAATTTTTTATTACTTGATCACCTGACGACGACGTAAATTCACGTCAAAACGTAGTGCAACATTCACAAAAAATAAAAATATTATTCGTCCATAAAATGTCGTAAGTTTTGAATTATTTATTTAATTAGATTACATAATGGATGTTAATAGTAGTAAAACTAACTGTTTAATATTTCATCTCAGTAACCCCAAAGACTATGAATGACTGAAACTAATATCGGTCATTTTCGTGTCGTACTCTTCCCAATCCCCATATGTAGGGGTGTCGTGCATCTCCTGTGGTTTGAATGGTTACATTAGGCCATCGGGAGTATGATTATCTATCTAAAAAAACTGTAAATCTATATATCTACTCTAATATGGGTCGTTTAAAATAATTTTTACGCCTCGCTATTCCCACCCCAGCTTTCAGGGAGCCATACCAGCTTGTGGTCTTAACCTCTAACTTAACGACATTGGTTATATAATTATAAATCTCAGCTACCCTAAAACTATGGATTCGATAAAATTTCAATTATTTTTTCGTGTCTATCTCCTTTCCATTCCCCCTTTTAGAGCGGCGAGAGAGATCTTATTCTCCATGGGATCTGAATTGAGATAAACAGTATAAGAGGTGACGCCAATTATCTCAGCGACGCCGGAAACTCTGAACTCGTCAATGACATCTATCATCTTCGATAATTTACACATAACATCGGGGAGAAGGGGCATATAAGGACCTATTTTGAACTTTGGGGTTTTCAAGAATGTGACTACTTATTTAAGTTGTCCCGAAAACTATGATATCAACACTAATGTAAGTCTCTTTCGATTATTTTTACATTCTCATTCCCCTAATGAAACGGAGTGTATTCTTTCATAGGCGGTAATCTTGAATATAAGTGGCATTGAGAGTGTGATCCTTCTCTTCTGCAACCACAAAACTGATGTATTCAACACATATATCAGATATTTTGAAAATTTTTGCCTGCCACCCGTTCCCAACCATACCCCATGAATGCTAGAGGTTTAATACCTCTGATTTGGACAAATTATGAACTTACGAAGCGTTGGGGACTTCCTTATCCATCTGAACGGCACCGATAACTAGGGTTTCAAATATGACAGGATTTTTCAATTATTTTCACATGTCACACCTAACCCACCCAGGGATGCTAGAGATGTCATATTTGCACAGTGTCAGATCTCCAGTCATCTGTTTATCTAGTATGGTTGAAATTGCTCCAAGCATTCCAGGGTTACGGTGGGATATATAAATACAACCTTCCAACCCCCATTCCACCCACTTAGGGTGGATCTTTGTTATATCCGTCTTTAGCTGATGTATTCACATAACAAACATATCTGCAAAATTTAGGTTTGTAATTTCTGAATTTTTGTGATTAGTCATATTTATAGGTAGAACATATATATGCGTGTAGAATATGTGTGTTATCCCCCACCCACGAAAATAAAATTCTAGGTACGCCCCTGATTATTGCATGGATTAAAAACAACTTATGAATTGAAATGACAGAGGCGTTTACTCTTTAATTCCACATAAATCTCTTAAAATGCGGTGAACCTCAATTCATTCAACATAACATAATTAATCTTTAATGCCAGCTTTGAAGTTAAATGTTCCCTGGAGGAAGGCGACATTTGGAGGTCACAAGTTGCTCTTTCTGGGCAATTCAAAACGAACAGTCAGTCGCTTTTCGTGAGTGACGTTTGCTTGGAAATATTTTCTCTTATTATTCCAGTTATTGCTTTCACTACTCTTGTGCTGAGAGAAACCTGTCTCCGAATAATGAATCGTCCAAAAACATAAATCGACAAATATTTTCAAACTACGTTTCCATGTTTTATTTGAGTGCGGGTATTTTATACGCGGGTTTAAAAGAAACGTAAGAAAGTGCCCATAGAGAATGATAATCAAGTAATGACTCAGATTGTTGAAATGACTTGTAGCTTTTTTGGCTCATCTTTAAGTGTTTTTAATGAAACTAAGTTGTATTATCAGCACTGCTTGAAAGACCAAGAAGAAATGAGTACAATGATATCAAATATATTTAATTTAAACAAACAACACTGAATTTTTATTTTTTAATGTGCTCACTGTGGAATTAAAACTTGCCAAACAGCACCAAAAGACTCCTCTTATACATTAATACAAGGAACTAGCCATTTATCCGTAGTTTCTCGATATTCCTTGGACCAATCTTCCTTTACATTGAAAAAATAAAATCTATCAATATTGTATCTATAAAATCAATCTACGAAAAATAAAATCTACCCTAAAATAGTTTTACTTACTGCTAATTTGTACTAATATATCTAATAATATGACTGCTAATAAGACCGTTTACCAATTTCAAGAGATCGTCTTTCGTTTGAAAGTCCATATGCCGGTGATTACGGGATTTCACGTCTTACCCTTTTCCGGATCTATCTCGTTCCAAATAATTTTTTAATGAAAGAAGTATGGTTTTTCGGGGGGTCCGAAGTTTTTCGGTATAAGAATTGTTTGAACTTTATTGTAACGCCTAAGTCACAGGAAATTTGAATTTTAGAGAAATTTGATTAAATATTAAACTAAAATTTACGTTATTTGACTTAATTTTCGCCAATCTTTTTATAAATCGATTGGCTACACTCACTGTAATGAATACTAAGACATTTACTATTATTTAAATTGACGACAATCTACGCAACTCATGTGTAACGTCAGAGCCAAGACATTCTGTCGATTTGTGAATTATTAATTTCAGCAATTAACCTGAGATAAAGACAATGTTGTAGTAAATTTTGTCTAGTTTAATTTCACAATGAGATTTTTTTTCGTATAGTGCATAGTTTTCGTGTTATAAACCAAAGAAAGGAAAAAGGGACGATTTTTTTCGTTTCGTTTTTTCTCATACTTCCCGAACATTTTTGAGAGGACAAAGTTGACATATGTAATCATTAATTTATAATCAAAACCATAAAGAAGAAAAAAATCACTAGTTCTTTAAATCTAGATCTTGTTTTGAATACTGAATGACTGAACTAAAGTGCGGGCAACTCATGCTGTTGCACCACATGACGTAGTGGTCAGCTTGGACTTCGAATTCTCAGAACGATATATCTCCAAGTAGTACACGTATCTCGTCACGTAAACACGCCAGTGCGAGCTCTTTATTCACTTTCCCTTCCACAATCACAAGAACAAAAGGTGATATATCCTGTACCGAAAAGCGATCAATCATGTATGCAAACATTTACTTTTCTGGCAATAATGGAGGAAAGAATAAGAAAACATTCATCAAAAATCTGGTTTATTAGTTTAAACAGTTTTTTTTTCACTTTCTCACATACGTAGTATATAAAAAGTATTTTAATTGTGTAAAAATTTGAAAGCAAGATTTCGACGGAAATATCCGATTGGCGATCCCTGATTCTGAAAAAGTGGTTTTTGGTATAACGTCTGTCCGTCTATACGCAGCAATTCTGAGTAAATGTATGAATCAATTTAATTCGCATTTCTCTATTTTTGCTTGTGTTCTAATTTTTTTACCTTAAAACCAACGGTACTTCACATGAAGGTTAAAGTACTCTCTTGAATGTTACTCAAAAACGGCTCCAACGATTTTGCTTAGTTTTTATGTAGGTAAAGTACAATTAGTATGCTTTCCATCCGCATTAGCGGTATTTCGCTTAAAAGTTTGGTATAGATGCAGTAAAATAATTTCTGTCTGCTACACTTTAGTTTACTGTTTCAAGAAGCATGAATAATATTTAGCAGTGTAAATGGACCAAGCAGACGTAGAATACACTTTTCGTAAACTCAAATGAAAGATATGATAATGATACAATACATAGGAGGACAGCAAACGCACTGTAGATACGAAAATACGTCAATTTCTGTCTACAACTCAATTAAATTTACATAATACTGTTACGATATTTATAAGACTGATATGTCGCTATGTGTTTTGAAATAATATTCTGAATATTTATTTCACTTTAAAATAAAAGACATATAAATTCATCTAACGACTTAGACCATGAACAAAGCACTGAAAGACGACCTAAATATAGAGGACCACGCCAGAAGTAATCCTTTCACGATAAAATTTTTCTCACTCTATGCTACAGACGGAGTAACGTATATGAGGAAATATGTGCAATGGTCTTGTACCACTAGTTTGTTGTTTAAACCACCAAGTGCACTATACATGTGCGTAATGACAGCGATTCGTTGAATAATTAATGGTGAACAATAAGTATAATACTAATATCAGCTGTAATATTATTATTAAAAAAAAAAAAAAAAGGAACTTACTAATGACATCGACATATTAATTTCAATAAAATTTTATTTTTGTAAAAGGAAGAAAGGATGAAATTAAAATATGAAGTTAATGAAAATGTTTTGTATATGAATTATATTTCGTATACAATCACTTGTCATACTATCGGAAAGCATGAACACAATTTGCAAAAATATGTTTCAGAGAACACGAAAAGAAATCATTTGCACACTATAAAAGTTTCTCTTTTATCTCATTAAAAATAGTCAGATAGTTCAGCCAATGAATGATTGTAGAGGGTTTGGAAGAGGGTAGTTTATTTTTCATCGAGGATGTGTTGGGAGTAGTTAGGAGGTAAACATACTAAAAGTCCTGATGCTTACACCTTACGCTAGAGGTGGGAGGGGGGTGGAAAGGTCCAGTTTTCTGTTTTTTCGCTATCACGTTAACACTGGGTCGTACAAGAAACGTTACTCTTAGAGAAATGAAAACTCATCAAATTTGCAATAATATTGTCTCTATTACGTTTTTCTATATTCGTTATAGATTTTTAGATATCTGTACAAGAAAATCATTAATTTACAAAAACAAATTACTTATTTTTTTGTCAAACTTTTGCTTCTAACTACTGAAGTTTTTGTTTTACAGTAAACGTTATGAGAGTAGAGCATTAAACTATTTTTAAAACGATGTATAGGTTCACTAATTTATCTTTATCTGGGTCAGAGTTGTAGCAATTAAAAACATTCAGTTTTAGTTATCTAATTCGTCCAATTTGAAAGACAAGCATCATTTTTCTTGAAAGGAAGGTTAATCATCTTATTCGTGCAACATGTTGTGTACAGTAAAACCTCATTATATTAAGTTTGTAGGAAACGTATAAATTACTTCAATATAACGAATGTATCCGTAATCACCTACATACTCTCTCCAACAAAATAACACCTTCCTTTGTGTATCAAGGTTATACTGTATTGGCACTAATAAATCCAGGGAAAAAGGTGATTGGTTAATACTGATAACCATTTATTTTGCAATTGAATTTATTTACAAAAATGTTAAAGATAAAAGTAATGGCATTTTTTTTTAAATTGGGGCTTTAGGACTCTCCAATACCGAGGTCATTAGAGCCCTTGCAGGTGGGGAAAAATGCAGTTTCGTACCATAGGGAAGGAGCCGAATGACTCTTCCCCGTGTGTGGGACTCGCCGAATACCTCTACCATGCCCACTAAGAAAACCCTCCTGAATTCAAAAAATCTAACATAAATACAAAGATAACAGTTGCCTAATACATTATATTAAAAATGAAATAAATTCTGAAAACTATAATTTTCAAACAAAGGAAAAGCAAGAGTGCAGCGATTGTTTGGCAGAAAACGATGTCTTTTTCTACAAGATAACGCACGGCCACATGGAGCGAAGATAACACAAACATTGCTACGAACGAAAATTGTCACTGTTTTAGACTGGTCATCAGCAAGTCCGGATCTCTCTCCTGTAGAGAATATTTGGAGAATTCTTAACCCTCGAACATACGCGATAGTGTGGAATCCACCTCACAGCTATGTTTTTCGTTTGTTATACCTTTCTGCCTCCATCTCCAACTCAGTACACTGAGTTTTAAGAGCGAGATGGCCCAGCGTCGTTCCCACAATATAAAACAATGACAGCATTATCTGCGGCAGGAATAGGGAAAAATTTCTAGACACATTGAACCGTTCAGTGTTTCCATGCCTAAACGTCTTGCAACGGTTATCGGCCGTAAAGGTGACGTCACCTCTTGGTAATCGAATCGAATCGAATCGAACGAACATTTTTGACTTTCGTTGTGCAAGGGAATCAAAATCTGAACCATTCTCTCAAAATAATAAGAAAATCATAAATTAAAATAATTCATTATTTTAAGTAATGAAAAAATTCATTATTTGAATAAAACATTCATTTCTTTGACGAAAATTGATTGACGAATAACCGGTCAATCTTTTTCTTTACGTACGTAAATAACGAATACTGGGTTATTATTTTATTCTGTACTGCTTAATTGACGAACAACAAATTATTCTTTTAACATGATGTATATAAATAACGAATAAAAAGTTATTCTTTCATTTGACGTCAATAAATTACTAATGTAAAGTTATTCTTTTACTTGACAAATATGAATGACGAATTATTTATTCTTTTATTTGACATAAATGAATTAAGAATAAAAAGTTATTCTCTTGTTTGGAGTACAATGAATAATAAAAAAAGTAAAATGTACAATGAATACAAATATGAATAATAAAGTGTTCACTTAATAGTTCCACAATGAATAAAATGTTTCTCACGTGTTCGACGTGCAACAAATAACAAAATGTTATTCAGTTGTTTAGCGTACAATTAATTAAAAAAATATTCACTCGTAAAATGAATAACAAAATTTTTTCACTTGTCCTATGAATAAAAAGTAATTCTTTTGGCGTGAATCTATGATTTGGGAATAAAAAGTTATTTTTTGTAGTAAAAATCCAAATCACTTTCTTTTATGGTGGTATTCTTGTTCCTGGTACAATAAATAACGATTAAATGTGTACTTTTCAATCGCAGTTTCAATTCATCTTAAGTGTTATAAATCTGTGCAGTCAAGAATTTGATCATATCTTCGGATATATTTGAATCGTTTCTTGCAAAAAGAAAATTTTTGAGTGACGTGTAATATCACGTTTATCGGTAATAATATTTTCCGCCTATATGTATAATACAAGTGCATGAAACAATAGCTGAAATTTTTGAATCCGCCTCTGCCTTAGGGCCCTTGATCGGAATTGATGGGATGGTCCCTTGCTTGCTTCCGGAGAGTAAATTAGTTTTTTTCCCTCCACGTGGTCATACGCAGTTTGTACTGTTTTTTGACAATAAATTTATTATTATCATAGCTGAGATTTAAAATTAAGAACAAATAGTCATGACAGTATATAATTATTGTTATTTTTTTCTTTTTTACTACACATATTAGTTACATGTTAAATAATCAAAATCGTTTAATATTTTTATTTTATGTTACTGTTTCAGTTCAATGAAATAATAAAACCCTTTTGAAATTAAAATTAAATAATACAAGTAAATTTCGTTTTTGTCACTTCACAAATTGCTAACTGGAACATCCAATCGCAAGATTAAATCACCCCCATTTTTACGCAACATCAGGTAGGGAAAATGTATAAATCTCTATATAAAAACGAAATACCACAGACTGACTGACTAACTAATTAACTAATTACGATATCTAAGGAACTACAAAATCTATAAACTTGAAATTTGGCAGGCAGGTTACTTTTAGAATGGAGACATCCACTAAGAAAAGTTTTTACAAAAATTCATACCTAAGGGGGTTAAACAGGGAAATAGAGTTTAATTTTTATGTATCCCACCATAACCCTGGAGTGCCAGGAGCAATTTCAACCAAACTTTATACACAGGTTATTGACTATCTGACAACAAGCACTGTGGGGATAAGACGTCCTAAGCACTCTTAGGGACGGGGTGGGAAGAGGGAGGCCTGTAAAAATAATTTAAAAAATTGATATTATATTCGAAACCATACTTTTATGTGCTGTTAAGATGGATAAGGACATCCCCGATGATATTTATGTTCACAATCTGTCCGCATTGCAGATAATATACCCCTAACATATTTTTTTTCGTTTTTCTACATTATTTTACAAACATTTACACCCTCCACACATTTTTACATTATTTTACAAAGATGTATACCCTCCACACACTTTATCCAAAACATTTTGTAAATTGCATCTGACTTAATTGCTTAGTCGCACATCTTGACCTAAATATCAAAGAGTGGGATATGAAGGACTTGTTTAAAGAAACGTATTTCACAAGATTTGATTGTATGAAAAATTAACATAACTTCATAATATCTTGGTTTAGACAACATATCAATAAAGAACAACTGTAAATGTCTTTTTACTGATATCTACAAAGCTACTTATGTAATATAAAGATTTATGGCTGAGTTGAAGTTACGAAACTAACCCTCTGTAGGAGTCGATACTAGAAGTCTCAGGTATATCATTTGCTGGAAAGCTATCAAAGTACTTTGCATCCTCGCCGCGCTGCAGCGAAGTCGTAAATTCTACTTTATGTTCTGGGATATATTGGCTGAAATTATGGTACTAGAGCGCCACACTCCGATGTACTTAACCTGCAAACGTGCTCTGACTGCCATATTAATCAAACGAATTTAAGACAACGTATCAGATGTTGATAAAATATATTGTGTTACCAGATGTGTTTAAAACGGACGACGAATCTTAAGTTGATCACGAAAGAAAAAGACTCGCTTCATTTTAATATATTTTGAGATAAGAACAAATTATTAGTAATGCTTAATAATATTAATGTGAAAGTGAAGAATCTTGTTTGAAGTGGCATATTGTCTACGTTACTCTAACAATATTAAACAAAATTCGGCGGAGCGGTAACTTGAAACGGACATAATCACTAGGTATGCTGTCATAAATGTAACTCTCGATTATACATTACCTTAATTTTTATTTTGAATGCAGAGAAAGGAAACACGTCATCAATATTAATATTGAGTCGTAAAATAAAAACGAATCATGCAAGGTTATCTGTAATATTAGGAATACCAAAACGAGGAATAGTCGTGATGTTCTACGAAAATTTGTAGAACGTATTGCCTTCAAATCGCATTCACGAAGTTCGGGCGAGGAAGTTATAGGTTATATCAATAGCTATCTGTATATTACGAATTGCGCGTGGAATAATTAAGTATTGATTGTTATCAAGTTTCATATCCGCACTATGCATAATAACTATTGTTTTATGCTGAATGGCATTGTAATAAAATTATTTTTATTAGTTGGACTGCAATTATCAATACCATAGTACAAACAAATTGTATTAATTTTTTGACAGTAGATGACAGATAACGCTGGTAAAACTTTTAATATCAGTCATTATCACTGACTATCAGAGCGCTTCACGTCAGTTGTATGTAAGGGAATATCTTCAAAAAATTTACTTTGTCTATAACAACGATTGATATGTTGGTCCAGTAACTTGTCATGCCACGAATCTGCGCTTATCTTATTTGCTCCAAAAATTATTTTTGAGAACAAACGGAGTTTGAGAAGAAAAGGCGATGAAATAGGGACACATTTTTTATATAATTATATATAATTTCATATAAATTTTATATAAATATTTGGAAATACGTATATTATTAATTGCAAAGAATTGACATTCCCAATTATGTGCAATTTTCACAAGAATCGAATGAAATTGGAGAAAAAAATCCAACACTTAAGATATTATATTCATCATAGCGACTAGACTTAAGTTCACCCCCCACCCCACCAAAAAAAAGTTTCAAATGACAGTATGAACCATTCCCTACCAATTGGCGATGAATTATCACATTCTTACACCGCAAAATTTTGAATTATTTGATTTTAAATTACTATGGACTTATATGAAGAAACGTTCGCGGGGTTAACGTATAAAAAGTTCTTATTGCTTGACGTACATTGAATAATAAGGTATTATTTTATCGTATTGCCGTCGAGAATGAATTATTTTTAGTAATGCAATACAAAACGTTTTCTTTTTCTGGTTTATCTGCACTTTTTGTGCTGGAAAGAAAAAATAATCGAATGAGAATGGTGATCTTACTGACGAAGGAGTGTGCATTTTTTTTCTATCAGTTTTTTCCTCGGTTGTCATTCATCGAACAAAAAGTATATTTTCGAAATGAAACCTAGGAAATTGATCGAGAAAGTACAGAGAGGAAACTATTAAGTAATTTGTTAAGAATTTAATTCAAAAAAGTTTTAATGTATCCATCATAATAAGAAATTAATTTTTTGAATTTCATTACACGTAAATAAGCTAAAAAGTAAAAGAAGTCCATTTGCTCTCTAAATGTATAATGAAGAAAATTTCTTACATTTACCCAAAGAAACCATTTCAAAATTGAGATGGAAATAATCTCCATTATTTATATAAGAAATATTTCCATTACAGCAGACGTATCGTCGTCATACCCTGCTCTACCCTGCTTCATTGCATCTTTTACCTCACAAGTGTTTTTTTGTATATTCTTCAGGTTCATTTTAATATAAACCTCAGAAGGAGGGAATCTCTCATTATTTTATTTACGATAAATAATCAGCTGAACATTGATAATAACCTATATTATGCACTACTATCTATAATTTGCAACGATTGGAATTATTAAGTTAGATATACGTATCGGAAGAGTAGGATAGTGTACAAGGTGAGTACTTGGGCGGCAGTTATTCTAAACGACGCAGAAGTGAGAGCACCGATTCTTGATAAATACATCCCGATTGTAGGGTAATATAATTTTGTCCTCGGGAAAAGTATTGCCAATATTTTACGGATATAAAGGCAAGCATGAATATAATTGAGAAAATCGTGAAAGAAATGAGGAGGAAAGATGAGGTGAATTTTATGGTATGTATCGATTTCGAATGTGTGATAGGGTGACGAATAAACGAGGACGGACACTGGGGAAACAAATATTGGACAATGTTTTGTTACTAAAAATATATAAGGAGAAAAAGCCATATATAGTCACTTAATAAATCTGTAATAGTACACAATAACGAATAAATTATGTATTTTCCTATCTGCAGTGCGTTTGCTGTCCTACTACGTATTTTATTATTATCATACCTTTCGTTTCAGTTTACCAAAAGTGTATTCTATGTCTGCTTGGTGCATTTACACTGCTAAATATTATTCAAGCTCCTTGAAGCAGTAAACTAATATGTAAGTGCAGCAGACATAAATTATTTTACTGCGTATATACAAAACTTACAAGCGAAATGCCGCAAATGTGGTTGTAATACATGCAAACTGTACTTTACCTACAGAAAAAATAAGCAAAATCGTTGGATCCGTTTTTGAGAAACATTCAAAAGAGTACTTTGACCTTCATGTGAAGTACCCTTTGTTTTAAATTTAGAAAATAGAGCACGTGCATCCACAACAAGTAAATTCTACCGTAAATACGAAATGCGAATTAAATTGATTCATCCATTTGCTCAGAATCACTGCACACAGGCGGACAGACGGGCGGACGTTATGCCAAAAACCACTTTTTCAGAAAGAGGGATCGTCAAAACGGATATTTCTGTCGAAATCTCGCTTTCGAATTTTTTCACTATTACAAAACTTTCAATATACTACGTAAATGAGAAAGTAACATTACTGACATCAGTGGTCTAGTGGTAGTCTCTCACAATAACTCTGAACTCTAGAACGTGGGTTAAAATCCTGCGCGATCGGATAATATGTTTCTCTCACCCACTCGAGACAATTTATGATTTGAAACCAAGTATCCCAGCATCCCAACATCTGTCTATCCCAATTTATCACCCCCGTCACGGTCAGACGGAAGAGCAGGATTCTTGGCAATAAATAAAAAATTACGAGATATTCTATTAATTTGATATTTTTATTCTTGTTGCAATTGATTACACAAAAGGCTATACTTTTTGAATTGCAAGGAATAACTTGTTTAAAACAGAATACTGTTATTACACTGTGAATGTTATTCAAGCAATATCTGTATATTAATAAAAGTAATAATATTAGTAATTTTGTCTCGTGGGAATGTATATGTCTGTAAATTAGAAATCAGTAGTATCCTACAAAGAATCTTAAGGCGTGGTGTGCACCAAACGCGCTGTGTCGAGAGAGGCTGATGACATAAAATGGAACCCAGAGATACAATAACCGACGAAATAACTAGCCTAGGCATCGCATCTTGATCTGAAGATTAATATTAAAGTGTAGTGTTATAATGTATCTAACATCAGTTACGTTAGGAGTCTTCCGAATTCCGTAAGTAGCATTCTAAATGGGAATGAATGATGGTTTAAGAGATTTGCTCTTACATTCCCACTAGTTGCCGCAGTGTTGCATATTTACAGAGTCTGTTTCTATATCTTTCTCTCACTGGTTTAATGTATATTACCTCATGACTAGTGGTAACATAGACTTTATGTGCTAATACTTCCTACATGATCATGAGCGTTGTAAGTATTATAAAACTTTTAATACAATTAAGAGCCAAACGTAATGAAAACTCTTTTTGCATTATTTTAATTTTACGACTCTAACGCTGCGGAGATATCGTAGCGTCGTACTGTTCCATGAAGACAGTTATGTGATAAACAATAAAGAATAAATTTTGAAATGCTTGTTATAACTGCAGGTAATATGGCTGACAAAGTATACGTCAGGTATAAAAACATTACGTTCTAAGCCATAAGTGTTTATGATTTTACTGATGCAATTTAGGGGAATTGTTATACTACTCAATTACGCCTGACAAGTGTATAAAAGCTTCAGTACTAGGTTGGGTTTAGAAACAATTTTTAATCTACAGGAATATAAATACCTACAATAGGTTATCCATAGTCTCACTTCAAGAATACTTCGACGTATGAATGTTTCATTATGGAAACACATTTTTTATGATTATAGCTTTATATTATTGACATGCAAATACTAAAAGTATTAATTTTAAATCGGTGTTATCTATAAGTGCTTGATCGTTAAAATATCAAAAGTACATTAATATATTCTGAATTGTTTGTAAACATTTTATGTCTCTTAAACAACTTCAGTACATTCCAGCTCTCCTGTATCACGATAAATGATATGATGTTTAGATGTTGACTCCTGTCATTCAAATTTTAAACTGAATTGTTCATAATTTTTCATTCAATATTTTTTAGCGAAAATCTGA
Organism: Laupala kohalensis; assembly: GCA_002313205.1. NCBI lineage: Eukaryota > Metazoa > Arthropoda > Insecta > Orthoptera > Trigonidiidae > Laupala > Laupala kohalensis. The sequence continues at coordinate 186,101 of NNCF01125940.1, forward strand.
AGAAGCCGTATTATATTAGAATTAATCCGTATACTCATAAAATTTTCAAGTCAAAAAATATTCAATAAGCGATTTACAGTCATACTTAATCTTTAAAATAAAACCTCAATTAATCTTAATAATATCAACATTTACTGTACAATACAATTATTCATGAATTTTGTATGTTCATACATAAGATAATAATTACATTATAGTTATGAACAGTACAACCACAATTCACATTCGACTTAGTTACTCATTACTGAACAAAAAGCATAACAGTGTTTGTTATTTAATCTACCAAGAACAAAAATGTGTAATCTAAATTATATTGTTTAGAATGAAATAATAACTCATTATTTGTTTAGGGGTCAAATAAAAAAAATAACTTGTTATTCGTCAATCAGTATTGCTCGAATAAAAGAATAACGTTTTATTCGTCAATCAAATTTGGCAAAAAAGAAAAAAAAGGAATAACTTTTTATTTGCCATTCAAAGTTTTTCGAATAAAAGAATAACTTGTTAATCGTTATTCTTGGCACGTGAAATAAAAGAATATATTTTATTCGTTATTTTTTCTACGAAGAATAAAGGTTGAATTTTCAGTTTATCATCTTTTATTCATAAGAATAAGAATATTGCCAACCCCGGTTGGGACTCGTCAGAACGACACAACCGGATTAGTACCTCGTGGGTGAAGTGAAGTAAAACATGCATTAATATTTTTCTTTTCTATTTTACAACAATAGTCACTACTCTCTCCATGGACATCACATATTGGCACATCCACTCCAAGATGTACGTACTATCCTACGACCACTACTAGATGATTCAAATGCTGTAAANACATATTGGCACATCCACTCCAAGATGTACGTACTATCCTACGACCACTACTAGATGATTCAAATGCTGTAAACATCTAACATCTATATTCAACACGTACTTGCAACATCAGTTATTCAGAGCAACATCTGTTATTCGAGGCGAGCAAGTCTTGTGTGTCTATTCATTTCTATGGCCAGTCAGCACTCATATTTTTGTTTAAATATTTCATTAGTAATTTAGCATATAGGATATATGTATTTTTTCTTATTATAATGTAAAGATGGTAAAACTCCCAATGCAATATGCTCATGTAGCCATTGCAAGGAATGTATAATGCACTGCTAATCAAATTTTGCTATTTTATAGCTAAAGTAACTCTGCACTTGTAATATTAGGAGTCATTCCAACATCAATGTGTGTCTCTGAACTAAACGTATTAAACATTAAATACTTGTTATATGAAAATACCGTCTGTGCGCACACTTATCATCCTTTCCAGCATCTTTTAAGGTGGTTCAATGTATCCATCTTTCCTTATCTTTACTTTTCTATTATATCATGATTTGTGTTGTTCACATCTACTTACACCGATAAACTTGTTTGATTTATGCCAAAAAGTCATTGCAAAAATTTCCATTCGAGAAAATCATCTTTTATGTAGATAGAATCGGTGTAACCTCGTACAGCACGTTTTAGCTACAAATTATACCAAATACTGTAATGTACTAAACTTCAATTTACAGTTTATCTGAAAATGTTCAATGGGTGTTTTATTTCAACTTCCATGACCATCAAAATGGACCATATGTCTGTATGAATGACTCGTGAAATCAAAATAAACTTCAAATTTAATATGTGATATAATATTGTGGTTACCTCTTATTATACGAGATACTAGTCTTCCAACACCAAAGGGTTTAGGGGTACAGATGTACTCCAAGTACAAATAGTATGATATTGCTTCTTAGCTACAGTACACCTGATACATGCTACCCCCCTGGGGGTCCTAAAATGCATCTCAGCACCTCCACCTTGAAATTGATTGCTACTGAAATTAACCACTTAAGAGTTTAATCTAATAAATTATTTCTTTATCTACATATAAAGCACACTCGCTTGGCCTGTGCATGTATCAGTACACAATTGTGAGAGGATGGATCGCTTGGGATGAGAGTCCAAACCCCGGATCGTTGGTTACTGCCCTCAACAATGATACGAACAACACCACATCAGAATAAATAAATTTAATATAAAAAGAAATAATAATTGGAATCAGCTGA
>NNCF01125941.1:0-48575 GCA_002313205.1 Laupala kohalensis
TGATAATTCCATACGTAACTATTTTGCTAATTTGGTTACTGCGCAGTTTACGTTGCCCATATAAAATGTTTTTTGTGTGTGTCCGGGTTTAAGGAGTAATTCCGTATTTACGCGCTAGAACACGTACTGAGAGTAAACAGAAAATAATAACTATTTGTCTTAAATTGTGCTTTTTTCTAATATTCACACATTCTGAAACAAATGAAAATTATCTATTCACTGTAATCCACAATATACTCTATTTACAATATTAGATGTACATATATATTAATGAGATAAGTGTTCACCACATGGTGACTACCGTGAGAAAGTATTCACCGTCCCTACAACACCGATCAGTAGCGAAGTCTTCAGTTAAAAGAAGGTTATTTGCCACTGATCACTTATTCTTCAGGTCTTTATTTTCCAATTATTCATGGGTATAAGGAATTTATAATGAACGTCCGAAAATAAATCGAGATCTCTTCAGGTCTTCACGATAAGGGTGGTGAGTATGTAATAGATTTTTGTTTATTCTATAAAATAATCAACGTATCCGAACCAAACTTGAATTTGGTTTGAGTGCATTTGGAATAGGGACCTATTTCTGCAGACTCTTTGCACACTCTTTTTGTCACTGTAGACACGTGGGTGTCAGCAGAATGATCCTTTTGTACGCTGCCGGACACAACCGCTCGAAAAGAAAGTGAACTGAGGTCAACGTTGAAATAAAATCTTCATTTTCCTCTTCACGCGTGTTCATTTTCCATCGAGGATTGAAAGGAAAGGTTGGATTACAGTCGCAGTCTTTGGATTACAGTCGCAGTCTTCGGATATTATTATTTTTTTTTTTCAAAAAGGTAGAAGTAGAATTTTGTTTTTAAATTCTTTACTGAATTTCCTTTTTGAATTCAACAGATCTAGGAACACATTTTAACTTTGAAGAAACTTACAATCCTCTAATTTCTTTGCCAATTATTTCTTTACGTGAATTCGCTGGTTCGTATTTTGTTAGTAGAGCTAACTTTCATTCAATGTGACGTGTTGTTACTGCGTGGGAGGTCCGAGTTCGATTACCCGTCGATGAAGTTATATTCATTTATTTTTGTTAATATTATCTGCCTCATTATCTGACATTTTCCTCGTGTGTTTAACATTTTTATAGTTACTATTAAAGAACCATTTATTCAATGAAATAAAAAAAATTAAGTCAGCTGTATGGAAAAACGTCGGTTCATTCAGGTGAATCTGAGTTTTCGAATTCTTAACTATTATATAACTTATTTGTTTGATTGTCACAAATGAAAAACAATTCTTAATGATTGACAGAACAGTTGAGATGGAAATTCATATGAAGTGAAAGAAAAATTCTTGCAGTTAAGCAGAAAACTTAAGCAGTTTTATTCGCATTTATGTTACTCAGCAGCTATTTATTAATAGTAAAAATGCTAAAAGGAGGATAAATGTATAATAGACGTATCATATGATCGACAAAAACGAATAAAACGCGCATCCGCTCTTACGGAGCTTCGAACCCCGGGTCCTGGCTGTATGACGCACGTACGTTAACCACTGGACCATCAGTCACAGAGTCAATTAAGAGAAAAATTTGGTTTATTAACGACGCTAGTATTACACGTATTTAAATTGTTCTACAAAGAAAAAAGACCATGTTATATCACATTTTCATCCCAAAATACATCTAATTTGTGAATTTCATTAAAATCGTTAGAGCTGTACTCGAGAAAAATTTTGACAAATACATAGGTACATAGCTACAATTATTGCTCGCTTAATAGTATAGGATAATATTTGTGCCTCGCGTTATGTTGGCAGGACTTTCAAATTCACGAAAACTTAAATCCATCGCCAAGCTCGGCCACCAATTCAATTCACGCAGCAGCAATTACAGCAAATAGACGCTTTAGTGACTACTATTAATATGTATTTGGATATTACTTAAAATCGTAGGAGTTGACGATTTGTTTTAATTTTCGGCGAAGTTACATGACTGTGAGTATACAAATCAGAAACAGTTTTGAGAAACAAAAATGTTGTATCACTTTGATAGAACCATTCACACGCACAAAGCCTATCAAAACAACAAACCTGACATTACAGTAGTAGACAAAAAAGAAGTGTTGGACCCTTCTTATGGGTATTGCCGTTACACTGAACAGAAATCAGCAGATTACACACGGAAAAAAATTCAGAAAAATATATAGTGATCTTGCCTATGAACTGCCCAAAAATATAAAAGATATTATTAAATTGAATCTCTTCAAATCCGCGGATAAAAGCTACCTTCTGCACCAGTGCTTCTACTCTGTAAAATAATTTATTGATTTTAATAAAAATTAAAGCCGTCTTGTACTTTGTCACGCCATTGTTGTAGTACTTTCAAAATATCTGACAACAATTTCAAAACTATTTTCCTGCGTGCTAGTATTATGTCTTATTATTCATATAAATTTAGTTGAATATGTATTATGTACATTAATTCTGTAGCCCCATCCTGGCCCGGGTTGGTTTTCTCCGGTTTTCCCTCGGGTAGAGGAAGATTTTTTGTAAAACCTGACAAGGTTCTTGCCTAGAGACGGCATCAATTGAAATAATTATTAGCGAATTTAGTGTTATTTAATAGTTACGAATTATCAACAATACTTTCCGAATGATCTATAGCTTGATAATAATACGTTCTTGTGAAATGACTTTTCTGTTTTATTAAATACAATATTTGTTGATATTTGTTAATACAATAACACGTGTCGAATTATTTTTTATCTTTAGGAGTATGTTGAAATGTTAAATTCACCTCTGCCTTAGGGCCCTTGATCGGAATTGATGGGATGGTCCCTTGCTTGCTTCCTTCCGGAGAGTTTATTGTCCTCCACATGGTCATACGCAGTTTGTAATTATTTTTTTTTACAATAAAGTTAATTATTATTACTATTATTTATAACTGACAAACCACCTTGACAATCCGTCTCGACCCTCCCCATCATGTCAAGCACGGGAAAAGTAGAAAAGCATGAATGTGATAATTAAGGCAACTGAGCGAAAAAAATACGGTAATGAAAATAACACACAAGTCTGAGTACATGTCATATATTCAGAAAATACTTCTAGTCAAAGATAGTATGCTCATTATATGACGAAACGTATAACATGCTTTGGCTAGTCAAGCGCGCTGTTATGCTGCATTTTCGAGGAAAAAAACGATAAATATAAAGTAAAGATGATGAATCAACAAGATGATGATAATAATAATATTCAACCGAATATTGACTTCGAAGAAAATTCGATCTATAAAATGCAATGTGAAGATTTATGAAGCTTTATTATGTTGTATTGAAATTGTTTATGTGAGGTATAAATAACTAATTAATTAAAAAATAATGATAATAATAACAATAATAGTGCAAGAACCTCATTTTGAGAATTAATCCGGTTTTTATGTATTTGTAATGTTGAAAACATTTGTTATTTATAAAGTATAGTGTTCTAACATTTTGTTAACTAATTAATATCGCCAAATACACAATTGAATCAATTGATAATACACATAGCTTTAAAGTAACAACTATCTTTTGGGAAGAAATACCCCCTCACCGTCCCCCCAAAAATAAGAATAAAAATAAAAATCAGCCCTGCACCATCAACAGTGGTCTCTAGGAAGTGGCCCATATATTTATAGAGACATTTCGCCACATCCTTCTGAATGCTCAATGCTACTTTGCATAGCGCGCATCGAATTCTGGACAAAAGAAAGGTACTACGGTGTTGTAGGAACAGCGTTCGTTGTCTCTTGGAGGCCAAGAGGCAGGAAGCGGAGGTTCGCCATCAGTTTCGGCGTCGTTGGCGGGCGACGGTTGCCATGACGCGTCACACGTTTAGCGCCAGCCACAACACAGAACAATCGCCCTTGAGAATCACGCCTTGCTTTGCCTTGAAGACCCCCTCCCAGCCAACAACCACCACGGAAGCCTTTACGATGCCCTTTCCAACACATCCGATATCACTCGAGAATTCGCACTTTCTCTTTCACCGACTTCGGGTATTTCAGAGGCTCCGAAAAGCGTTCCATAAGGGATAGGCGATTTAATAGATTAATAAAATCGATATACCATGCGAAAAAACGAAAGAGAAAAAAAAGTATGTATAATGACAGACCGATTATTTTAAGCATCGATTAAAGCTTGCGATTATTTAGTCCGATTAAAACATTTTTTATTTATATTTTATATTTTTAAATTTCAGATACGAGTAAACAAGTGAAAATAAAATGTTGAGATAGGAGGTTTATTTATCTAAATAGTCCTATTGTGTCAGATAATTATTTAGTTGTCATGAAGCTGTTGTAGTTTTAAAAAAATCTCCATAAAACGTATCGTGAGTAAACGTCTTGATAAATAAGGAAAAGTAATTGCATTTTCCATAACAGAACAATTTAATTACGAATGGGAGCTCCGAATTAGTATATCGAATAAACGAACGTTTCAAATTGCAAATGGAAACAAGTTTGAATATTATATACAATTATTTTATTATATTAAATGTTTAGAATGATGGTATTGAACGAATAACAGCACGTAAGAGTATTTTCAGAAGCATATTTTTATACAAAAAATAGATGTTTTTTCCAATTACGATCAATTCATATGAACCAAAATTCATCTTTCCATTTTCATTTCGTGTTAATTTTCTAATTCAAGACTTTTCAAAACATTATATTCAAATACTTTTTCAGGAGAAAGAAATATAAAACTCGAACAATTTAATAAATGTCATAGACGAACAACAAATGCAATAGACGTTTACATAAAACTATGACTTATCAAATTTTACAGTCTGAATCCTAATACGTGTTTCTAAGTCGTATAATAGAATAAATACTTTAAAAAATGTTTGTACAATTTCAAAAACTATTTTCTTGCATGATTGTGTTGCCGTTTGGCTCATATTAATTTAGTTTTGTGTGTACTCAACTTTGGCACGGTTGTGTACATAAATTCTGTAGCCCCATCCTGACCCGGGTTTTTCTCCGGTTTTCCTTCTGGTAGAGGCGGATTTATCATACAGGTTCTCTAGGCTTTCTAGGGGCGTGTTTATTGTAACAATAAATCGTGAATTTAGTGTTATTTCAATTCTTATGATTTTTAAACACTATACTCAGAATAATCTATAGTTTGATAATAACTTGTACATGTAATTTATTTGCTTAAAATTACAAACATATTGACATTATATTAGTATTATAACTCGCAGGTAACGTTTTATCTTATCTAGGAACTTTTGCTGAAATTTCTGAATCCGCCTCTGCCTTAGGGCCCTTGATCGGAATTGATGGGATGGTCCCTTGCTTGCTTCCGGAGAGTAAATTAGTTTTTTTCCCTCCACGTGGTCATACGCAGTTTGTACTGTTTTTTGACAATAAATTTATTATTATTACTTATGTAAAAAGTGTAATATGTAACGATAATAATTATATTCACAAAATATAAACATAATATAAGACGTTCGATGTCTGATATTCTATGTTACAAATAACACGTTCCTCTAATATTGAAGATGATGAAATTAAACATGTCCCAGTTCATTGCGCGTAAAATTCCGTATAGTAACATATTTTCAATTTTCCATTAATATGAAAAAATTACAATATTAGCTGATACACTGAGTAATATTTTTAAAATGATCTCTACACATAATAGGAAATCATAGACCACTTCCAGTGGTTAGATGAAACAAAATAATGGATAATAATTGGATTACTTCTTACGAATAAAATGTTTTCTGATTCATTTTAATCACAAATGTGAATACCAGAAAGGAGTTCAGTCCATTGTACAGCAAATGCCCAAAACACATCTGAACTGTTAGAACATCGTTGCCCTGCAGCTCAGTGTAATGCGTCATTTTTGCCAACACATTTCGACGTCAAAAAGTACGAAATATTCGAGTGATGGGGAAGTAATGTTCATTTGTTCATTTGCAGCGGCAACTTAATTCTACTGGACAAATCGCAGCCAATGACGTAACACTAATACGATCTATGTGACCGGGAGAAGCGAGGTGCCATTTTGGAGAAAAAAAATGAGCGATTAAATGGAGAGGTCATCTGGACAGAGCGACACATTACACGATGGATCGAAGCAGATATTGAACCATCAAATATTAATTTTTCTAAGTCACACTGGAAGTGTTTGCATATCCTACTGGAAGTACACATAGCATTATTTGCATAAAATACATAAATTAAATAAAATAATTTGAGTTACAATATGTGTTTTTCTGAACCAAGTAATAATAGTCGAAATAAAAACATCCAGAAATGAAAGTTACAATGAAAAATCTAATTTTCGTTGTCCTGACTAACAAATTCTTCAATGCAGATAATAAATTATTGAAGGTGGTAACTCCATATTTTGAGGTGTTTCATCCTTATTTTAGAGGTTTGCTAAGAAACAATTTTTCGAAATTCAAAACTGATTGCCCGATATTACGATCATGAAAAATATTTTGCTCCTTTTTCACGGTTGATAATACCGGAACGCAAAAATGTTTTGCATTTCAACTCTTTATTCCCCCTCTCCCGCTACTCTTTTCATTTTTAATTTCACGTTTCCTTCTGTCAACAAACAACAGAGCACTCGTCAATAGATAAAAGGCACATTATTATTAATATTGGTTTTCTGTATTTTTATCACGGTCCATTCCTGTTTTTCATCAATGTAACAGGTATTGTTATTATTATTATTATTATTATTATTATATTAAACCACAATAATCCCATTTCTGACACGGTAGTTATTGGTAAAATTCAGGTAGTGCGTTATTTAGGAAAATCCGCATGAAAACAATCAGATATCTTTCTAAGTTTTAAGAAATAACGTCCCAAAAATAGTCCAGTGACTGTTGTAATACTTTGTTGAAATGTTAATCCCTTGATTTGAACGGTCGAACGCTGGACACACGCTTTCTATTGCGTCATCTAGCTGCTCTTCAGACACCTGTAACCCATCAGGAAGGTCTCAGATGACCAATATACAGCAATGTTTAGAAAGCGAAATTTTTTTAAAAAAATTTACTTCATACTACAACTAGAGAAATACTTCTTTTTTAAAAAAGTCAATTCAAATTTTTGCGATTTGACCAAGGTTTTCATTTAACTACGTCCCAAGCTAACGAATGCTACCTTCACTCGGACTTCGTCCTTTAATGATGCACTCATAACGTCATCATAACTCATTTTGAACCACGTGACCAATCGTCAGAGAACAATAACAAAAAAAAAAGTGTTTATTCATTTTTCATCCGATTGTTACTTCTCATGATGAAAAGTAACACATGTACAATTTTGGTTTACCTATACTAGAAGAGTAATTTTTGTGAAATCTTCATTTGTACTTGAAAAAATTACTAAATCAATATTTTTTCCATTACCTAGTAGGTTTTCATACTTAACGAATTTCGCAGGGGTCGATATAGAATAGTTCTTTACAAAAATTTGCCATAAAAGTTGTGTGACTCGTGTTTTTACCTTAGTTAATTTTCGAAATCCAGTTTCTCGTTTCGACTTTTTACTACAGAAATAAGACCGTAACTACAGAAATAAAACGCACTGATAAATGATCTAATGTTACCCGTAGCAGCTGCATCCTCCCTGAATTTTGCGGTAAGAATATTTGTCGCTTAATTTTATTATTACAGTATAGAAATTCATCTGTAAGTGTATAAAGGAATTCCAAAGAGAGCTTTGTGAATGATGGAACGAATAGTGGAAAGGAATTATTTAATTGACATCACGTATTCCTTAAACTGCAGTTACTTAAGTGCCACAATCACCTACATTATCAGCAAAAAAAATCTGGACAATGCAATTTTCCTATTTTTGATTTGTTGAACAACCTAGTTTGTTATGGCCAAAATATTATGTTATTAAATTTCTTCGAACCTTATTTGAGAAACCGGGAACAAATAGTAATTATTTTAAAAATATATTTCCTATATGTAATTGATCTCCAATCAGGTGTCGAACAAGATCCACATCTTGGACAAGGTTCACATAACCTCTTAAGATAATGTTACATCAATTAATTAAATGTTTTATTTAATAAGTTTTTATAATAAGAAAGCGTAAAATTTTTATATTAAAAAGGAGCATTTCACATTTAAGAAATTGATTAATCACAAATGTATCATAATCCTAAAAAGAAATTCTCAAGTTCTCGCGAGAAAAAAAAACGATTGATGACTGGTGCTTCAGTGATAAGAGGGAACTGTGATGAAATGTGTCATCAAAGATATAGAGGGGGATAGTTTACCTAATAAAGGAAATAGACCTTCGACACAGGAGAGTTTGTATTATGTTCCGATACCGGCATTTTAAAGGTTTCTCATAGCAAACTAGGTGCCGCGCTTCCAGATTCTTCTTGGGTGGCAGCGGCCACCGTACCCTGGAAACCTGCTTATGGTCAGAGAAGAGAGGGGTGATTCTTGACTGGGGTTGGCGAGGGGGAGGAAGGAAAGTTGTACCTCACCCTTTCTGTTAAGTATTTCCTAGATTCTCCAATCGTCCAGGGAAACAACACCAATTTCTTGGAAGTCAACAGAAGGGTTTCGAAGAACATTCAACCTTCAATTATGTGGAAATACTTGCACACAGAATTGCATAACGTTTTCCGTTAGTGACCAGCATGGCTCTTGATCCATGCGAGTTCCGACAAGGCGTTTAAACCTTTTTTCAAGTTTATAATACTTATAACACAAGTTTATTATACATTACACTGCTGCTTTTCATTACAATTTTACACAATTCTTTCTCTTTCCTCATTTACTTCATTTTCACTCATTCGTGCAGTAGTAAAAAGAAAAACATTAAACATGAAAAAGTGTATTCTTTTTATACTTTCGACCGTAATATTCTTATTCTGCAGTATTTTGACAGGAAACTGTGTACCCTTCATGCCTCGGGATTGCTGAAAATGGAACCGATGTTAAAAAGTACTTTCGATTGCTATGTTTTCATCGAAAAACCTAATTTTTAACCAAAATAGTTATAAAAATGTTAATATACTGTATGTCATAATTTAAATCCCATTAAATTTCAACCCTTCGGTGATACGAGTTATTATTCTGGAAATCCGTTGAAACTTTGCCCACCTCACTTCTCTTTTGTATTTTTTATCCTATCTCGGGAGGGAGGCGTGTTGGCTGAAACTCGAACTTTCGTTTTTTAACGGCCACCGTAATACATACTATTTTATTAGAAACTAAAATAAACAAAATAAGACTTGTGAATGATTTTATTAGTATGCTTCAACTGTAGTATCTCTTACCCCAACTGAACGCATTGCTCCGGTAGTGACTGATGTTCTCCCTCCGACCAACCCCTACGCACATCGATTGTCTCTCCTCAATGACTCTCCCTCCCTTCCCTCAGTGGTAGCTTCACCCTCCTACGCAATTACCTTCAATCCCCCCTCCTCACATTCCCTAATCGAGTGTAATCCCCCTGCTGCGACGTCGCTTCCGCTCAGCATCGAACTCGGCACCGCAGCTGGCGTTCCCTTCGTCATCCATCACTGCCAACGCGCGCAGTCACCGCGTCATCACTGAGCAACTCAGGCGACTGACTACCTTTCATATGGGAATCAGGGGGAGGATATATCCTACGTGCATGAAAAAGATAAAATTGCCAAAAGCGAAATAAGAGTGATTATCAAAAATCTTTAATTTTATATAGCAGCAGGGTTCGAATTTAAGGCGGGGGATGTCAGGGACTTTTCTCCCTTTTCCCCAATTTCTGTCTTGTACTTATTCCCAACAAGGGAAAAATAATTCCACATCTCATGATTGTCACAAATAATTGTCAAAATTACGTGTTTTTCACAATGAAATTTAATTGAGTAATTCCACTACACGTAGTGAATACCTCTTATATTATTAAACCAATGCGCGAATATCAATATCATCTGATCAGTCTGCGAAAATGTGTGACGAAATAGCAAAAAGGATCTCGGGTAAATTACCTTGAAAGAGAATACACGCAGAATTGTCATTCACTTTACGGTGAATACCAGAGCCACAAATATCACTGGTAGGAATATAATCAATTACTTTCATTTACTCCTCAAACGAATCCACTTCAGATGTAGCATGTGAACCTCGAAAACCCTCACATAGAATATCCGGCTTACGGAAATCCTCCCCGACCGATCCTCGATCCAGAGCCCTCCCAAAGCAATGAGCTTGACCAGTGCATCTCTCGATCTCGCCATAAGTCGTGGTAGCTTTGCGTGGGCCCTGGAAGCTAGACGGTGATTGTGGCCGCGTCCTCCGCTACCCACCAACCCACGCAACGCAACAATCCTATCAAGGCCCTTCCGCAAATTGGATCATAACCAGACGCGATTGGCTTTGAATGAGTGACAGAGCGCCGTGCGGCGGGATAGGATTAAGCGCCACGTCGCCCGTCGCAAGAGTCAGCCATCGCTTCAGGGAGACGACTACAAATGCACGACGTGAGCGACTCGAACGTAGGTAACCCACAAGTGTCGTTTTTAAATGTGGTAGAGCCAAAAGTGCATGGCATCAAGTAATTAGTCATTACTAATCCGACAGATATGCGGTCCAACCAAAGATCACTTATTTGTTTATTTTAACTGTAATTCATTATATTAATTACCGTCTTTTATATTAATAAGCGCCTAGCATATAATTTGACGTAAATGTAAAAGTACCATTAAAAGCTAACCTCACATCTTCGATACCATAACAAGACTGAACGAATCTGCAGAACAAGACTAATTTAATGTAATTAGAGCAAGACCGATATGGGGATTTTTTTTTTCATTTTGTTGATCTTTCCGTACCCTGATCTAGTCATTCTTTTTCATTTCTATATCATTATACTGTTTTCACTATTATATTTCTTACAGCCATGATCTTATTTTCAAGTACCAAGATCGAGATAATTTTTGGGGAATGGTCGAACTAGTCCGCGCGGTCAGATTTTCCCGTCCCTTCCTCCTGCTTATCTTTTCTTTTTTGAAACAGTCCCCAAATGAGAAAGAATTGACACCGGTGGTGGCTCGGGTGATTGTGGATTTCTTTATTATTAGAGTAATAACAATATATTAAAATTAGGAGAGCCAGTTGTAATACGTAGTTTTGAGCGCTCCATTTGTATCTTGAGCGCTTCTTTGGTAAGTTATTTGCGTGGTACCGTAGGCTACTCGAATGAGATGTTTTCTGTACCGAACCAGAGGGTATCTAAACTTGCGTCTTACGTGGAATGAAGCATTCTTAACAGAAGGACGCAAGAAAGATTGAAGTAGCTATGTTCAATGTGAACCTGCATAACGCGTCTCACTGATCGTCATCACGTGTCAATCTTTCACTGACAAATTATGCGGTGGTGTCTACGGGTTAATGAATGGCTAAATTATATGTTATTACCGAGAGAATTCTCGTTTATAATGTGACTTTCTCGAAGAGTATGGAAGTTCTCGAAAATTTGAAATTATTTGCTTTTCTGGGAGAAATGAAAATATTTGAAAATAAAACTATCGTTCCAAGATTCCCTCCCGCGAGCTTAAACCCAGAATATATTTCAAAACTTGCACTCTCTCTGCTCTTCCCCAACCTCGAGAGAAAAGTTACGTGTTGGGCAACGATAAGGAAAAGACTCGGAAAAGTCGGGGACGAGCTTTTGAGTACCTGTGTCCCTTGACCGCGTGGACGAGCTTGATACAAGCCAATTTTTGTAAGAGGAAGACCAAAATCATGACTGTTACTTAAATACACACTCACCTCTCTCAAGAGAAGTTGCAGAGATTGATGCCAATACTCTTTCAGTCTCACCTGAAAAACAGAAAAGAAACATATTGGTTTTAGTAAACGAAAGCAAATACATCAGAATCAATCCTTTGCCCTAGATTTCAATTTCAAAAACAGTTCTAGAAATTTAGGGCAGTTAAAAACTTCCTATCTCGTCAGCCTTTCGAACGGACTTTTATTTCTACGAATAGACCTGCTAAAGGAGACTTAAAATCGGTTAGTGAAGAATCTGTTTTTAATTGCTTAAAACCTCAAGAAAATGTCTAAATATGAAATAAAATAGGAAAACTAAATTTCAAAAATATAATCACAAAAATGTCTTCTACTCCTCCAAAATCCCGGAAAGAATATTGGATAGAAGAACTAGTGATAGTCTGCAAAATTCTGTAAAGAAAATAGTTTTCTCAACAAAGGTGTATCCCAAGAAGATTTTTTGAGTTGTCATTCGGAGTTAGTATTTGTTTCGGTGATTTTTCAATTTATTTTTGTTAAATTGGTTGAGATGGATAACATGCTTTGAAGAAGGAGATTTGATTATTTATACAACACAACAGTATGTACGTATAATACGCTCTTATCTAAATTACACTTTTGTGCACAAATTTTTCTTACCCCAAACATAGTCAATACAGGATGATCTTTACTTCTTTAGTTTACTTTATTTCTTCCACTAAGCTTCATCGTCTCTCATCACAAGCAGAAGAAGCATAATTTTGTCGCAATACTCTTCGAGTATCATAACACATTTCTTCTGTCGGTATTAACTTAGTATCTATCCTATACTACAGCAAGAACTCCTTCGTCTCCTTTCAAAACAAAGAGCTATCTCACTAAAGATGTTCAACTAGGTTTTAGCTTGTCTTACATAAGCGTCTTTTTGACTTCACTTTCTTTATTTTCCAGAGATATGTGTAACAGAGTCGGAGTCGTTGGATTGGGTCCCGCGTTCATTTTCTTAATAACTTTCCCTCTTGAAGAGAGTGAGAAAACCCCACCTCCCGGACAAACTGGTTTCGTCGATATTCGCAAATTAAGACTATGTAAACTGGATTAAGCTTGCCTTTGACGAAGAAAATTATTCTTCAAACCTCAAAAACAAGTATTTTTGAATAATATATTGATCAATATCTTTATTTGAATGTTTGTATTTTTCTCTCCGACTGACTGTGTTCATGTACATTTTAAAGACATGCTGTAGAAGTACAGACTGAACTAGAGATGTGTCGAATCCAAAACAACGAGTTCTTTCAGTAAATCGTTCACACCAATCGTTCCTTTTGATGAACGGTCGTTCTTCGTTCATCTAAATATTGAAATTTTTCGCTACTTTCAGTTATTTCAGAAAATTGAGCGATATCATAGAAAATATATCTGTTTAATAATAGCCAAGCCTCTTTTATACATTCCTGGATTAAACTGAGTGGTCAAATATTATTTTTTGTTAAGTATATCTCCCAGAATGTTTGAAATATTTGTATAGTTTTCCACATCATTCTATTGCACAAAAATTAACATCCCATGCATGTTCACCCTCCCTATTTCCAGCGTGTGACGCAATTGAGTCTTGCTCTTCCTTACACGAAAAAAAAACAAAGGAGCGCTAGAGAGGGGAAGTTGACCGCGGGACCCAACAACTATATCCTTCTGGCCAGGAAAAACTGTTAAGGGATTATCTGGGACGCAAGCGAAGGGAAAGTTGACCGCGGGACGCAATCGACCGTCACCCA
This sequence comes from Laupala kohalensis, assembly GCA_002313205.1. Classification (NCBI taxonomy): domain Eukaryota; kingdom Metazoa; phylum Arthropoda; class Insecta; order Orthoptera; family Trigonidiidae; genus Laupala; species Laupala kohalensis. Next base: position 13,551 of record NNCF01125941.1, read on the forward strand.
TGTGTAATAGTCCCCATGTCCTGTTTTGATTTGAAACCCTTTTTTCCTGTTGGTTCAAATAACTTTTTTGTTCTGTCGCATGCAAACAGTACATCCATTATGCACTTATTAGTATGCCCTTTTGTTTATGGATGTAAAATCCACATTCGGAGGAAATAAAGGATTTCTCCAAACTTTTGAATGTGACATCCCAACCTTTATAGTATCCGAACTCAAGATTGGGATGTGATACCCAAAGATATGGAAATATCCATCATCAAGTTTTCTCTGTGGATCTTATTTGCTACGTAAGTACGAAATTTCTGGTAATCATTTCTTTTTCTGTAATTGTAGTATTTGTAAATATGAAATGTAGCGTGCTATTGAAGCTTATCTATAAACACATGGGGTGATAGGAGGTTCGTGGTAGGGCTATTGGGTTGACAAACTATTCGGCTCGCGTGGAGGTGTTTAGGAGTGGTTAGTATGAGTAGGAACAGTACAAAAGGCTTCGCTTTTCAGTAGTTGCCGCTATATTGATGTGAAAAGTTTCAATTTCTTTTTTTTTCTGTCCCCGTCCGAAGTGACTCGGTTGCGAGTAAGCATGCTATCCTCTTGTATTTTCTTCCTTCCTTCTCTTCGCCAGCCCAGTATTTTCCCACTCCAGTCACCTCCAAAAGCGGAGTACTGGGCGTCTCCTCTCTCCGCGCACCTGTGACAGCGAACAGAGGCTGCTGGGAGCCCCGTCGCGTCCTGTCACAATCACGGTCTCACAGTGTGCGTGGGTCTGCGTGCGAGAGGGCCTGGGTTCGATGACCTCTTCGGGGCGGGGTTCTCCCTCTCTCTCTTTGAATTCTGATTCCTCCGCCGCCCACAGAGTTCTTCAGGTCCCCGCTGCTGTGAGAGGGAATAGTGGAACTGCGATTGTAGAGCACTCAACGGGGTACAACTGGTGCAGCGTTAACATAGTTGTACGAAGTCGTGAAGACGGAGGGAAGTGCGCAAAAAATATAGAAAAATGGCAAAAGAACTTCAGTCTTTGACGTGTTTAGTATTCTCTAAACTATTTCGTTTTTATTGTAGTATTTGTAAGAGGGAAATGATGCGTACTATTGAAGCTTATCTACAAGGAGCGATAGGAAGAAGAAAGTGCGTGGTAAGGGTATGTTTAGTAAGTGGACTTACCAACTACTTGACCCATGTGGAGATGTTAATAGGAGTAGTTAGTAATAGAAAGAGTTATTAGGAGTAGATTAATCAATTGATGAATGAGGATGCCTTTTCGATTGTCACAGCTTTATGAATGGGGACATGGAAGAGAAAAGCTACAAATTGTTCCTGGCCCCGCCGGGAATTGAACCCAGAGTGACTGAATACGAAGCAAGTATGCAAGCCCCTGAGTCACCGATGGGCTGGAAACTATTGGGTCACGAATAACGTCGCATTGTCGTCGACGGCTGGAAGATACCAACACTTTTGGAGCCTGTGGCTACTCAGGGAGAGAGCGTGCTGAGGCGATGCAAAAAACACCAGCGACAGATGCGAGTTGATTACATAAAATTAAAAATAAACAAATGAACAGCTAGTAAAAATTAGCTTTGCGACAAACAGTTTTTCTCATCTCTAATAAATGAGATATATTTTATATTACGTTCCATAAGAAATCTGGCATCATAACTGAAAAGTGAGAGTAAGTATGAAAAGAACTGAGCGCGAATGTGAAGTAATCTGCTAGTATACAGTAAATCCCCAACTAATTTTATACTTCCGGAATTTTTTGAAACGATTGGTTCCCGGAATTATTCATATTTTTTATTTTATTATCCGTGCTCTTTCATGTTCTATTGGGGGTTTACATTAAAAAAAATTCATCGAAAGTATTTTAATTGTTTTGGTTTAAATGTTTTGAGGTTAAAATATTACTGCTCTCGAGGAATCAGGTTATAAATCTGTTTAGGAATATATTTATTGCAGTTAAATCATCCACATGTATCTAGAAACTGTGTCGTGATAGAGATAATATAATTGTTTTATTGACTTCAGCACTCCAAACATACATCAGTAATTAAACTTATTAGTGACATGCATTGAGAAACTTTGAAATTTGTTACGTAGTGTATCATAATCCCCTCGCTCCAGGGTAAGTTACGTAATTCATGGGTGAACTGTTTAGGTTGTTGGATAGAATCACCAACTAATTTTAACATACATCGCGAAGATGGATTTAGGTCAAATTAAACATATGTAATGTTTCAGGAGCAATATCCTCCTCCGCGATTCGTCAGGCGACCACGCGCCAATGCGCACACGTGTGTCAGCGTAATTGAATGCCGTAGGCGTAAGATACTTGCTAACACGTGATTGCCTTTTTTAATTGCTCGCAGCGACCGCAAATTGAAACTGGGAGCGAAACTAACTCTTCTATCTCATCCTCTGGCTTCAAATTCGTCTCGTTTATCGTTAAAAAAACGGCAGACGGAAGCACAGACACGAAAAAAATGAAATGTTATAATCATTTTGATGATAGGAAAATGCAAGTCATTTCCACCCATGTTATTTTATACGCTAATAAGTTCCACTGAACTACTAGGGGGTTATGGGGTAGGTAAATATGATTCTAAAGCATTCACAGGGAACTAAAATCAAAATGAAAATAATAATAGATAATATAATAATAATAAATAATAAAGTAATACTTTTTTAATAATAATAATTACCGTAATCAATACCCACAACCTACAAACTACTTACAACGAGAAAATTCAAAAATATGAAGATTTGAAAACAACTTTTCACTAAGGAATTTGTCGTGTGTCACCATAGTCCCTAGAGTCCTCTTCACTACTGAAGTCATCCATTCCAGTTAGCATCTGAGCATCAATAGGCTTCAACTCCCAAGAAACATACTTATAACGTTACAAAAAGCCGCCATCCTTAACACCTGTAGAATAGACAGAAGAATTTTAAATTGTGATATCGCTTGAGGTGTGGATGCTTGACATACCTCGCACCCCATCTGAATCCAAACACAATTTGTGAAAACAGTAACAGAAGATAAAAACACAACAACAACAACAACAATAATAATAATAATAATAATAATGAGTTGAAATACGTATCTAACTCTCGTTTAATTGATACCTTTTGAATTTTTAATGTTCCTTCTTCCAGAAAATGTACAATATAGTTTTAAAGATATTGAAGAGATTGTTTTATCATCAGTGTTTATTGACCAACCATTATAACGCTAAGAAACGCAGGATGTTGGAACATATTTTAATTTTTTCGAAATCGGATGTTAACAATAATATTCTTCTCATTTTAAACGTCGTGTGCCATATTTCTTCAGGAAGTACTAAATAAATGAATTAAGGTATGGAAAATGGATGGGAATATTTTTCGAATCTCATGTAGACAGTCATCTTCCTCTAGTACAGAAAACAGACACACACAGCTTTTTACGAAGATACTTTTCTTCTTTTTTCTCTAAAGTAGCGTACACCTCGTCAATGTCTCCTTCCTTTAACCTCTTTGACTCTGCCAAATCAAGAAAATTAATGCTACAGAAAACTCTCGCCGTTTGGCAAAGATTTATTCTTATAACTTCTTCGCCAACATTCCGGTAGCGTGCGTTACGTTCATCAGGATTCTGTAAAAGTGTAATCTGTACATTATTTCAACACCATGAACAACCGCATTGATAGATCACACCCCATACAGCTATCTGTTGATCCAACATGACCAACAACAATCACAAACATTGAATTATAATGTGGTTAAATAAATAAACTTTTATTGTCAAAAAAGCAGTTGCAAACTGCGTATGACCACATGGGGGATAATAAACTAAGTTACTCTTCAGAAGGAAGCCATCAGTTCCGATGAAGAGTACAAGGGCAGTGGCGGATTTAATATTTATAAAATCAATTATTCAATATGTACGTACTACCATTCATTTATTATTCCAGAATGAACCGTGGATAGAAATTCGAGATTGATAACAACAAAAGTATTCATGACAATCCCGCCCATGGAAAATCCGCCTCTACCCGAAGGAAAACCGGAGAAAAACCCAGGTCAGGATGGGGTGACAGAGGTAATTTTCACAAATGTGCCGGGGTTGCTTACAGTTTGAAATAAACTATTATAAGCGAAAAGGATGAAAAAACACGCAAAACGAATTTAATCAGTATCTAGAGTACTATAACAATGGCGTGATAATGTATAAGAGTAATTAACATCAGTAACATCATCCAAATAAATATGGAAGATTGCTATCTCATTCTTAAAATCTATAAGTTCTTTAATATTATAGAAAGAATTGCTTATAAGAAAGCTTTTAACCGCAGATTGGTTTGGTTGTTCATGATTTTGGAGGAATGTATAATTTCAACTTTTACAAAGCCCTGGAGTGCTATTCTGTACACGATTCGATACATTCGATAATCGCTAAATCCTCGATATATCGATTTTATCGACGCTACCGAAAAATACTATTTTGTACTCTGCTTTATCGCAGGTGGAAATCGTTAAAATGATAAAATTTAACACACACCTTTCCTGTGGCCGATAAGTTTATCGAACACGCTTGTTCCTTGTGTTTGTGCTGGTTGTATGAGATTTCATTTTTGTGTGATTACCTTTGTGAGCGTTGTATATAAGGTTTGTTTGGTGTCACCTTTGTTCATTCGTAAATTTGTTACCGTTGTGCACGAAATGAAGAATAATATTCTTTAGTTACTCCATTCATAATTCGTATTGACGATGAAGCAAATTGGATTTTGGAATCAACAGCGTAATTTGTATTAGTTAATACACTTATTATTACCTTTCTCGTACGTAGATTTATGCTTATGGTATTATTTTGAGGTTATCTGTAACCAACATATTTTATGTCATTTATTACATAACCTATAGAAACATTCCGACACATGCAAATAATTAGCCTTTATCCGTGTTTACATTGTGTTTGCATTAAATTATGAGTCACGGAATGTACGTAGCAGTACATCAATTTACAACTTAAGTAATTGTAAAACGCAAGTAAATAAATAATGTACTGTCAACAATGTATTTTCTAGAAATTAAATAACAAGTTGTTAAATGAGACTAAATCGTTTAACTAAAATATATTGTATTACAAAATTATGTGTTCTAAATCGTAAAACTAGAATATGTTGTATACAAAATTTCGTATTAGTGTTATTTTCGACGCACACTTTCCCCGTTCAAACATATACGCATTCATGAGTATTCAAAGAGATTATATAGTATTAATCAGTATTCACAGAGATATCCAAAGGTATCAGTATATATCTCGATCGCTGATTGGGTGAAAACATATAGCCTCTCAACAGGGTGCCTGTCAACGTTTGTCGAAATGCTGACGTCACGTTGCATTCGGTTGTCGTACCGATTATCGAAAATGCTGTGTACAGAATTGCCATGGGACTACCTTCTCGGTAGCACAACCGTGATACAAGCGTATCGAAGCGATTATCGAATTTATCGAATGCGTGTACAGAATAGCACTCCTGATGAAGGTAACGTATGTTATCGAGTCGTTGGAGAAATATTTTTAAAAAATATCTTGGACAAACCGCAAGAACTTCTGTGTCATATAATGGCTGACAACATCTCTTCTTCGAAGGAAAGTAAAATTGCGTCATAGTTTCAGTGCGCCTGAGACCGCCATGATTACTAAAGGAACAGCCCCTCTCGAGCGCGCACCAAGAATCGACTCGGGGACCTCGCGTTGCATCCTCCGCGCGCGTGAACAGAGAAAGGCTTACGACGCAGCGTCAACCGACAGACTGCGATGTTTCCTCTTCCATCACTTCCATCAAGTGCTCAGAGATATGTTTAGAGGCACATTCCTAATCGAAGTGGACTCTCGATTAATCGAAAGCGATCGATAGCTCTTCATTAGCGAAAGGGATAAAGCGCGCAGCACAAACTAATCTACAGTGAAACTTCGATAACTCGTCCGAAAATAATTGGCGAAACCGACACTGACGAAAATCGAGACAATTATTTCCAATAATTAATCAATGAACATCTAATGAATTCGTCGTAAACACTCTTAAATACATACAAAATAAAAATAAAAAGTGTTTTTGGTATGTTTTAACATTCAAAACAAGGAGAAAATAATATAAAACATTAATGTAAAGAATAGATGAACATTAAGCAATCCCTCTCCATTAATACGTCAAGTATCAAGGCATTAACTGGGGCTACATCCCTTTTAGATCTTTAGGCACTACGACCAGATTCGGACACAGTAGAACGTTACGTAACCACAGTAAAACACACAGGTGTCTAGAGCGAGAGCAAGAGTCGACTATCTCGCAACGCTGGCATTGGCTTCTCGACTTGCACGTGGTCACTCAGGCTCCTCCTCCATCGTTACTTTTCTTTCGTCGCGAGTACTGTAGTTCGGCCGAGTAGGATTTGAACCCGCGCTCCACCACCCGTATCACGGAAGCGAAGGCGCTGCTACTTGACCACTGCTGTCGTCGAAATATAACCAAATCGAAAAGAAATTATTGAGAGAAAAGGTATCAATACAATATAGTAATCATCTTTATTTGCCATGACACCAGAGTTTTCCGTGGCATTGTTCCAAATCTCACGCGTCATTTCTCCGACGGGAGCAAAAGCGGCGTCATAGGGCCGTAACCTCAGCGCACATCAACACCCACCGTTCGCTCACTATATCCCGCCCCCGCGTCAAAGCTCTCGGTTGGCCTCAGAGGCGAAATGTGTGCCATTGGAGGGAGACTGACGGATACGGCGGCGGCAGCGGCGGCGATCGTTCCGCGAAATGTCTGCTCGTTATACGGCGCGGGGGTGGCAGCGCCGGAAATGACGTATGCCGCAGAAAGGGGTGATGGGCGTGGCTGGCGGCGGGGGATGATAATAGGATCCGATAGTGCATCGCGCGCCGATGACGTTTGCTAACAGGGTTGCCATCTTTGAGGAATTTATGTGCAGATTTTTGCTGTTTAGTTTTGTGGACGTACAATCCTTTTAAAGACAGGTCAGCAAAGTTTAATCAGTACTGGTACATTAACATAATTAAACGACCTATCGTAATTTCGTTACTGTTCTAAACTTAAACTGTGAGGATGATGATTGAGAAAAGAATTTTAACAAAAATTAGGAGAAAAACCCTTGATGTCCATCATTTTATGAATCCTACATCGAAATAATATATCAGTGGGTTTCCCAGCACGCCAGGAATTCCCATGTTGGAGAGAAATAAATATTTAACATATCGTCTTAATTCTTATTACCAAACTCAGAGAGTCGAAGTTCATCTTAATATTGATAATTACTAATTCTTCGGAGTTCTTCACTAGTGGTAGCGTCTTCGAATTCATGATCCGTCAATCCAACATCTCTTCTTCCCAATTCCCTCACCCAAGTCACGATTAGGGGGAAGAAAACATCTCATGGCCTGAACCTCACCATTAGATATGAAATAAATATAATAACTTTCGCTCAGGTGGAAATGGTGTACAGTTGTGGAAGGCGAAAGGGGTGGTGTAGTGGTTAACACCCCTGTGATCAAAGAAGGAGTCCCGTGTTCCATTGCCAGCTCGTCGCCATTCTCACCTGACCGAAAGTTATCACATATCTTCTCCACGTGTAGGTACACGGAAGAAATATGTGCAAATAAATAAATACAACGAGACACAACAGTTCTCTGAAGTTAATTTCGACGCCGAATCCCAAAGCAAAGTCTCCGAGCGTTGGCAACAGTGCTGACGCATGTATAGACATCATGACGAAGTAGCGGCGTTGGTGACAAACACGAGACAGAGGGTTCTGATTCCGCGGGTTCAACCGCTTTACGATCTCGTTCGCGGCATATTAGTGCTGCAGTGACGGCGCCTCGCGACGACGTTACGACTGGGAGATGTGGAGCCAATGATGGCGTTCACTACGACCCCTAAGGGGCTATACGCGATTCCTCAAAGAAAATAGAGGAGCTAACAATGATGGAGTTCTGGGCTTTGGAAATGGTTTAATGGGGAGACTAGCAGCTTAGTTGCTCGCGTGAATTTCGAGCATTTTGAACAACTGTTGTTTCTAGACATAAATTGATACTAGAATTAATATCAAATGATTTTAAAATTAGGCCTTCTTCAGGCATCACTTGATGAATACCTTGGCTTGCTCCACAACAACCTTCTATTCCTATTCCTACTCCCACCTTCATATCGTTGATGTCCTTCAACACAACATCCTTCCATCTAATTTTCAGTCATCCTTTCTTTCTTGTACCGATCGGGTACCAGTCGCGCATTTTCTTAACGATTCTATCATTCTGAGTTCTACATATATGTGTCAACAAGCTCAATCTCAAGGATCTAATGAAACTAGTTGTTTCTTGATCAGGTTGTTAATTACATTGTTATTTCTTATTCTCCACGATCAATCTTCCAGTCCAATGGGACCATAAATCCTCCTCACTATTTTTCTATCGAATACTATTAATTTATGTGAGGTGTTTTTTTAGGGTCCAGGTTTCGGCAGCGTAGGTGACATTTCTTCATCTGCGTTATTATCTCAATTGACAACGGATCCCATGTTTGTATACGTTCTTTTAAAAAAAGTAAAACTCAAAGATTTTTGATTTATTGCATTACAAATGTTCTATATGACTTCCTGGTGTCACGTTCCGACAATATTCAGACGATACTTCAGTTCTTTCCAAGCTCGATGCAACTGTTGGTTTTAAATCCTGCAAATTCGCACATTTTGCTAGGTGACTTTCCCGTTGAATTGAAGAGACGAGACATGATCGAAAATAATTCCTATTTTCACATTTTTCCTGTATGTGTTCGGAAAAAATCAAATTGCTTTATGTAGTTCGTCAGAAGCATGAGTTGAAGCAAATGTAATCTGTATGGCTTAATTTTCAATCGTTTTCTCAACACACACCACATAGTTGTTTGTGGTAATCCCAATTCAACACTTTTTGTTGGATTGATTTCTTTGGGCTACGTATCGAAGCCGGTGGGAAATCTGGTCCAATTTCTCGTTCCTAATACATGTCCTCCCTAAACTTTTGCCTTTACAGACCCAGCTTATCTTTTCAAATATGTGATACCAGTTACGAATGCTTTTGTAAGTTAGTTTTTTTTACCGAAACGATTACGAAACGCACGTTGCACTGAAGAACAGGTTCCATTTTCGCATATTCCAAAACACAAAACACTTTCTCCTGCTGACACATCTGTTGTAGCAATAATAGTGCCACCACAACTTCCGGTGCGCTACCAGTCATGCGGAATATTTGAGTTTTCCTCCATTTTAAACCAAATCTGATTGATGTAGCTTAAAATGACTGAATAATAGTGCTTTAAAATACCTGTATATTCGTACGAAGTGCAGCATACTCAATAATTGTGATTTTTTTTACTATTTATTATTTATTTATTTCATGCCTTATGACGAGGTTCGGGCCATTTGGACAACTCTTCCGCCTAAGCGTGACTTGAGTAAGAAAATTGGGAAGGAGAGACGATGGGTAGCCAGGGAACATATGGTACCGAAACCCGATTTGTATGGAGTAGGTGAGGGATACCCCAGTTGAAAACCTCACCTGTTAGGTCGAACAGGGTTTGAACTCACGCTCTGCCGCTCAGCGCTATCAAGGTAGCGAAGACGCTGCCACCACACCATCGCTGTTGTTCAACAAACAGAGCACATTAGAGTGGTTCTTAAAAAGTAACTTTTAACATTTGGACGGCATTTCCTCCCATTTTGTTTTATGCCCTTAAATAAAAATTCACAATTAATTTTAGAGGTTGCTATCAAGTTTCAAAATTTTGAATTTGTTACAATGTTAAATCTTGGTAGTGACTCCTAAATTTGATTTTTTTGAGGTCCTTTGAAGGCAAAAAACAAAATGATTTCTGTATTTAAAGGTGGTTTAGCGCTTCTTAAAGAAATGAAAGGAGATGGAGTAATTCTGGCCCCGGATTCGGATTCGGATTCAACGCGTCAAAATACAAATGGAAACGTAGGACTAGTATTTGTACAGTCTCTCTCTTTATTTTTTGAACGCCAATGTAATTTTTTGACGATCATCTCCACTGCGGTGTGCACAATTTTCAACTGCGTTCTAGAAAGCAAAACGTTCCCGCCAAACTCATTGGTCTGATATCTTTCCCAGCCACAAGCCGCAGCATCCGGGTCTCTGTAGCAGCCGCCTGGCAGATGCCTCACGCTTTGCGAACCCCCCTCCCCACCTCAACAGACATTTTTTTAAAATTTCCTTTCGCAGAAGGCGTTCCACTTTCCATTGACGTCATAGGAATCGAGAAGCATTTTTTATGGGCGCAAATGCTCGTAATACGATTTGCGATTAATGCTAGATCGCGATTCGCAGACCCATCTGGAATGGTGACCGTAAAAAATGGTGTCTTCCATATGATAGCCATTATGATTTAAATATAAACTTATGAACTGTTAACATATACTCTGGATTATCTTTGATTTGGGTCTGGTTCTCTTTGGAAATAATTCTCTTCTATACAAAATTTATCACAAGAAAACGACCATTTCGGCAAGAGAAAGTGGAAAACACTTAAAAATGTGAGAGACAATAGCTAACAATATTGGTATATAGCAGCGAATCTTGTTTAAGATTTACTTTTCGCGTAAATGAGTTGTTTTTGGGAGTATTAGGAAATATCGTACTTTGGAGACAGAAGAGGAGTACGCTGAGAAACCACTATGGATGTGAGGACCTGAGAATTGGATGTGAAATCCAAATTATGAGAAAAGATTTTTTCTATTAAATTAATACATATTAATAAATATTACTAAAATTATTAGAATAGTCCTGTTTTTGCGTATTATTATATCAAAAAAAATATTCGTAACTCAAGTTTTATATTTGTAACCTCTCATTTTTTGCAACTCCTAAATTAGTTAATTTACGTAATTTTGATGTACAAATTTAATTGAACTTTCTTGTGTGTTATTGTATGTGCTGTGTACATATGTGGTTAGGCAGAAGAGTTCGCCATACGGCCCGAGCCTCTTCTCATAATAAAGGCATGATGTTGGTGTTGATGATATTATTATTATTATTATTATTATTATTATTATACATTTTTTTCGAATCTTTGGATGTGACATCTCAACCATATATTTTGGAATCTACAAGGTTGGGCTATAGCGTCAAAAAGTTGGAATGTCGCATCCATAGATTGGGATGTCACATCCAAAGGTTTGGAGAAATCCTTTCCTTGCTGAGAATTCAGCTCTCATATCCCAATCTGTTCCCTCAGTCGAGTCCACACATTTCCGAATCGCCTTGAGGCAAAGAGAATCACATGCCTGCCCTGCCGCAACACCCGAAACCGTGGCGAGTGAATATTTCCCGCAAATTCATCTCCTCACTGACGTGGGCGCCTCTCGAACGCCCGAAGGGTGCAAGAAGAGAGAGAGAGAGAGAGAGAAAAAGTGCGCGAAGCCGGATGCTGCAGACGCAAAGATTTCGAAAGAACGTCAACCCGCACATCCGCACTTGCAGGTTCGCTTCTTTAGAACCTCGGCAAAAATAGACTAGCGGCATCTCCGCTTCCATGCTACGCTACTTCCGTGCGTCACCTCGTAAAAACGATCTACGCACTCTCTAAAGAGCTAAGTTAAGCAAATGGCTTGTTGGGAAGTGATCTCGAGAGACGTAATAATACAGGGAATGTGTGGGGAGAGGTCAGGGACAAAATCTGCAATCCTTTAACAGGGACGGGATTTCAACAATTTGTCTGAGCACGATTCGAATTAAAGCGCTGGGTAGGGTGGGGTGGGGGTGGGAGAGAGCCAGGACGCCTGTCATTTCCCCTTTCCAACTTTTTTTCAAACTTCTACATCTTATGTTTATTCCCAACCAAGGAAATATAATTTCACCTTTCGTGATTGTCAATAACAGTTTACACAATGATTACAACAAATTCATTATACTTTATACAATAATATTTTCGTTTTCGACCATACAAGTTAAAATAGTTTTGTGTTGGGCTGATAAAGGCAAAACAAAACAGCCAAATCGTTGTCGCAGATAAAAGGTTTGTGTAAAGAACCAAATATTATTCTCTAACTCTCAACATCTCGTTTTAAAATATTTTTATGACATTTTTGTGAAGCTATGGTAGTATTATTTGGGGAGATTCTCAATGTTTTGATTACAGTGAAAAGAAGTTTGACAGTGGAAGAAACATCAAACGTGAGCATATAATATTTTATTAATCGTAATTCTCAGTCTCACTTGATGGCATTTCGTTTAGCGTGTTTAATGACTCGAAAGTTACATTCGTTTCGCCAGTAATCTTCTGCTAGATATTTGTGGATGCTTCGAATCGATTAAAGCTTGCGGAAATACCTCATATAACTCCTATCTGCTCCAGCCCGAGACGAACGCGGCCAAGATACAAGACGGTAGAATAATAACACTAAAACATATTTCGTTCCTTATCTGAGAAATTCCGTGACAAAGACAACTCAAGAGTAAAGTTCCTCGCCAATCGATTATGGTGTTTTGTCACGAAAGTGATGGCGGTTTTCATGTCATTCGAATGTCCCATTGAATCGGGCCAATCGCATCGTTTTATCTGCGAATTAATTCCTTTGTTGCTGCGTCTTTTTTCAGAGACGGAGTTATATATCTTATTTTATCACTGCGACACACAATTTCAGTCATTATTTTCCTGCGAGGGATCATAGTTACGCTGATTGGAAGCTCAAGTCGTGGATGAAAATAAATACGGCGGATTGAGATCTCTCCTGGTTTCACGCAGGGATGAACTGACCTACTTTATTAAATAAAAAAGGGGAAATCGGGGGGAATCAAACAATTAATTGCATTTACAAACAAAGGAAAAGAGTCAGCGTGGCTAAGTGGATAGAACGCTGAGTTGCTGACTGGATGGTCGGGGTCCGATCCCAATGGGGTGGGATTTTTCATCACATGTCAACATCCAGACTGACTCCCTGGACTACTCAGCCTGCTGTAAAATGTGTTCCAGATCTCTCCTGGGGTAAACTAGGCGGAGTGAAATGCTGACCACATCTCCTTGTAGTTGTGAGGCAAGTAATTGTGGAGCTCTACCCTCAGTGAACCCTTGGGCACCTTGGGGGTCTACTATGGGACAGTTTGGACTTTTTGACATGGAAAATAAAGTGTTGAAACGTTTATGTACGTACTCAGAGCATTCGGCAATATCGCCGAGAGTAAATTCACTGCCGAATGTATCACAAAATTGGTTTAACTTCAAACAAAAAAAATTAATTAATTCCAAGTAAACTAGGATGAAGTCATGGAAAAATTAGGTAACAATTTAGACACACGGAATTGAATTGGTGTTAGTAGGATTCGAATTAAATTCTCCTTATCTGTCTTTTACATCTTATGTTTATTCCCAACAGGAAAAAAAAAAAATTTCACCTCTCGTTATTGTCCGGATTAATTCCGGAAATAATGTTAGAATAAGACAAGTTAAATCAATTCATGAAATTATTCTAATGGAATGGATTGTAAACAAAAGACATGCTAGAAATCTGTATTATAAGAAAAATAAATCAAAGTATGTTAGGAAAGTTTATAATAGTCAATATATACAATGATTATGGTACTAAAATATAAAAGGACAAAGTCCCTTTCCCCACATTTCCTTTAATTTGTAACATTTTATTTGGCGAAACAGACCACACCACAATTCACCAATATGTACAAAACATAATCATTTACAATAATTTAATCTATACAATATTCAAATATTTCAAAATATATTAATACAAGAAACAACAATTATGGGAAATAAAAGAGATGGAAAATGTATTAAGTATCGTGTAAATAATGAACGTTAAGATAAATAAAAATTATATTTGTGTATTTATTTCAATACTAGTCGGGCCAAACACTGGAGTGCGAATATCTCACATTTTATCGACCTGACATGTTTGTAGATAATTTTTTTTATGAATGTTGAGAGTATTTTTATTGCCATAAAAAACTTTAATAAACGGAATTGATGGTTTTAAATAACTCTTGCTTGTTTACGAAAAAGGCTTTGAGAATCTCCCCAAATAATACTACCATATCATCATCCCTCTTGTGGTTCAGTCGATATCTCAATTCTTTTTGACAATAAATTAATGGTTGGAACTTAAGATGGGACCAGCTCTCTAAGCTAGTAAAATCACGGAGATGTATGAATGTTTTCTTTATTATTATCCTAATTGATTTAAAACACAATATTATGAATTATAATGAAAAATAATAATTTGTATCTGTTACTAGTATAGTACAAACAACTCGCTTGACTCGTTTGAAACGCACAAGAGCATGTACAAACATGGCGGAAGGGCAATGGTTTCCTGATTTATGCATCTCACCTCACAGAAAGTGAAATATCTTTTTAAAATGTTCGGTGACCTACAGATAAAAGTGAGATAAAAAATACTACGGAAAATTTTCTACAAATCAAAGTAAACTTCCCTCTTTTTCATTATTTAAAAGTTATTCTTTTTTTGAAAATGTTTTCTCCAAAGACGCAATGTATTACACCATCAACAATAATTGCAATTGTTTCATTTAAATGGCCGGTGAGGTTTGTTTTTCAAGTTGAAATCACGTGAGTACATGTCACACTTTAATAATAAATTTATTGTCAAAAAATAGTACAAACTGCGTATGACCACGTGGAGGACAATAAACCGGAAGCAAGCAAGGGATTATCCCATCAATTCCGATCAAGGGTCCTAAGACAGAGGTGGATTCAAAAATTTCAGCAAAAGTTCCTAGATAAGATAAAAAGTTAGCTGCGAGTTAAAATACTAATAGAATGTCAATATGTTTGTAATTTAACACTAAAAAATTTACATGTACAAGTTATTATCTAACTATACATTATTCTGAGTATAGTGTTTAAAAATCATAAGAGTTGAAAAAAACACTAAATTCACGATTTATTGTTACAATAAACACGCCCCTAGACAAAGCCTAGAGAACCTGTATAAGAAATCCGCCTCTACCCGAAGGATAACCGGAGCAAAACCCGGGAGAGGATATTTTTGCCGATTTCAGATATTTTAGTGATTTAATTCTACCTTAAAATCTTATTACTACTATTGTTTACCAATACATTAGTATTAATTCCTCATCGACAAAATTCTTCAAGAACAAATTAAATTCAGAACACCTAACAGTTATCACAATCACGTCTACAGTACGGAAATTGTTATAAGTTAAACCTGGCAGTTAATGTCACTCTAGGGTTCACATTTTCCGGTCTCCGCTCTCCACAACTGCCAGCCGTCAATTCCGATCAATCGAATGTGCTTAAGGCGCTGACGTCATACGAACTCTGTCAGACTAGAAGTGTGCAACTGGTCTCGAGCTGTTTTGGAGTAAAGATGAGATCGTTCTCGGATCCCAATAGATAGTATTGAAAACGTATTTCGTATTGAATTGACAAATACCTCGTGAATCAAACCAAGCATGATAAACAAAACAAAGAACTTGAACATAGAAACAGGCTGGCCAACAATAAACAGCAATATGTGCTACATGTCAACCAGGAAAATGAAGAAAGACATCGGGCAATGCAGTAGCCGAGAATCTACACTAAAGCTAATTTAACGCTATATATTTTCATAATATGTATTTTTAAGACTCTAATATTTTGGTACTACTGGGCGATGTCGAGATTCTTCTTCGGTGATTCTTCAAATCATTGTTCGAATGTATTCGACTGCAGGTTTACGTTTACCCGCCACAAAGAAATTCAAATTTCTTTTATACAGCACTGAGATCTGTACACCACACTTATTAATATTACTATTGTGGGACTTCAGTTGTCTTTTGGCACTACGGGACAACCTACATTGATCAGAACTTGTTAGATCTGTTAGATCCTGGGTATTTAGAAGGACGATTCTGACTGATTAGTTTGAAAACACAGTTAGCACAACTTTTTATGTGTAACTGGAGAAAATAGGCTATTTCCCTCGATGATAAATTTGGTATCAAAAAAAAACACTCTCTCCTTTGTTAATTCATGGAAAAGAATAGATGTACGATTATAATAAACATTCAGAACCACGAATAATAATTTTAAATCACTTTCACAGGGCATCAATAGGGATTTAAGAAACAATATTTGTACAAAAAACACAAAATTCTTTTGAGGAATGTCAAGAATTCTTATATAATATTCTAAATTCATGTTAGTTTCCATATTAAATTCCACACTTTCGTGATATTAAATTTTAACTTTTCTTAATTACAAAAATTAAATACCGAGAAGAAAACCTACAAAAACACAATTTTCAGTATTTTGTCAGCTAATATGTACTTAAGAACGAATTATTTCACAAGGAAAAAAACACATTTTATACAGAAAGTTTAATAAACAAAGCTTCGAGTGTGGGCCTCTGAGTGTTTTGGTACTCATTTCACCTTAACGTCGTGTACTTAATTAATTTCGCTTCTACGATTCGGTCACGTAGAACATACGTCCCGTGGATTGTCCACCTCACGGAACGCAACCAAACACTAGCGGACACATTAGTAAAGCGGTGGCGTAGTGGTAGCGTCTTCGCTTCCACGATCCCATTGGCTGAGCGGTAAAGCGTGGGTTCCAACCCTGCTCGGCCGAACTAGGTGAGGTTTTCAGCTGGGGTTTCCCTCACCTACTCCGGACGAATGTCGGATCGTTACCATACGTTCCTTGGCAACCCAACGTCTCTCCTTTCCAATTCCCTTACCCAAGTCCAACGGTTAGGTGGAAGAGCCTCAGTGCCTCATGGTCTGAACCTCGCCAAAATTCGTAAAATAAATAAGTAAATTATTAAGCTTCATAGTCAAGAGCCATGCGAGTGAAGGTTCACACCTACTGATTACCAGTCAATTTTAATTGCTTGTAAATCATTAATATTAACAATACTTTAATTGCAATAACCCTTGAGAAGAATCCTTTGAAATTTCTAATATTCTTTTATCGATTTCCTTTTTTTTTCTCGATACACATGCAACAGACATTCCAAATAATTCACTTTTATTGGTATAGATTTAACATAAATACGACCAGATGAAATTGACGTTTGAGTCACCTAGGGAGCTTATTGAATTCTTACGATACAGGAAAATTTTCCAGTTCCTAACGTAGTTTGACTAAAGCTAATGCAAATATACCAACATTTCGGCTATGTCGAAGCAATTATCGGTATGAGGAAGAGGAAAACTATATTCTGCGAAAAGAACAATAGTTCTGAAGCGTTGGACCCGACCTCATCTCCTCGGCGAAATTCTTGTCATGTTTTTCGTCACCGAACGGACACTAAAATTAACCGTTAAGAACACGCCTTTGTATAGAGACCTCTGAGGGGACGACGGTTCTGACAAAGAAAAGGAGACACTGTCTAGCTTCGTTATAATAATATAGCACACTAATAACCATAATACACCACACCGGCCAAAATAATGGCTGAACTCAAAACTTGGTGTTCTATTTTGACGTCATCATAACCTCAGCAGCGAGCTGTACTATTCGCCATACAGTCCCAGTTCGATTTGTAAAAGTAGCACGACCATGAACATGTGTATAATTTATTTAAAACTTAAGTCGTCTTGGAATATAATGGGACAGAAAAACGCAAGAGGTAGTCGAGAAAAAAGTTTTAGTTTACATACGCACCAATATTAATGTAGCGTAACGTTATATTTTCGCTAAAACTAAACAAAAGAGTAACTGCAAGAGTTATATTTTATTATTGATTATATTGAGGTCTAGATATGTTTTTTCTCTGCGTTTAGACCAAAGAAAACTCCATTTTTTGTTATGCCAACGTTTAGATATACTTCACTGTTTCACGGCTAACAAATGATACATCTGAATACGTTTCTTATGTACCTTCCCATAGCAATAATGACTATACAAATTATTCACCGTACTATGCACAAGAACAAGCAATTTTTCTCACCCCAGCTCATCTTACGAATTTTTTTTTCTTAAGATGAAGAATTGCCCGTAATTAGTATTGTAAATATTTTTTAGCAGGAAGCATAGTATATGTGTCGTTAACCCTAAGAAGATATGACCAATATCGAAATATTGGGATAACAAAAATTGGGATTTTTTCAGTCTATACGCAAAACAATAATAATAATTGCTCTTCCCTCGTATTTTGTAATTGTAAATGTCTCATAACCTCCCAACCGTGTTTGACTCATAATACCTCACGCTAGTTAGTGTCAAAACTCAGTTGTAGAAATTTTGCTTGTACATCTGGAAGGTACAAATATGGTTCAGGTAATAAATCTTACGGAAGGAGAAGGAGAGGAAGAGGAAGATAACAAAACGGGAGAAAGGGACGAAATGACGCAGAAGACTCCGATGGCAAAACAATGGGATGGGGAGCGTTTCGGAAGGTTAGTAGAACGGTATATCGGAAGGTACTTGTGAAAGTAACGAGACTCAGGTATATACATTCGAAAGTAATTCATTTTCCGGGAAACGTCAACAAAGAGCGAAAATCCTCTTAGTTGATTCCAGAAGATGGTCAACCCCTAGCAGATAACTTTTGACCTGGCAGAGCTGCATTTACAGTTAAGTATTTTGTAAGAAACGAACACATTTATGTTGCGAAATAAAGTCTAATGCTTGTTTGCATCATTCCTGGAAGGAACTTTTTCCTTTCTTCCTATTCATCGGAGTGTCGTTAATCATCCCTACGAATATAGATACTTTTCACTAGTCAATCTTCGAGCGGTTCGCGGAAGAGTCATATTTATCTTGTAACAAATATAATTCACATCAATATTACACTACAATTTCCTACTATGAACTACTCTGAAGAAGACTCGTTATCTGAGCATAAAAATATAGCGTAAATAGAATTAATATTGTAAAACGTCTGACATTGACACAAATAAATAAATTCGCATGTATTTATTTTTATTTTAACTAAAAATACATACTACAACGGCAATTAAAAATCATTTTGATAATTCTTGCTGGTGAAATAAATATCACCTCATGGAGAAAATACTTATTTTGAAAAGGGGCTGATTTTTTAAATCACGAATATATCAGACGTTTAATTTACTTTGAACGAAATGTTATAGCATTTCTTACATCACTTTTATTGACTTGTCACGGTTTATTTCAAAAAGATTTTTAACTTTTTTTTCGATTTTGTGTTTCACGAATCACGAAACCGTTGTACTCACAAAGTCGACATCATTTTACTTATAACTGAGAAAAAAGTTAAATCATGATTGTTCTTCAATAAATTCATAAAATCGAGAATTCATATTACCTTTGAGAAGAAAAATAAATAACATAATTATTCTTTGTATTGATATGACTAACTCAGAGTACTAGCATTTTAACGGGCTGTCGTTAATTGTTATGAACAAAGATGCTTTTCACAAATCCAGTTTTCTATGGTTCCTAGAGGCGAGGCAGATCGGACCACCGTCAGATTTGTTTCGTCACGGATAAAATTCGCAACATTTTCTGCCCTTTTCCCTCGCGTTAAGTCTGAACATTACTATTGGTAACAAGTTTTATCTTTCCTTGGACTTGAAAGTAGAGTTGAAAAAAAAAATCAGAGTTCCACTAAAAAACGATAAACGTGTTCATGTCTCGGCAGCTAAAATAACTTCAAACCAAAAACACATACTTGAGGTAAATGTTTTTATTGATCCACTGAGTGAATTTTATATCATCTAACGTGATTTGCCATCTAACTAAAATTTAAGATATGAAATCGAGTACTGGGTTTTGAAGACGTGGAAGGATCTGCAAACTTCATTTTGTCAGAGTCATTCTAGAGGTACGTTAGAAGTGTTTTGGCACGGTTGTGTACATTACTTCTGTAGCCCCATCCTGACCCGGGTTTTTCTCCGTTTTTCCTTCGGGTAGAGGCGGATTTCTTATACAGGTTCTCTAGGCTTTGTCTAGGGGCGTGTTTATTGTAACAATAAATGGTGAATTTAGTGTTTTTTCAACTCTTATGATTTTTAAACACTATACTCAGAATAATCTATAGTTCGATAATAACTTGTACATGTAAATTTACAAACATATTTGCGTTAAATTACAAACATATTGACATTATATATGTATTATAACTCGCAGCTAACTTTTTATCTTATCTAGGAACTTTTGCTGAAATTTTTGAATCCGCCTCTGCCTTAGGGCCCTTGATCGGAATTGATGGGATGGTCCCTTGCTTGCTTCCGGAGAGTAAATTAGTTTATTGTCCTCCACGTGGTCATACGCAGTCTGTACTGTTTTTTGACAATAAATTTATAAGTGAAGTTGCATCAACATAACATCGGTAGCAATGCAAAGTACTGCACTGAACTCTCCGTCGTGTTGACCTTTTAATTCTCGTATAGATACGAAGTCATAAATTCATTTCGGTTCGTGTCCAGACTTCTCCCCAAAACTATATTGATGTCACCTCCAACTTTCTCTGACTTCAAAATACTATAGATAAGTTCTTAAATAATGTAATTAATTAATTAACAAAAGGTAAATTAACCATCTCATATAGAAACAGAAATCCAAAAATCGACATTCTGACGGAATGTATAGGTTCTGCATTGTATTGTGGCAATACGAAATAATTTTTGAAATTTCCATTTTAAAGGGGAGAACTAAGATCAAATATGTTTTTCCAAATTTTTACTATATTTCACGAACTAGTTAAGATGCCATTTCAGTTCTTTGTAAGTAGAAGGGTAATATTTTGTCCCTTGCCTCCCGAGTACGTGGTCGTGAAGGATGTTCCTGTGATGGGGACTCAGATGTCAAGATAAAAAGCAAAAGTAACAAGAGAAGCGGTGGATCGAGGAAGAGTGTTTGTGGCGGCGTCCAACAAAAAGGTCAACAGGCGATTCGCAGCGCCGTTAATCAACAGTGGCACCGCGAGGAACTGAACAAGGAACACCGAGGACGAACAAAGGCGACGAGGAAACAAACACTGGGACGAAAGGAAAAGTGAGATGATTACGAGAGCGAGAAAGACAGGGGCAGTATTTGGATGAGACATTATCCCCTCAAAATAATATTTCACACAAAATAAACAATTTAAGGCTTACGATCTTATGATGGACGTATACTCCATATTTTGTGATATTGAGTACACAATATTTCGACTTTACATCACAAAATACTTGTAGCATTCGTCCATCATACATGTCGTAAGTCTTTAATTATTTATTTATTTTGATTAAAGAATGGAATTATTAATTGTAGTACAAGATAATTAAAGAGACCAAAAAGAGAAAGTAAATTAAAATTTGGATCGAAATTATTTTATTAAAATCCTTAGCTGCTAAGCGGTAAATAACTGTACGTATGTATTTATATAGTAGTAAAAATGAATATTTCTGATTTCACTTAGAAGACGGCTCCGATTGAATGAAATTTGCAGAATACAAGTGTCTAATGACGAAAATGTGAACGACCACACTTTGATTACTCCAGATGATCGTCAGAAAATACTTAAAATTTATTATTAACCCTTTGAAGTTTTATTATTGCTATTTTTGAACCAAGTTTATTTCATAAGTTGAAACCTTCTTGTTCTTCTTAACAATCTATTGTGTGCTGATTATATCTGTTTTCCCTTGCAATTGTCGCTGTCTAAGTGCTGATAAACCGGGGGTTCTTGCAGGGATTTCTTATTTGTAAAAAATGTGAGTCACGTTTAGGGGTAAATGTTAATGACACAGAATGTAATTTTAGTGATCTTTTTGGTTGATATTTTTACATGTTAATTTAATTAAAAATACACGAAAGTATGTGAATGTACCAAGTTTTGTATTAATGAGTTTGATTGTTTATACCGCTGCTACGAAATGCCTCTTTATTATATCATTCAGATTAGTCTTTTTTATTACACATACATTTGACATAAAACTGTGTGAAATGATAAAATATATATTCCAGATTGGAATAATATCCAAATAGTTTTTATTATCTGGTCAGTTAAAAAGAGCCCCGGAAGGGAAGTGAATACTGCACTATCCAAATAAGTAACCACAAGACACATGAATCGAATCCCACAGCGGTATTCTTAAATTTTTTAAATTCATTTTCGGTAACCTAATTTTTTGTCTGGTTATGCATTGCAATTGTTAATACCTTTTTTCAATATTCATGAAAATTATGTTCATTATTTTTTATTTACACATTCATACGAGCACAGTTATACATATACGAGCGTCGTACGAGCACAGTTCACAGGCAGTGGCGGATTTATGTGGGAACGGGCTAAGGGGGCTATCACCACCCCCTTGGACGTGAACTCTTAACATAAAATTGATGTTGATAAATGGCATACTTTAAAAGTGTTACCAGATTAATAATAGTTATTAATAATATAATTCTTATTGTTATTAATAATACCAGATTGTTAATTGTTAATAATTTATTTGATACATTTGATTTAAAGGTAATATTTATAAAATTTGTGTTATGAATCATAATTTTTAAACAAAAATACTCCTCATTTAGCCATTCCCCCCCCCCTGATTACGGTCAAGAGTAAATATTTTTAAATTTAAAAGCGGTTTTATACGTATTCCGCCGCGTCGATAAACACAGTATATCCCAAACTTTCTTTTTGTAATTTGCAATAGAAAAAGTAATAAGATATTCGTAGTTAGGTTTTCTGTCATTACGCATTTAGCTATAGAGAGAACAAAGGAGACATAAAATTTATTGATGCATCTCTTAAGAGCACGATGATAATTTAAATACTGCGATTTAGATTTTGTGGAAACTTTCAGTCAGTCGAACACAAATTAAAATATCCAGGTTTTTTTTAAGTTTGACAGACTTTGTCCCCCAAAAAATTAACTTACTAACTAAATAACTACGCTTACTACGACACATTCTTAAGAAACTGAAATGTATCCATTTTACTTTTGATAATTCTGTTTTCTATGATTTTTTTGTCTTTCATTCCTGTTTTTCTCGGTATTTTGGAAGGAAGTATATTCGATGCTACCTAACCCCGTGTACGGGCCCACTCTTCGCTTCTACCTACAAGTCAATCGGCGATTAGTTCGAATAGGGCGATTAGTGGATAATTCCCAGAACTTCACAGGCGATAAAAATGTTGCACAGTTGCAACAACTTGTTACGAACAATGCGTGTAATAACAAGTAGTTAGTTACAATCGTTTCACGAAGATTTTGCTAACTTGTCAGTAAAAAGTGGAATATCATTACACTGGACACTAACAAGTATTTGTGGACAGCTCACTCTTTTTCGTTTGATTCTGCGTTACGTAATGTCAAGTTTGGTACTTCGAAAATATTCATTAGTATACTTTATAGGAGATATAAGTGATGTTCTTTACGTATTGTTAAAAATATTTCAAGTTTATCAACAATGACTTTCCAAACTGGTAAGCTAAAATGATGACGAATAACTAAAATATTTGGTGAAATAAATACGGTTCTTTTCTTATAAATTTTTGTAAAACGTCGCTCTGTTACTTCGAGATTTAGGCCCAATTTCACTAAGTTCGTTTGTCTTAAACGAGATTTTCTGTGCAGTAAATAGTGATTATCAAAATGAGACTTCCACCAACTTCGATTTACGAGAAAATCGCGATTTACACTTAAACGTTCGGGGACCCTTCGATTACCAGCACAAATCGCGTTTTTTTTCAGTACTGCAAGAAATATGGCGTCCATTTTGTTTGTTTGCCCGTGGCTCGGTTTATAGGTTATGTTCAGCGGTACGAGGGGGTGTCCCTTGGTGGCGCTAGTGAGCAACATGATGCGTTTTCCTACCGTCGCTTGTCTTCAAATTACCCATTATGCACTGTAAAACTACTACCAACCTAGAGAATTCTTCAAAAACATTTATCAACTTATCGACGATTAGTTTTGCTAGGTGAAACGCATAAAATGTAATCCCGAATTTATTTTCCTAATCACGTTTAAGGAAATCGCGATTATTGTACATTTGGTGAAATTGGGTCTTACTGACGTCTGCGTTCGTTAACATTTGTGTCGTACACTAACACAAATGTCAAATTCCCTCTTTCCCTGAAAGTTTCCCCATAAAGTCGTTCAGCTCATCTTCATCTTCCGAAGAAGAATTTGACCACCTCATATTCATAAAATAACACATTTAACCTAGGTTTGGAGCGAGGTAAGAAATTGTTGGTTGGCGACAAGTTTATTTTACAGGTTTGTCAGCTACAATCGTGAGTAACCTAACAATATTAGTGGGTTACAAGTTAATCAGTTGTACAATTGTAAGAATTCACTTGCAGTTACAAGTGTACCTTTGTGAAATTTTGGATATTTTTTACAAACTTGTGAAAATTTACTTGTTAGTTACAAACTTGTACTTCTGTGAAACGGGGTCCCTGGTCGTTTCTGTGGTTGGTGTTAAGATGTTCTTGGCTGTAAGGTCGAATCAGAGAACAGAATGAAGCTTCAATAAAAAGAAGTTTTATTGGCGAGACATCCATCGGACAGATTTACTATTAATTTAATAAAATGTATAACATACTATCAATTTAGCTGTCATAATTTTATGGTCAACACCACTAATAGAACGAAGTTATTTAGGTCCGGTTAATGATGTGGTTTAAGAATGTTTTGATATTTGGGGTTTCGATCCAAGAGTAAGCGGATTAAGATTGAAGTACGGTATAACCGGTCTTCCCTGTTTCAATCATTGCAATAATTTAAAACACAAAAGGCGAATTTGTATTCTTTGGATCCTAGTACCTTTTTCATCCCGCTATGAGAAAATCGCACTGAGATCTCAGCGCGATCCTTGAGGAATCCCAGAGCGGTGGCAAAGACGCGTCGCGGCCCAGCGGAGACGAAGAGTTTTTCTCCGCGCGTCGGAGAGCGGAAGTGGCGGGCGCAGCGTCCGGCAGGTGGCTTCTGCGCAGTCGCGACCATCACGAAGGGNGGGGGGGGGGGGGGGGGGGGGGGGGGGGCTGGATGCGAGCGGAAGACACGGCGGAGCAGACACAGAAGAGGCTCGGCGCTGCGCAGAGGACGAAGGTCGTGTAACAAGTGATGGTGGAGGTTCTTCCAATTTTATTTATTTAGTTCATGTCATATTTTATCATGTTGAGAAGGTTCACACCATCACGTCTGCTCTTTCGACGTGTTGGGTTGTAGGGGAATGTCTTTTTAATCTCAAACACTAATCTGAACACTCAGTAAGGCATGACAGATCAATAGTCGTCCCCATAGTTTACGAAAAACTAAAAAGAAAAAAAAAATTAAAATAAGGACAGATAGGGATAATTTTACATAATTATTCAGAGGAATCATGAAGAATGCGTTATGGAGGGGAAGTGTGAAAACTCGAAATTCATGGTAGTATTTGTAAATGGGAAATGTAGCGTGCTATTGAAGCTTATCTACATGGAGCGATAGGAGGTAAGAGCTATTGTTAGTAGGTGCGCCGCTTAGCTGGGTTTACCAACAACTTGGCCCACGTGGAGTAGTTAGTTATTGATACTAGGAGCAGTAGGAGGTAGTCGCAGCTGTATAAACTGGGACATTAATGTGGAAAGCAACAAATTCATCTTGGCCTCGGGGAGAAGTGAACCCGGAGTGAGCTAGCACGCTAACCCCTTAGCCACCGGGGCAACACGTAATTTGTGCGTAACGTAAATTTATGGACGGTCTCGTATACGAGAACAAATTCAAGATTTCCGCGTAGAACTCAGGATAGAACAGGTGTAAAGCGATCAACAGTTCATCACAAGAAATAGATATCGTAACAAGTGCTGTGTCCATCCAGCGCATGCAAGGAACGCCATGTGATGGCATCGTTGCAAACGAGAGCGGAGAAGAGAGGAGCTGGAGTGGGAGTGGTGGAGGAGATGGAGGAGGCTGGCGAAGAGCCAGCGGAAGCAGCGGTGGCGGCTGCGCGACGGAGGGGGTGACGTCAGCGTTCGCCGGAGCCGGGAGGTCGCCTCCGGTCGGCGCCTTCGCGGAAGACGTCTCCGGACAGCCCGGCGGTTCGACTGCTCGCTCGCAAACAACTCGTACTGCAAGCGCACCAACACACGCAGAAATCGCTATGTAATGATACGTAGAGAGGGCTCGAATATAAAGGGGGAATTTCCCGTCTGATTTTTCCATCCCGTTTCTACATCGTATGTTAATTCTCAACCAGGGAAAAATAACTCTGCCTCTCGTGATTCTCAATAATAATTATCTATTATCGAACATTCTCGACCACGAGTATCAATAAGTATAAATATTATGAGTTCAAGTCACAATAAATACATGCTTCTTAGATCGCAAACGTTTCGACTTGTCATGTTGAGGGCTCTCTGCAACCATAATTGAACCCCCTCACCATCAACCATCACTACAACCACTTTTCACACAACAATCTGCAACACTAGCAGAATGTTATGATAAATGGTTGGTGGTGAGGAGGTTCAATTGTGTGGTAGATAGCCCAGAAGATAATTAGTCGCCCATCTAATAATTAGTCACCCATCTATTTTATGAAGGAACTTTAATTTTCTTGTATTGAAATGACTGATTTAGCTAAAGCACTCTCCAACGTAGATGCATTTGTTTGTCTCCTGAACAGAAACAGACGGTATTTCTCTCATTATAAAATTGATGTTTGTGGTTTCACTGATGCTAAGCAATAAAATTATATTTGACTATTTATGATTCGTTTCTACTTTACCAAACGTATCGCGAAAGACATTCGTTTAAAAAATTACCACTATTTTCATGGACTTGTTACTTTGTTTAGTTAACATCATTGTCGGGACAAAGGAATGAATCTCAAAGAATCTGTGGATGAACAATTAATAAGATTAAATTAATTTGTAATAAGTTGTCAACTCTGCAGAGTACGACAGCGATTTAGGTCTGTACAATTCTTGAAACGGCTCAGCAGAATGGCCGAAACGTTGGTAGTCGTCTACTGATACGCGGTTTGTCCCGGGCAAATTAGTTTATAATGACACCGATCGCGGAAGCCTACGTTTGTTTATATTGATGAGTTTGTTTGCAGCTCTGATATTTTTTTAAATTCCCAAAATTGTCCATTTCAAATGACTCCCCTTTCGCTAACCCATTTTAAGTTCTTGGACAAGATCCCAGTGTATATGTAAAATAATTGATAAAATATTTGAAATGTGAACACAAAATTTAGATTGATAGAAATAAAAAGAACACTAGAACTTTTTCAGGACTCCGTGAGAATAGTGGGAGTTATAAGGGATCATTCGACAAAGAGTATTTCTCCATTCTACGTCAAAGGTTAGAGGGAAAATTATTTAAAAAAACATGTTATATCCCCACCTTGTAAGTAAAGAACAATCAATGTAAGGTAGAAAATTTTGAGAAAATGCAGAATGAGCTCAGGAATAGCGACGATGTAGTAAGAGGGGTCGTTAGATCTGGGTCCCGAAAATGAAAGAAAAAAATCTTTTCGAAAACTTACTGCCTAGAAAGTCAACTCATATATCAACGCACAGAAGCCAAATTCATGAAAACTAGTTTTCGAAAACGCGTTTTGGTCATACTAATTCCCCTCCCCCCTCAACTCCAAGTCTCGTACATGAATGAACATTTTATCATATTTAGTGCTGGAGAAAACGCATTCGATCCATATATGAGAACATTATTGTTCTGGTTTTCGGAATGACCATTTCTGGCAAAAGCGTATCTTCCGAAACTCTAGAAATCTCTTAAATTGCGGTGAACCTTACCGCCAGGTAACAGCCATTTAACATAACATAATTAATCTTCCGAAACTTTGTTTTGATTGTTTATTTCGCGCAGAGGCCGAATTCGGATTTTATGCGATACGCATACACAATCATATCGAGTATTTGATATGATTGTTTGGGAACGAGAGAGTTGGCAACGCTGCCGAAGCAGGCGCCTTGCCCTGCCTTCATCTGTTATTCCGGCCGAGCAGAATTGTCGGAATGGATGCGACGCGTCAGTGCAGAAGCTCTTGAGGACGCGTGCCCTGAGCTCTGACTGGGCAGCGTAGGGGAATCACAGCAAGCCGCTGCTTTTCCGCGTCACCTGCACAGCAACATCAGATACGTAACACGTCTTCATAGGTAGTACTAGCGGAGGTAGAAAAAATTCACTAAAATATCTTAAATCGGTATAAATATACTTTTTTTGTGGGGTTTTAGGGCTCGTCAACGTCGAGGCCATTAGAGCCCTTGCAGGAGGGGAAAATGCAGTTTCGCACTATACAGAAGAGCCGAAAAGAACTCTTCCCCGTGTGTGGGACTAGCCGACTATCTCGACCATACCCACTAAGAAAAAACCCACCTGTATTCAACAAATATCCAAAGACAAAGATGAAAGAAAAGATAAGGAACCAGTTGCCGAACATATTATATCATAAAAAAGGGAAAAATAAAAAAATCTAAAAATTATAATTTTCGAATTACGGAAACGAACGATGAAAACAAAGAAGACAGTAAAGATGAAAAGGGAATGCAAATTTTAAACCCTCCCGAGAACTTGTGGGAGGAGCACCGATCTACTCATAAAATTCAATAGTTTATTAACATTAACTGTTTCATTTCCGAGAATTGTTGGTAAATCTGCAGCCAGACCAATTTACCTCCGTATACTCGAGTATCTTCTGCAATCAGTTAGTAGGTGACGCACTGTCAGAGAAGAGATACACTCCTCACTAACGGGTTCATCATCGAGTAGTAAGAGATACCGATGAGTGAGAGGACAGTGTCCTATGCGCAGGCGAGTTCGCAAGACCTCGTCGCGTCCGGCTGACCTACATGAACTGCTCCATGATTTAACAGAGGATTTGATAAGTCGGAGCTTATTCCCTTCAACAGTCTATCACTCATTGTTCCAATCACTCAGAATAACAAGTTATTCATGTGACTTAAAATTGAAACATGTGACTTCACCGGCCATTTAAATGAGATTACTCCTAATATAATAGACGGTGTAATACATTGCGTCTTATGGAGAAAACACTTATTTTCAAAAAACTACCAAATTTGAAATCACGAAAGTGAAATAATTTATTTGTAGTAAATTTTCCATAGTATTTTTACATCACTTTTATCTACAGGTCATCGGACATTTGAGAAAGCCGGACATTTGAGAAAGCTATTTAACTTTTTCTGAGGGGAGATGCATAAATGACGTCACGTTGTGCTCTGCCGCCATGTTTCTACATGCTCTTGTGCACTTCAAACGAGTCACACGAGCTCTTGAATATTATTTGTACTATATTATTAACTAAGAGATAGAAATTAAATAATGTTTTTCATCATTATTATTCATAATGTTGTGTCTTATAACAAATAGAATAAACATAAAGAAAACAATTATACATCTCAGACATTTGACTACCTTGGTGCTTGTTCCACCTTGCGGTATTACATCCCCTGTGACAGAAGTCAAGTGGCCAACTATTCACAGAACGTGGAAATTTTCACCAAAAGTAGTCCGTATTACATAATAATTAATTCTACTGATTTTACTGTTGGATGAGGACAATTATTTTGTGATTTTAAAACTTGATAATTAATTTAGATTATCGTTTGACTCGTTTTTGTCAAGGGTCGCATTGTCTTCAGTCACGTGATGCGACTGCCATTTCCGTAGAAAGAGTATTCTCATAAATGCCCCGTACGGTATAAAACTCTTAACGTCATTGCGTTCTTCGTTACATCTGCTATGTTTTGGTAGGGTTAGTTAAGCCGGTATTTTTGCCAGAATTTATAAAAAACATAAACCCGCAAAAGTTTATCCCTATAAGTAATTTAAAGTCAAATAATTCAAAATTTTGTACCGTAAGGGTATGAAAGCTCCTTGCCATTGGATAGGGAACGGACAAACATTTTTTCGGGATACTTAAGCCAACGCGTTCAGACGGATATAATACCTTAAATTAATGCCCTGAAGTTTTTTTAAATGAAAGAACCTATCAAATCGTCCAAGAAAACTTGGACTACAAGGGGCAAATATTTGCATAAAACTATCTTGAAGTGGTACGGGCTTTTATGGATACAGCCTGTAATGGGACGGTTTTTAAATAAATTCCCATACATTTTCTAATGGAATCGATGTGAAAACACCTATCACACGCGTCACAAAAAATGGAGAAAATGATAGTAAAAACAATGGCCTAGTCTTGCGGGGTAATCGAAGAAGTTATTCACTAATAATTGTAACATTTCGAAGTGAAATGGGAACCTGTCAGTCATAGTAACTCGCTAACCAATAGTCGTTTGGGGAGCGTCCCGGAATAATCGGGTAGAGTTGGAACTAACGTCACCTGTCGCGGCACACGAGGACACGGAGGGAAAGAGGAAAAAGAACGAAGAGGGGAAGGGAACAGAGCGCTAATCAAGAAAACACATGTGTGCGAAGACCTGTGACAAGGCACGATCGTGCACTCTCGCCGTGACGTTATTAGCACCCGACTCGTGATAAGGCAACGCGCCGCCGATGACGTCACGTGGATGAGACGAGTTCCTTCATTCGCTTCGAATTCGGGGGTCTGGGGCACGTGTGGATTTTCGGTCCCCATCACCACTCTCCGTCTTTCAGGGAATCAACTGCTCACTTTGGTTCGTAGCGGCGTATCCGGTTGTCATCGATGTGTAAATTTATTGACTGTGGGCAATGGGATATACTGGCAATGAGAACAAATTAAGTAAATACTTTTAATTTGGAATGTTGTTCTTGCCGAATGAAAACACTTTTTAAACTCGTGCCGACGTTTCCACCATTAGTTAGGTTCTCATCAGGGCTAAATTAAACACTAAAAATATCATTACAATCATCCTCACATTCTAAACATTATAATAATAAACATCATAATCACAAAAGATTATTCTAGACCGCTACCTAATACAAACCACCAAATGTTTCCAACTGATCATACACTAATGGAAGGAAGCACAATGACCATACATCATTAGGTAGTTGTGGAGATGGTGGGTAAAATGTGTACGATTATTGTGTTTAGAATGGGTGGATTAATGTATTTGATTTAGCCTTGATGAGGACCTAAATAAAGGTCGTAACGTCTGCATGAGTTAATCTTTTTTTATTCGGCCTGAATGCAAAAGCATTTTCATCTGATAATTATGACCAATAACTCGTATGTGCAAATACTGTTGGAACTTGGAAACCGCTTTGCGCAGCACCGTACTTGTATGATATCAGCGCTTTATATTGTACGGTGCCGCCAGCGCCAGACATATGACACCCGGGTGCCTCATCCCCTAAAAGGGACAGCACTCCCTGTGTACGGGGATGTCATTGTGCAGTATTGACCAGTGGTTCTCAAAGGGCGGGAGGGGGGAGCTTGAAGACGTATGAGAATCTCTGATCTAACCGTTTCAGACAATTTCACCAGATTTTAAGAAAAATCCATCAAACGGTATATACTTGCTTACCGGAGAATCCTTCAAAATCCCAACGTACAATTTTTACTGATATAATTCAGAATTTTTGCATAACGTACACGCTTCCTAGCGTATACGTTACGTTGATGACGATAACCATGTAACGGACATGGGAAAAACTAGTGCAATCGATGCATTTTGCATAGCGTATACCTTCGACTCAAAGCATACAAAAATTGTGAATCCAAACGAACTACTTTTTTGCAAACGTATACAAGTAAACTGTACTGAGTGCACCAGCACGTGCTCATAGGGCAAACACAACCAACGAATATCTCGCATATCCTCTCAGATATCAACATAACCTCAAATCTAGACCAGAATCCGCCATTACCTCTCATTAACGTACCATTCACATCATACACAAAGAGGCGCTGTTACATACAACACTAGGAGTGATAGTGTACCACTAACTTCTGAGCACGTGCAGAAGTAATTTGCATATGTATAGCGTATACGATTGCTTGCAGGTACGATATGCAAAAACTCCCTACAAATAAACTTATTCCCCCCCCCCCAAAAAAAAAGCAGTTACAAACTACGTATGACCACGTGGAGGGCAATAAACTAATTTTCTCTCCGGAAGCAAGCAAGGGACGTATTCCATCAATTCCGATCCAGGACCCTAAGGCCGAGGCGGATTACACATTTCAGCACACTTCTAACATAAGAATGAAAGTAGTTCCGTACGTTGGTATATAACACTATACCAACAAATATGTATTTAATAAAACACAAAAAAAGTTATTTCAGAAGTAAGCATTATAATAAACTATAGATTATTCGTAAAATGTTGTTTATAAATCGTAATTATTAAAATAAATCTAAAATCGAGATTTATTATTTCAATAGACCTAGACAAGAGCATTTATAAAAATATCTACCCGATGCAAAACGCAGCTCAGAAGAGGATATTATTTCGAACGGATATTACTACTACATGTCTCGATACGTAAAATGAAAGTGAACGAAAATTCGACCGCATGGGATGACTAAATGACGTTCCTGGCCCATCGAACAGTCGTGGCGACGCTTAGACACGTCCCCAGCGATAAGGATGCTTTCGTCACTGCCTCAGTGGAAAGGAAGGTTCAGGTGTTAAGGGTGACCCGCGACGTAATTTCGCTTTGGAACTCCTTGGAGAAGGGGAGAGGAGTCGATACATTCGTCATGTATGACGTGTGAGGATGGCACAAAATATTTGCTCCTTCAATGCAGATCGTAACGAGATTACGGAACGTTAGACTTTCGCAGGGTCATTATGTCCGATATCGTTTATGTTTAAAGCGGTATTTTATTTTAATTGATTGAGTGATGTAGGATCATACCAAGGGCGGGACCAAAATGGTGGACAGGAGTCATGACCGCCTCACATCCCCTATATACTGAAAATGAAAACATTACTGTGAATTAAGTTATAAAACGGATTATTGATCTAATTCATTAGTTAATGATTGAATTGGCTCTGCATTTATACTAATATAAAAACTTTGAATAAAAACAAATTCAAGCAATTGTAAGAGATTATGTTATTTACAACCCCGCCCCCCGCCTTTTTAGTAAAATCCTAGGTACGTCCCTGGTCACGCATTTCGAAATCTGGCGTGTATTACCGAAAGTATGGGATCATTTAATAATTGTTTAATGAATAAAATAAGTCGGTTCGTTTGTCCATACAGAATGATTACATATCTTCACTAATACCAAGATATCGCAATCAAACTAGTGAGAGAGAGACCCACTACATCAAGGAAGCAGTAAATGGCATATAAAACAATTATGCAAAATTCATTTTTCAGGAAACGAAATGATCTCAATAATAAAAATGAAATTCGTCAAGATACATTCAACCGTGAGAATTGTCTCCTTGGAGGCAATTTATGAATTCATTACAATCCATATTCTGCGGACTTTCGTATTTCGAGCAGTGAGAAGCGTCACCTGCCAAGCAGTTTTGTGGTCTCATTAGAGTTCAATTCTAAATTAAATCATAAAACGAATAGTGCCAAGTTAAAATGAAAGATTGCGACCTCGTGTCTGAACAGAGAATAATCTTCGTAAAAATATAACACTTGTGGTAATAAGTAATGACGAAAAAGTGAGATATATACAAAAAAGTTACCTCTCAAAAGTAATGCGGAATAAAAAAGTAATTATTAAGCAACGGCGTGAGACGTAAGGAAGCAAGAGAATATTTTCTTTGTGTACGCGACGAAGGAGAGGGAAAGACGCACGTACGTAATGGGAAACAATAACGGAAGGATAGAACGAATGGAGAAGACACGCGCAAAGGAGCAAACTTCCTTCCAATCGAGGGAAAACATTCGTCGCATTTTGTAGTTTGAGGAAAGAAACGCATTAAACAACTATTTTCTTCCTCAGTTCCCAGAAAGCATTAACTGCATCATCACTTCCTTTCAAATGATCAAAGCTCAGCACAGTACTCTACAAACAGCAAGAGACACAATATGAACTGAGGATAGCTTGCACCTAAGCATTTACATTACACGACAAAATTGGACTGAATGGGTGAGGAACGTCGAGTCATATTATTACAGCTATTAAGACGTTCGTCTTGAATGGAAACGAGACAATGAATATTTTTTATCCTCAATGACGTAAGTTGGTTCCTGAAACCGCGAACCACTCAACTTAAATGCCGCTCCTAAAATATATATAGAAATAAAAATAATGAAATCTACGCTATTTAAATATGAAATAAATAAATAAGAATAAATTATCCCCCTCCCCCAGAAGAAAAAACTCGACATTTTTTTCCCAGAAGAACCTACAATCGTGGCATAGTGGTAGAGTCTTCGCTCACTGCTGAACGCTGGTTAGATCGGTCGAACTGGATGAGGTTTTCGGTGCGGGGTTTCCCCTCACTTACAGTAGACAAATGTCGGGTCGGTATATTACATTTCCCTGCATCCCAACATCTCACCTTCCTAATTCCTCAGTCCAAATCATGTTCTATGGAAGGGCAGGGTTGATTATCTGAACTCCATACAATAAATCGTGAAATAAAATAAATAAGGGATGTATTTTCAAAGCAATGCGATCAAGCTCTTTAACCGTGTTTGGAAGAACAGAGCACATTTTTGGTCATAAACAAATGCCGCCTTAATGGAACGGGAGTTTAGGCTGCCTGCCAGAGCTAGCACAAATTGGTGCCCATCCTCAAAATGAGAACAATCTGGCGAACTCATCAAATTGCGTTTTTTGACCCAAGGTCAGTCGTCGATGGCAAAAAGTGACACGGCAAAACCTCTTAATTTAACAATTTACATGTTTTCATGTCGGTTACATTCCAAACAATTCAAATAACTCTTTGACTCGTGCGCAATTTGGAAGTTTTCTAGAGAAACTTCCTGTGAATTTGACTGACCATGGTAATTATGAAATTAAATTTTTCGGGAAAGGATGGACTGGAGAGTATTCCCGTACCCTGTTGAGAGTTCAGGTCCAATAGAGGGGGCGCCGGCTAAAACCCCCTTAGCGTCCCCTCCATTATGTATTAATCGTATTATTTTATTTCTGGGTATATTTATATATCTTTCTTTT
>NNCF01125941.1:56160-138461 GCA_002313205.1 Laupala kohalensis
TATATATATAACAAAAAGATTATAAAGCGAATAGCATTAAATTCCTAACAATTGGATACATAAAAATTTGAGCTTGATTTCTGCATTTTAAGAAAGCGCGTATATAGATTGCAAATGTTTCAGCAATTTTATTTACTCTTTTTGTACGGTTCTCGTATTTACATAGTGCACTATCAATCTACTCAAGTGGCACTATTGGATCCAGTTTCAAGTTGGGTAAATTAAGGTGAATCTAGACACGCGAACCGAAATCATCGAAAAAAAATTAATATTCTATATGACTTTGTAAGTACAAAACTTTCCTTAATTTCACACATTTAGACTACTGATTTCGGTAATATTCAAGTGTCAACTAACACGTTCGTCTACAATGTTAAGTATTAATATGTTAGTAGACGAGAATATTGTCAATAAGAGAATGCATGAAAATCTCCGAGGTCCTCTTGAGCCATTTCCGAACGCAGTCTGGTTGTGAG
This sequence comes from Laupala kohalensis, assembly GCA_002313205.1. Taxonomy (NCBI): domain Eukaryota; kingdom Metazoa; phylum Arthropoda; class Insecta; order Orthoptera; family Trigonidiidae; genus Laupala; species Laupala kohalensis. Next base: position 56,637 of record NNCF01125941.1, read on the forward strand.
CTCCTCATGCACCATCGCCAGGCGGGCGGCGCGGCGGCTGGCGCATCGCAAGGTCCCTTGGGGGGCCTCTCGCCAGCGAGGAAATGCCTGCTCCCCTCCGTCGCTCACCATCCCCCTGCCCCCGCGGGGGACGAGGAAGCAATCCTCCGCAGCCACCGCCGCTGTCTCGTGGCCGCCGCCGCCGCTGCCGCCTCGCCTCTTCTGGAGATGTTTCCAACTTCCTTTTAAGCCGACACTCCTCCTTTTTTCTCCTCATCCTCCTCTCCATTCGCCGCCCCGTGCCCCTCCCGCAGGTCACCATGTTCGTTTTGTCGGGTGCGAGTTCCGAAGGCTGCGGTCGGTCGGTTGAGGCGGTGGCGACGGCGGCGGCGGGGCGGCGACCGGTCGGTCGGTCGGACGCACGGTCGGTCCTCCTGCGTTGCCGGCAGCATCCGCAGAAGCACCAGCCACTCCGCCACCCGCCCGCCCAGCGTCCGACCCGGAGCACCACCACGGCGGGCGGGGGCAGACAGACCTAGCAACAGCGCTGGGCGCCTGGTTCGAGGACCTCGCAGCCCGTGCCAAGAGGAGCAGAGGAGACTCGATGGCCCGCGCGGCGGCGGCGGCGGTGACGCGACAGTCGGACGGGGGCGGAGGGCGGTCGGGCACTTTGCAACGCTGATCGGAAGCAGTGGCAATGGCGGCGGTGGAGGAGGCGGTCACAGCTGCTGTGGTAGCAGCGCTTCGACGGTGGAAGAGCGAAGCTTCCACGACATTCGCTCGCGGTCTCTTCGCAAGTTGTAACTACTTCAGGTGGTATCAGCATATCTAGAGGTTTTTAAATTAAAAATGAACTATTACCTATAAACTCGTCTAATAAAATTTGGACTTTGCTGAGTTAATATTTCAATAAAAACATTGGACGGGCTTGTATGGATAGAGCCCCTGAACGAACGACTTTTAATAATTTTTTTTTTCAAATTTCTAATGGAATCGACATAAATTATCGCACGAGTCACAAATTTAAAATTGACTAGACCAGTAAAAAAATTCCTAGTTTCACGGGCAAATGAAAAAGTTATTCAATGAAATCTGTATTAAAACACAGTGAAATTGTTATTCGATAACAAATATTCAATCATGTGTTTGACGTCTGGCACGCTCTTACAACCTTTAAAAAATGCTTTAAGATTAATGAAACAAAATTCGATAAAACTAGACATCAGCAGATTATAAAAAACAATCTTCATCGTATTGAAGCGCTATTGTATTCAACAGTAATAAAAATATTCGTGACTTTCCTGCGTTCAATTATTACAAATTTTCCTGCACTTATTACAAATGAACTATTACTCTTTATTGAAATACATGAGTACCAAAATCTCGCGACGTACACTATGTAAATGCGTGCAGTTGGCAACCCTGCGTAGAGGGAAGTACTCGACGAAAAGCAGAATATTCGCGGAAAGCAAGCGAGGAGTGTAATTTCGCCGAGGGCGCTTCGGAATGTGCAAATGGTAGTTGCGTCACGACACGAGGAGAGAATCGGAAATCCGCCGTCCACCTCTCTCTCTCTCTCTCTCTCTCTCTCTCTCTCCCTCTTTCTCTCTGGACGGCAAGGAAAGGAAAAAGGCATGCGGCCACACAAACTGCAACGCATGCTGTAACGAAGAAGCTGCGACGAGGCTTCATCATTTGGTGAAGCACAGCTCTAAAATCCACGAAGAAAATGATTGGAACGGGAAATTAAGAAGGTGGCTGACAAGATGGTCACATAGTGAAAAAGGAAGAAATATACATGCCCGATGTACGATTCAGGGTAAAATCAAAATTTTTGGTTATAAATCAGAGGCGAATCTGTGTGTGTGTGTTTCCAGGAATTTGACTTGACTTTGTAAAATACATAAAGGACTGCGTTCAACTCGTTAAATATTTTTTCATTTGATTTATAATATTTATAACCCTGTTCCGAGTTAACATCACCGGAATTTACATTACTTGTCACTACTTATCCTTTCCATTGCATTTCGTCTCGTATGGCAATGGATTTTTATATGCAGCGCAATGTTATTGTATACAGAAGTACATTTCAAAGAACCACGTAAATGCAAGAACAAGATTCAAATAAAAAAATTCCACTACTAATAAAATAATCTATGGCTGCGGAATTATTTATTTTGTTTTCAGTCTTGTACTTGCATTTGCGTGGTTCTTTTGAAATGACACCTCCTCCCAAGATCACTTGCTGGCTCCGCCCTTGAACCAAATAGCAGTATGTACGCGTGGAAAAGACATGAAAATGTAATCATATATTTTGGATATGTGAGATATACGGACAAGATAGTAGTAGTTATCTACGGTTTTTAAAAGAAGGAATACTTTTGAAGAAGGATAACAGACTATTGGTTGCAACATAAGGACAGATATGGTCACTACATTGATTATGTGACAATTAGGACAAATATGAGACACCCTTAAGAAAAGAGACTACTAGAATAGCTCACTGAGGCAAGGACGAAAAGTCGTGACAACACCCGGTACTACAGCGAAGAGGCGTATAAAAATGATAGGAAGAAGGAAAGGGGTTTAGAGAACACAGTCTTGCAATGATAAATGTTAAAGACAACGCAGTCCGTGATAAAGGAGACCAAAACGAAAGAAGAAAATGAAAAAAAAAATCACCATAGGATAATTTTTTTTTTATGTGGGGTTTTACGGCTCATGTCGACATCAAAGGTCATTGGAGCCCGAAAAACGTGTAGAGGTAGGGAAAATGCAGTTACGCACTAAGGAGAGCCAACATGACTCCCCCCGCGTGTGGGACTCGTCGAATGATTCAACCCTACCCACTAAAAACCCTCCTGAGTTACAATAGATCCGAAGATAAATCAAAATATAAGAAAAAAGAATTGTATGAAAGCATTCTAAAAATCGAAAATAAAGAAAAGAATAAATTTCGAGAAAAAATAAACGAAATTAAATTTAAACAAATTTAAATCCTAACCCTCCCGAGAAATTGTGGGAGGAGCCCCGTTTCGTTTATGGATTTGAGTAAAAACATACGAAGATAGATCAGATACTGTTCCAGAGGCCGATTNAGATAAGATAAGACATAATGCACTTGAAAGCAAAGAAATTTTAAAATTTTAAAATTTAAAAACCAAAGATACATATCCTTGATAATTGACTTCTGTTCTACTCCGTTTCTGTCGATTATTTGCTCGAAAGATGTCTCAAATTTCGTCGGAGTGCTCACGTGACTCTCTGGTGATTTTGCGAAAACTGTTTGCAAACTTAATGAGGAGGAAGAAACAAGACTTCTTTCGACAGGTTTCTTGTGCGATGCGAGTCCATTGGCTCCGAAGGCCAAGAATGGGAGTGAATCCAAATAACTAGCGTACCCCGGCGGAGAGGTGGGGGGGAGGGGGGTTCGCCNCTGTGAGTGGCCTCCAGACTGGTCAGCAAAAATCTTATAAATACGTATTTGAACACAAACGTACTCGAAAAAAATTGTATAATGGTAAAATAAAAGATTGAGATTACGACAATATAAATATCAATTTTCCATTTGAATTTTTTAAAAAAATACAGGCGCTATCGATATGCATACTCGCAAGTGGTCAAACCAAACATGTTTGTGAGTGACTTCAAGATACGTGTGTGCATATGTGTGGGTGTCTCCGAATACCCCAAAGTGTTGCGCCCATTGTATGTAGGTACGCTACTGCTCCAAATAGTGTCATGATACTTAAGATTATCATGGGGACAGATTGTTAGAGGTTCATTTCTTCTTCTTCAAATTAGTATTGTCAATTAAGATATATTCAGAAGAGAACAAAAAAGATACCTTATGGGTTATATGCCAAATAGATTTATGTATTTCTTACTCGTTCAGACTTGAAAATCCTTCTAAATGATGTGTCACTAGGATGACATGTACATTAATATTATTAATCAAGAAAAGATACACAATATAAAATGACATGACTTCAAAGTCAAATACATCAACTGACTCCTAAGTCAAATATATCGATTATTCCAAAGAATATGTACGACTCAGATGAAAAAGAGGTGGATTTTGTAGTGTTAGAATGTCGATAAGACCATGGGACTTTTTCTCAAACTTCAACATCCAGACTGACTCCCAGGTCAACTCCGTCTGTTTTATAACGAGTACCACTGTCCATCCCAGGAGTCAAAGGGACCGAAGCGACATATTATGGAGACACTTTGGACGCACCTCGGAGTCAGTTGAGGGGCAGTTACATCCTTGGCAGCCATTCGCAGATTATCTCACTCAATAAGTACACGGTAATGCTTCACGTCGATTAGAATATTAATAAAATGAGAATATCATTCGGACACGATTGAAAACTGTTTAATATACAATTTGAGTTGAAAAATTCGTGGTGTGAATTACATTTCTTACAACAGTTCAATTATCTACTTCGTGTCGATAGCATGGAATGCATAATAAACATGTAACACTAAATTATAGAATTAAAAATCAACAGTACTGTATACAAGGGTAATAAAAATAAACTCTAGTATTATAATAATTAATGTTTGCACAGAAACAGTTAACTTTGATAGCATTTAGAGTATTTGAAGCAGAAGACCCAATAAGGTTGTCATAAGAGAAAATTATCCGCAGTTATTGAAACTACATGCTAAGGAAAGTAACGCCTGACACTTAGGACCCTGCCGGTCCCTGCATCTCTAATGAGCGTTCTGTTCGACCCCTCCGGGATTAACCTCTTAGTCACCTGCTCACCCCCAAAAATGGTACTTTTTTTATTTCACGTTTTAACGTTATTTTTGCAATCTACGTAAATTAAAGTGAAAATGGATCAAAACACAATACAATAATTATTACGACAAACGAATCATGAGGAAAGTATTTGATTAGTTGATTGAGATGCAATTGTGGTAGAAAATATATGCTCATTGTATGTTTCCATGTTTTGTTATATAGCCCTGATAATAATTCCAACGGAACGTTGGCAAAAGAATATAATTTTGTACCTATCTTTCTGGCCCAACTGCAAGAAAACCAATTCCTAAACAATTAAGAAGATACAATGTTACATCTAGCGACACAAGATTGAATAATTATTGTTTGTATTTTCATCGCCGATGTAATGAGAATCGCAGTGACATCGAGCGTCGCAACCGCGTCCAGTTGAAACCGTAGCCGCGGATGCGAGTTACGGAGGGTGGAGCCGTGTGGAGAGGGGGCGGTGGGAGGCCATCAAACAGAGTCCGCAGAGTAACAGGAAGGTGCGCAGAGTATCGCCTGCGGTGCTTAGTGGTAGCGGTGAAGAGGAGGTTGAGGTAACGGAGCGACCTCGAGTCGTCTCCGCCGCACGCGGACGCGAACTCGACGGAGACGAACCTACCGTTCGCACAGACAGACACACGCTTCCGTTCGCGGCACCCGGTGCGATCCGTCACCCGCCCCTCCGGTATAGCTCAGGGCTAGCATGCTTGCCTACCACTGAGTCACTCCGGGTTCAATATGTGAAAAAAAATTCTAGTTTTTCACATGAATGCCCCAGTTCATATAGCTTAGATGGAAAAGCGCACCCTTCTTCGTCTATTCACTTCCTATTACTCCTACTATCACTAACTCTTACTATTACTAACACCTCCATGTGGGCCGAGTTGTTGTTAAACCCATCTAACCTGCCCACCTATACTAATACCATTCTACCCTCCTACCTCCTATCGTCCCATGTAAATAAGCTTCAATAGCACGTTACATTTCCCAAATACTACAACAAGCGCGACATCCATCCCTTTACCCTCCAGCACAACGGAAGAAGAAGCGCAAAAGTCCGGGAAACATCCCAGATCTGTGGACAGGGGCGGATTCAGGGCGAGGGAGATAATGGAGTTTTCCATGCAAAAATGATGTTCCATCTGACAGAGATGTAGCGCCGGAGAGTGGATGCGTTTGTTCTTGTTTGTTATAGCGCACTGAGAGCAACCGGACTCGCTCTGAATATTATGTCAGAGCGACTGGACTGGGCGTCGTTGAGGTGAGGTGGGCCTGCGGACAACGCGCACATGCTGGATGCTATGAGATTACTGCAAAAATTATCTTCGTCTGAAAACTCTCCGATGAAGCACATCGAAATTAGTCCCTTCGAAAAGAGAAAAAAAATTAAGGTAGATTTCGTTTTGTTAATGATGAACATGTAACATTGCATTATATATACGTGAATACGAAAAGGTTATTTATTCATATACTAGTAAATATTTATATTCAATTGTTATAGTTTCGTTAACGTTTGCGGCTAACGATGGCCAATCCCGAATCGTGCATCCTGCGCGCAGCAAAGGTGTTCCGTTTACTTGGTGCACTCTCCCGGTGGAATGGGGAACTCATGCAGAACAATGACGTATTTGTCCGATGCTAGTGGCCACTCGGAGCACTAAATGGAAAACACTGAAAGTGCTTTACATGTTTTGCTTATGGACGCAGAACAGTCAAACAGACACCTTGATCGAAACTGATGGGTTAGTTCCGGACATCTTGCTCCGTAAGAGTAAATTAGTTTTTCGTCCTCCTAGTGGTCATAGTTTGCATCTGCTTTTTTGACAAATATTTATTTAGTGAAAAGTCAAACTGTCCCACAACACGCCCTGAAGGTGTCCAAGGTCCCATTAGCTGGGGGTTAACCTCAGCAATTTCTACGTCTCGGCACTAACAAGAGGAGAAGAGATCTCGCTCCGGCCGCTTTGACCCCAGGTTAGACCCAATACTCGTTTTACAGCAAGTTGAGAAGGCCTCGGATCCAATCCCGGCCATCCAATCAGCAATTCAACGCTCTACCCAAATTTTTAGTAATAACTATAAAGAATTCCAAATTGAAAGGATGTGGAGGACTGACAGAGATGACATAATCCCAATCATTATCTCAGCAACTGCATTATCCCCACAGACGTGTTCAGAAATCTAGAAAAATTGAACCTCGACACCTTTTCCCACCTATGCAAAAAACTGTCATACTAGAAACATGAGGAACTGTCCGGAAGTTCTTGTAAAAGCTAAATCAAACCAAAGAAGGGAGTGCTTGGCATATCCCGTATCCCTTCATATCCAATCTTGAACTGAGAACTGATAAATAATAATAATAATAGTTTCTTTACAATAAATTTACTACATTGTAATTCAACACAGCTCAATACAGTTCACTGAGCCACGCTGACTTCGTTATTTGGTTATTTATATAATGACCTTATTATGTTGATAGTTATTTATATAAACGTAAGCAATGAATTGAAAGAGGAGTGCCCTGGGAGAAGTCTAAAAAGTATTTATGTGATAGATCTCATGTTCGTATTATACGAGTTGTTCAAGTTCTGAGTACTCGTCATAGCGGTGTCTCCCAAGGTTCAGCACTTGGACCAATTTTCTTCTTAATGCATTTTCCAGGAAAACTGTTTTGTTCCAATTATTCAACATCTAATAAGACGAAACAAATTTTCCTTATTATTAAAAAATAAATTATGTATGTTACGGATACCTACTATATGCATACGGTAAAACAATTCTTACACAACACTAAATTGTCTTAAAATTGCATTATTTTACACAAAACTTTACATAACACCAAATTACCCAGAGGTCTAANACAAACACAAAAAAGAAATCCTGGATCTGTCACAATCTCTGGGTAAAATTTGTCACCAAAATGCGTAGGTACAGACACTCAGTACCCTTGTCAGAGACGTAGTAAATTTGACCTAAATAATGCTCTACGTTAATCTATGGTTGCAAGCAGAGGCGGATCTAGACCGTTCTCAAGTTAAGGAGTTAAGCGAGGAGCATTTTTGTCAAAAATTATGGTTTTACTACACAAATTTCATAAATATTACCTTTAAATAAAATTCATCAATAAATAATGAACAATCTGGTATGATCATAAAAATTATCAATTACATTTATTACTATGGTATTATTAATTGTATTAATGTGGTATTATTAATTTTATTAACAATGACAACTATACTATTAATAACAATAATAATTATAACAACAACAAAGCAACAATTAATCTGGTAACACTTTTACAAAGTATGCCACTTATCAACTTCAATTTTCAATATCAACCTTACCTGTTAAAGAGTTCACGTCCAATGGAAGGGGATATAATCCCATTAGCGACCCCCCCCCTCCCCACACTGCCATGCTTGCAAGCAGACATTGCCCCGACTAATTTATCAACTAAGAGAGAAAGCTATTGAAGATGGGAACTTACTTCGAATTTGAGACAACACCGTGATTCAGAATTTGATTTACAAGCAGAACTAAAAATCATTAATTCGAAAAAACTAGTCACTCCAATTCGAACTCGGGGAAGTAAAAAATCATTAAGTAATTTGGATCGTATTTTCGTCCAAGCACCTTCTAATTTATTAATGACTTACCGTAAAAAGCTTAGGTAAAAGGTTTCTCTGTGTAAATGACGTCACAAGGCTTCCTATTCTCGGAAGTAGTGATGTGAATCACCTTTCCATGCAGGCATTATCTCACTTAGGTACGCACATCCGAACATTTATAGCACTGATGAGTAACTTGTGGAACTACTAGTGATAAAGGAGTTTTTCAACAAAGGGCGATTCATTTCCTATGTCATAGGCATGCAGACCGTAATCAAGGCAGGGACTAAATTTTATAATATTATAAATATTATAATAATAATTATTGTTAATATTATTATAAATATGATTGCAAATATTATAAATATTATTATAAATATAACTGTAAATATCATTATAAATATTATAGTGATTTAGTATTTTAATATAATATAACATATACGAAGAACTAAAATCAAATATTACCAACGTAAAATTGATGATGAAAAAATCTTCAAATTAACATAATCAATGATTTCATATATCTACCTAAACATTTTGAAAATATTGAAAACAATGTGGCACTACTGTCTTCTAGTAATTAAAATGTTAAGAGATAATAGAAAATGAAGAAACCCGTAAGTCACACTAATATTGGACCGTTACTGTTTCAGTCTTCACCTTTTGGTCAGTCACGTGGATAATGAACCAATTTCTCTCTCTTCGGTTTACGTTGACTGACCGTAAGATGAAAGCAGTGGCGGATTTATGGGGGTGGGGGGTGCTAAGAGGGCTATAACCCCCCCCCCCCCCCATTTAACCTGAACTCTTACTTACTTACTTACTTACTTACTTACTTACTCCCATGGCCATCTATATCGGAGTTGATATTTGGCCGCACCAACAAAAAGCCTCCAGGTGGAACGATCTTGGGCATCTTCTACAGTAGCTCCCAGCCTCTCCATGTCAATCTTAACCTGTTGCCACCACCTCTGCCTAGGTCTTCCACGGGGTCGTCTTCCGAGAGTGTTGGGCGCTAATACTTTTTTCAGGTTGCAGTCTTCTCCTCTTCTCAGCACATGCCCAGCCCATCGTATCCTCCTACATTTTATTTCGCTTACAATGTCTGGGCTATTGTAGAGGTCCCTGATTTCTTTGTTGTGCTTTCTCCTCCATTCTCCCTGCTCATAAGTGGGCCCATATATCTTGCGCAGGACTTTATTTTCAAATACTATCAGCTTTTTCTCTTCCTTCTTGGTCATTCTCCAAGTCTCAGACCCATACAACAATACTGGACATATTATTGTCTTATATAGTCTGAGCCTTGTTTTATGGGATAGAGACTTCGAAGACATTAATTTGTTGCAGGCATACATACATCTGTTTGCTGAGTTAATCCTGTTTTGTATTTCCAAGTTATCAGAATTTCTACTTGAAATAGTTACTTCTAGGTATTTGAAATCATGAACTTGTTCAAATTCGTGCTCTTCTATTTTCAAGCTACCCAGCCTTTCCCTCTGGTTCCTTGTAAAATGTATGAATTTTGTTTTGGAATCATTTGTCATTAGGCCAATTTTCTCTGTTTCTTTTATTAGTAGCTTGGTTAGGGTTTTTATGTCCTCTACATTTTCTGCAATAATTGCTATATCATCTGCAAAAGCCAACACATTAATCTTTGATCCAACCTCCACTCCCTTATCTTGCTGTGCTACTTTTTTAAGCGCTTCTTCTATGGCCATGTTGAATAGAATTGGAGAGAGCCCATCTCCCTGTCTGACTCCTGAATTAACTGAGAAGGGTTCACAGTAATGGCCATCTATTTTAACGGAGCATCTTGACCCTGTCACACTCATTTTTGACAGGTTAATGAGTTTTTTTGGGATACCAAATTTCTCTAGTTGTATCCACAGCCTATCTCTTCTAATACTATCATACGCTTTTTGGAAGTCAATGAAGATTGCAAAAAACTCTTTGTTGTACTCCCAATATTCTGCTATGATTTCTTTCAGGATGAACACTTGATTTGTTGTTGATCTGCCTCTCACAAACCCAGCTTGGTGTTCTTCAATTATTTCACCAGAATAGTATTCTAGGCGGTTGAGGATAATTTTGGATACAACTTTGTAGGGTACACTAAGGAGTGAAATACCTCTGTAATTTCCACAATCTTCTTTTGCACCTTTTTTGAGTATGGGAACTATTACAGCTTCTTGCCATTCAGATGGTATTTCTTCTTTCTCCCAAATTTCTAGGATCAGTTCCCACAGTTTTCCTACTATGACTTCTCCCCCTTTCTTCAAAAGTTCGGCTGTTATTTCATCTCTTCCAGGTGCCTTGTCGTTTTTAAGGGATTTAACTGCTAGTTCAACTTCCTCTCTGGTTGGGGGCTCTACATTAGGTTGTACATTGCAGTAACATGGCTCATTTACTTGGTCTGTCCCATTTTGGTCCTCTACATTTAATAATTCACAAAAGTATTCTCTCCATCTTTCTAGCACTTTTCGGCTTTCAATTAGTAAGCCTCCTTCTTCATTTCTCACTCCATAGGGGTGTGGGGTAAATCCTTTCTTGAAGAATCTTACTTTTCTGTAGAAGTCTCTTGCGTTATTTGCTGTATTTTCTTCTTCAGCTTTGTCTAGTAGCCCAGTAATATGGAGTCGTTTTTTCCTTCTTAGCATCTTATTGGCTTCTGCATTGGACTTTCTGTATAGTTCCTGGTCTTCTATACTGTTGCTATTCAACCAGGCCTTTTTCAGTCTACTCCGTTCTTCCACTATTTGTTGGCATTCTTGGTCAAACCATGGCTTTTTGTTTCTCTTTCTCCTTTTGCCACATACTTCCTCTGCAGTGTCTAAAATAGTATCTCTCAGTTTTGTCCACTTGTTGTCAATGCTCTCATTTTCCTCCATTTCTTCCAGGATACTGAACCTATTATCAAGCTTCAGAGTAAATTCTTCTGCTAATTGGTTTATCTCAAGTCTTTCAGTGTCTATTCTTCTTTCTGGACGTTCTGACTTCCTTTTCTGCACTGCTATTCTTTGGTTTATTTTGACTAGTATCATTGCATGATCACTTCCACATTCAGCTCCTCTAATGGTCCTTACATCTGTTACACTGCTCTTATGCCGCTGGTCTACAAGTACATGATCAATTTGGTTTTTAGTGACGCCATCTGGTGATGTCCATGTATACTTGTGAATATCTTTTCTTGGAAACATTGTGCTTGATATTTTGAAGTCGTTTGCCAGTGCAAGACTTGTTAGCCGAGTTCCGTTGTTATTTGAATGTGCATGTAGGCTTTCTTTTCCAATTGCTGGCATCCACATTTGTTCTCTCCCTATCTTTGCATTTGCATCTCCCAACATGATTTTCAGGTCAAAACTTGATAACTTGTCCACCATTTCTTCCAGGAGCTCGTAGAATTGGTCCTTTGACTCATCATCTGACTCTTCGGTAGGTGCATAGAAGCTGACTAGAGATATATTACTGAATCTTCCTCTTAGTCTAATATTGCACATTCTCTCACTAAATGGTTCAAATTGAATCACAGCTTCTGCTATTGCCTTCTTAACTGCAAAACCTACACCACCATAGAACCTATTACCATCACAGCCACTGTAGTAGATCCTATATTTTTCTGTCTCAATTCTGCCTGCAAGAGGCCATCGTGTTTCTTGGAGCGCTACAACGTCCATATTATATTTATCAAGTTCTTTTGCCAATATGTCACAAGTTCCGGGAGTTGCTAAAGTTCTAATATTCCATGTTCCAAATCTAAGTTGTTTTGGGCGAATCCGATTTGTTATCCGTATTTCCTGTCCAATTTCCGAGGCTGTTTGTTGGTGATTCGTAACGTGTATTTTTTCCAAGGTGGGTTGTTGGCCCAACGCTAAACCCCCAACCTGGAGGGCCAGGTAATTTGATCAGGTGTTCTTCCCTAGCCTTTGGTACCCCAATACCTAACTGCAAGGCAGCAGCCAATTTTCTGTAGGGGGTTTCTTCCCTTAGCCTTTGGAGTTCCTTTGAAGTCCATCTGCAAGGCAGCAGTTTTTGTGCTGGTTTTGGTCCACCCCGGGTATTTGATTTCCCCGGTACCCCCTATATCTAGGAGGCATCCCCCTATCCGCCACCTGGGGAGGCACCCGATAGGAGACCAGCAACTCCCACGGGAATCTGAACTCTTAACAGATAAAATTGAAGTTGATAAATGGCATACTTTGTAAAAGTGTTACCAGATTAATAATTGTTATTAGTTATAATTGTTATTATTATTAATAACATAATTGTTATTATTAATAATACCATAAAAATAAAATTAATAATACAATTAATAACTTTAATAAACAATTGTTGTTATTAATTATACCAGATTGTTAATTATTTATTTGATGTATTTTCTTTAAAGGTAATATTCATAAAAATTGTGTTGTATAACCATAATTTTTAAACAAAAATATTCCCCGGTTTACCCCCTCCCTTGATTACGGTCCAGATCCGCCACGAAGAAAGGAAAGAAAAGTAGGAGAGAAATTATGAGGTCTGTTCCCATTTTTCCTACACGGTTCGTATTCGTGAAAATTCAACCATCTTATTTGTTAATTTTCTTTTCCGTTATTTTGTCTGTCATATTTCTTTGCTTCCGGCCTAAACCTAGCCTTCCTGTCGAACAATATATCTTAAAAGCATTTTTCCAACAGAGAGGCCAAAAGACATTACTCTCGTCTAGAAGGGCTGGTGTTGAGATTGTCTGATAAGCTTTAAGTCATTGCAGTAAACACACTCGTTGCGTTGGTAAGAGATTCTTCGTGGCCATATTCACTTTAGCAATAAGACACTACTGCCTCTGTGTAAAGGTTTCTTCTTCCTTCGTGTTCTATGATATATTTATGTATTCCTACTCGTTGCAATCTATACATCGTTATAAAGATATCGCGAGTATTCTGGTGTATATAAAATCCAACTACTAACATAAAAATGACTCATAATGCTAAGTGATCAATAATATAAATCACATCTTCTTTAAATGAACATTTTATATGAAATGGCTATGAAACAAATTTACATCGTTCCCCCCCCCCCCACCAGGGGACTTACATCTAGTAAGTACGTGTTTGGCAAACACGGGGCCCCGAGCTGAGTCTGGCATTACTTCCACTTACTTATGCGAGACTCCTTCCTTTCTCTTTTCTGACCTTCCTTGGACACCTCTAGTTCTTTTCGATCTCGACGCCATTAAGGCTAGGGTATCTTTCATTTTCCTAATTTTTGTCCCCCACCTCATTTTTTGTCCTCTCCTCATTTTTTTTGTCCTCAATGTTTTGAGATATGATTTGGTATGATGTAAATCAGGAGGGTTTTTAGTGGGTAGGGTTGAGTCATTCGGCGAGTCCCACACGCGGGGAGAGTCATGTTGGCTCTCCCTAGTGCGTAACTGCATTTTCCCTTCCTGTACAAGTTTTTAGGGCTCCAATGACCTTTGATGTCGACATGAGCCGTAAAGCCCGACAAAAAAAATCGTGTTGCTATCGTCTTTCGTAATATTTACTTAAATATCAGAATATTTGCGGTAACTTCGTAAATAAGTTATTCAATTCATATTTTAAATTAGACACCCAAAGAATGTTGAGGAAAGATATGATCTATGACTTTCTCAGTGGCGAATGGACGTAAAACGTCAAAACTGGTTTCGTAAGAAAGCTTTCGTGAATCCAGTCAATAGTGTTGAATTTATAGGCGGAAGCTCTTTTTATACGGAGCAATATTGCGAAGCGAAAGTGTCCAGCGCTTATATCTATCACATACATAATTGAGTTAATTGCTGATGATCTTCTACGCTCCTACGGAGAAGCAATATTCCCAAAAATGGAAGCCTCCAACACCAATCGAATATTTCAAACCACCTTAAGACCTACGCAATTTTCCATCATTTCGCGATTGCAAATTAATAGATCTGACGTCATTGCGCCGCACAAAAGCACATCTGTCGAAGCGGAGTTATTGTTGAAATATTCACTTTCATCGTGAAATATTGCGCCCTTGTTCATTTCAGAAACAATAATTTTCGTTCCACAATAACACACGAAGTAGTATTCGCTCGGAAAATATTCCCTTCCACAACACAGGATATACAACCTCGTTTAATGGCACATTGTGCTGTGGTCACTTCAGCAGCCATTGCACTAAGTAACAGGAATCTCATTCAATTTTGTGTAATTTCATCATCTTCAAATTGGCCACGTCATGACTCTTTCCGCATTGGTCCTCACAATTGAAATTATCTGTCTGTTACGACCGTCTTTAAGACGCCTTAGTAGCTGTTTCATGATTTTGGGGCTTCAAGGCACATTCTGAATGGTGAACTTTGAATATTTCCCGCGTCACTGAAAATTCTTTCCGTTCGAATCGCAGAGCTTTTGACTTTGTGACCTTTCGTCGTATCCTATCTTAGAGTCACCTTAACGGAGATATAACTGGTCGACTTTAAAACAATACCACGTGAATGAAATGAATTCCGGCTATGAAACTAATAGAAAGATTAACTACAATTAACTACAAGGTTCTAATAACAATTTACTTTCTCACTTTGTTACGTATGAGCAAAAAATGCACCAATTGTTGCATATCGTGGAGTCAGCGTGGCTCAGTGGGTAGAGCGCTGAGTTGCCGGGGTTCGATCCCCGGTGAGGAGGGGACTTGTCATCACACCTCAACATCAAGACTGACTCCCAGGCTATTCAACCTGCTGTAAAATGAGTACCAGGGTCTATCCTGGGGTCGAACCGGTCGGAGCGAGATGCTGACCACATCTCCTTCTAGTGCCGATCAATTGCGGAGCTCTACCCTCCGCGAACCCCTTGGGCATCTTCGGAACCTGTTCAGGGATAGTTTGACTTTTGTCGCATATCGTCGTTCTAACGAGATTTTTCCGAGTTTTCCTCGGTTGCTGAAGGTAAACGCGGAGATTATCCCTGGATTAAAGTAATGAAAGTAGTTTTCCAATTATAGGTTATCATTTACACGTTATTGATTAGGCGGAAGAGCAGACTAGACGTCTTGAGCCTCGCTACGTAATAAAGTCATTTTATTATATTATAACTCGCAACTTCCGAGTACCTACACATGGAGGAGTGTTTGCATTGTCAACAGCCAGGTGAAAATTGCGACGGACCGGGTCTCGAACATGTTTGCTTATACCAATGATGGACCGGTTGCTTTTATATAAATCAAGAAATTTTTATACTGTTTCGTTATTCCAGTCCAAATAAAAGAAATTTTAGAATAAAGTCAAAAGTGTAGGTTAAAGAACCAGAATATCAACAGGTCTCGATCACGCGCTTTGCTGCGCCATATCTCAGATCCCAATAGCAGTGGTTGGCGTTCGCTGATAGAACGCCCGCACTGTGCACCTGAACCCCGCTCCGCTTGCCAGTACACCCCTGGACCTAATCCCCGCACTGCGCCGCGTCGTTAACCATGGGACAATGGACCCAGTGCATGTGTGCTGTTATCTATGAGTGGCTGCGCTGCTGGACCAAATGAGACGCAGAACCCTAAAACGAACGACGCCCTTAAAACCACGCAGTTTGGGTCGAGAGAGACGTCGGTGGCGTCTCCGAGCGTCGCGGCGCTACGCTCCGATGCGTCCGGCGCACACGTGAGGCTTCGACGTGCGTGAGGATGCGCACTGCACTGCACTTTACGTTCCCCATGCAGTGATCGTCCATCGATCGTCATAAAAAAAAGCACTTAGACGCTGCACGTGACCAGAAGGAGAATAACTAACTAATTCGTTCTCCAGAAGCATGAGAAATAGGCAGATTCAATAGATATCAGTTGGTGTTCTGGAATGATCATTACTGTAATATGTGACTTTCAATAATAACCAGGTAATCGACATTATCCACGTCTACAACCGTATTTCGAACATTCATGTAGAAATGTTTCTTATTAACTTCATTACACACTACTATCACCTGACGATGGCAGTAATGAACTGCGGAAACGTCGTGATATTTAATAAGAAACACTTCTCTACATAAAAGGTTGAAATATATATTTCTATTAAATAACCAGGTTACTACACTTTTTGACAAAAAAGAGATCATCAGTAAAAATGTTTTGTTACATTTCATTCGTATTAGTCTAAACTTAAGAAAACGTACTATCTTGCCGAATCCAGCAGCGAAAATTTAGGTACAGACTCTAAGAACATTGTAAAAACCAGTTAAGTACACGTTGTATAGGCATAAACAGGTAACTCTTCTAAAAAAATTCTTAAAAAAAGCAGTTGCTTTCTGATGCATGAGTACAAACTTAATAATTTAAATAGGATAAAATAATCAAAACTCGACGAATTTAAGTTAAGGAGGTAAATATTTTCTTTATTTTGCATGGCAAAAACACTTTACTTTTTCACTTTATGTAAAATCACATTTTTTTATATTCGCAATAAAGTATTATTATAGTACACTGCATCAAAGTTAAATACGAAGGTTGTAAGAGAATAGCGTTTCGGAAACTTAAAACGGACGTAACTAAAAATAACAAAAAGTACATTTATCTGCTTATTACTGGAAGCTACTTTATTACGTATTTGATTGACGTAGCCATTCCATCAGATTATAATCTAATGCAAAAAGAAGCCGAGAAACTAATAAAGTACAAAGATCTACAGATAGAGGTGCAGAGAATGTGGCATATGAAATCCAGAGTGGTGCCGATTATCATAGGAGCGACTGGCCTAGTATCAAAAGCGACGTGTGAGGCCATAAAGCTTATACCTGGCAGACAACCTCCTTCGGATGCAGAAGTCAGTGTTGTTGAGCACAGCGCATATCGTGCGGAAAGTGATATGAAAAATGCAGAAACACCCTAGGTTTAAGGTGTGAACTCGGTGTTAGCACGTACTGCAGCCACTGATTACAGTGTGATGTCAAAAAAGTAATAATAATAATAATAATAATAATAATAATAATAATAATAGAAAACCTGCCGCTAATAAAGTTGTGGGGACTGAGTTAGTAATTCTAAAAGTGGTACAGTCGAATGTCAAAGTACCCCACAAGATATTTATAATTAAAATCATTTCGGGATCGTTCATAAACTACATCACGCGATCATTGAGGATTTTTACGTCTCCTCCGATCCCTGGTGTCACGCTTCGTCACGGTGTACCAACTCCTCCACAACAAGACGTTACAACACCACTTGCCCCTTCCCACCGTAAACAGTATTAATCCCTCTCCCATCATTACATGAAAAACAGTAATAAAAGGAGAAAATATTGTGTACTAAAGAGGATTATAAAGGTCAAAGGTGTCGGGTGGAGAAAATGGTGCATAAGAATTTTAAGACTTTTGTTTGCATTGTAGGAAAATTTGCCTCAATTTTCAACGTTAAAGATTTTCAGCAAATTTTCAACCTAATGTAACGTCACGCTTTCTAAAATACACTTCTCCCCCTTCATCATGAACTGCGACGTTTCGCCTACCCCCCTCCATCCACCACCCGGACGTAATTTCTGAACATCCTTCGGTAATACTCATAATGAAAACAATTCCTTTCTCCGCTTTTTCACCGTAGAGGATACACTGATGTTGCGTTTACTCTTCCTTTCCATCTTATAATCCTCAACTGCCAACGGCGGCGAGACGTGGTAGTTCACGGTGTCACCGCAAATGGTGCGATTTTCAGCACGAGAGACCTATTATATTTGCATCTAATAATAATTTCTTTTTGAGACACTACCAACAATAAATTTACTGTCAAAAAAAAAACAGTTACGAACTACGTATGACCACGAATACCTATTGTCTTTTGTTATGGTTACGTCAAGAAACATGATGCTATTGTTTCGTTTGAATAATGTCATAAATTAAATTTCGGGTAAGGTTTCTTTATATCATTGTATTTTGAAATTTTGTATTTGTACACGTTTTGATTTATGTTTGTGTAAATACATTTGTTAAAAATGTTCCTTTCGAGAAATCGTTTTGTAGAACAAAAACATCACGAGAACATTTCAAGTTCGTATCTCAAAAAAGTTTTTGTTTTTCTCTGCGTTGATGAATCCTCAACTATTCACAAAACTTGGAAATATCCACCAAAGGAGTTCTCCTAATTAATAATTCGATGTACTGATTTTTACTGTTAAATGTGAACAACTATTTAGTGATTTTAAAACTTGATAATGAATTTAGATTGTTGTTTGACTCGTTCTAAGACAAGGGTCGCATCGTCTTCAGTTAAGTGATGCGGCTCCCATTTCTGTTAGAACAGTATTTTCACAGTTGTTGGTGAATTATTCTAGTAAATGCCGCGTAAGGTATTAAAATCTTACCATCATTGCATTACTATTTCCATTTGCTACTTTTAGTAGGATTTTTCCCTATGTTAAGTCGATACTTTTGCCACGATATAAAAAAACAACAACATAAGACCGCGAAGTTTCTCTGTATAAGCTCATAATTATATTAAGTTTTGCGCCTTAAGGGTATGAAAATTCATGGCCAATGGATAGGGAATGGTTCAAACTATTATTTGAAGCATTTTGGGGATACTTCATCCTAGTCGCTCTGACGGATGTTTCACGTTCAACACGTAAAAGACGTTTTTGCTTCAGTTTATCAAGGCAGTAACTTCATACATCATTCTCTTCCATACTCCCCCGTCGTGTCAATCTACAAGATATGTTTTAAGATGGTATGATTAGTAGAAGTTTTAATGTCCAGCTCTTGGAAAGTTATGACTAAACTTAAGGATTTATTTATTTGCGTTAGTGTGTATTACGGTACTGGAAAGTAAAATAAAGCTTTGCAGAACGTTTAGCGTTTCCAGGCAATTGAAGAACATCTGTATATGCCTGCCGAAGTTTTACTTAATTTTAATGTTCGCGTAAAATACGGCAAAATAAATCGCATTTTAAATGCCGTTATTTGCGCTCTAACGGGTTCAGAACTCTAAAATACAAGACAAAAGAGGACTTGTCGAAGATCTATCATTTTTATGATGCAGTATGCAAACAATTAGTTCCGAACACACTATCTACCACTGATAATAAAAATTTTCGAAACGTCCTCTACTGTGGCAATCTTGAGAAGCATTCATTAAGCAATACATGGTATAATAAAGAAACTAAGGTAGTTAAACAACATTAACATAACAATACATATTTTCTAATGTATGGCAGTGAAAATGAATAGTGAAAGATTTCAATGGCAAAACCGGTCCGACATAATTAAAAACTAAATAAATAATGCAATGTTACGACCTTCTATGGACGAACAGAACATATTATGTGATAAAAACTCACAACATTTCGACTTTCGTTTAATAAAATTTAAAACTAGTCTATAAAATATGTACTCACTTACTATTGCAAAAGAGCTCCACAGATTCCTAAAAATCAACAACTTCTTACCTGGAACAGAAAGGAAATGAATCACATTAATAGAAATACATTGAATAGAAGCACAAAAATTAATGTAGGGACAGGTTTTTACTCTCACTATATTTACAAATCTTGTGCGTGTGTGAGTGATGCGACAATAATACGGGAAGTTACGATGGGACCAGAATCACTGGGTTATCCGAAAGTCGACAGAACGAAATAAAAAGAGCACGTGTCGTTATCTGAAATTGCAGCAGAAAAGAATCTGCAACTTTATGGCAGCGATTGGCAGTCGCCTTCAGCAGTGACCAAAGTTGCAGCGAATACAAGCACTTTCATTAATGGAGCACACGCAACCAAAATGATGTAGTTATAGTCGTGGTTGCAACCGATATTTTGTGAAAATTGTAAACCACGTTAAGTTGTGATATCTGTCAGAGCTACTAGGCTTACGTACTCCCCCAAAAAATTTTAAATTATAGTTTGAACCATTCTCTGTCCAGTGAGTATACATTTTCATATCCTTACGGCGCGAAATTTTGAATTATTTGGTTAAATTACTATGATCTTTTATGGAATTTTTTTTTTGTAGACTCATGTTTTCTTTTTAAATTCTATCAAAAAATCCTGCTTAACATGACGAAGAAAACCTACTAAAACTTAGCAAATGGAAATAGGAACGCAATGACGTTAAGATTTTGATACCTCACTGGACATTTACAACAGTAATTCACCACAAACTGTGGAAAATACTGTTCTTACTGAAATGGCAGTGGCAACACGTGACTGAGGACAATGCGACTCTGGTCAAAGAGAGAGTCAAACGACGATCTAAATTTTTTTATGAAGTTGTAAAATAACAAGATAATTATCATCATCCAATAGTAAAAATCAGTATAATAAATTACTCGTGAACAAGAACTGCTTTGGTGAATATTTTCAAGTTTCGTGAATAGTTGGCAACTTGACTTCAGTCAACGCGGATATAATAGCTTAAGGAAACAAAATGGAATTATCTTCCATAATTTTAATTAATATGTTTTATTACAAAAGAGACATGTTTTCCCCATC
Source organism: Laupala kohalensis (assembly GCA_002313205.1). Lineage (NCBI taxonomy): Eukaryota > Metazoa > Arthropoda > Insecta > Orthoptera > Trigonidiidae > Laupala > Laupala kohalensis. The sequence goes on from NNCF01125941.1 coordinate 77,443, forward strand.
ATCGGTGTTCTACAACAATAAACAAAATGAATACACAAGAAATAAAAAAATACAATCGAATGTATAAACCTAAATATGGAAAGATAAAAATACGGTAGAATACAATGTAATAAACATGGGTAAGTAACATGGGATCAATATAAATAATTCGGTTTCAATTAAATATATGTTGAGATGTCTCGATTCAATTAGAGTATTCACTAATTTTTGTAAATGCTGTCAACGAAAAGCCTTAATATTATTTTTTTTAATTGATAAATTTCATATAAAATGTCCATCAAGAGCAAAATGTTTCAATTTTTCGAAAGAGTATAATGATTAACCAAATTATAATATCTCAAAAAACCAACGACCTGTTCGATACATCACGGTACGTAATTACAAATTTTCACAACATATTTCGTAAACAACGCAGTGCTTGGAGAAGGAAAGATGAATGATCAGTTTTTCGCCATAAATAAGTAAATACAGTTGCTGATACTTCTCAACTCATATTATTCCAAAGACAAGAATATTTTCGTTATGGACACGAAACACAACTCATAGAAATCGAAATTTTTTACATCATATCAGGATATTCATATTTCAAGGGATTTGATGCATAGTATATTCGTGAGTTTTTGAAGATGTACACATTTTTTGAGACACAAATCGAATAACATGTAATTATTGCTGCGGAATAAATAAAACAAATACTAAAAAATAATTAAAAGTAAATGCTAATTTGTTTTTAATTATGAATTTTTCTTTGAAGAGTATATACGTTTTGTTTGTGTAAATTTGAAAAAAATCATATTTAATTCAAGATAATAGCTGATCTATGTTTCACATTTAATTAATGTTTATTTTCAGCTTTCTAAACAAAGATCGATTAAAAAATATGAGCATGGGAACGGTTTAACTATATCAACTGCGATCCCTAAACGGGTTTCTAGAACCAATTATTGACACCTTTCTTGCATATACAATTCTTATAATCTAAGCTTTATGTTAATTTTAGTCCTAAAATCTATTTATACACAATTCTACGACTTTGAAGTCAGTGTGTTTCAAAAGGAGACATTACTACAGATATTTTTATACTAATAATAAAAAACGACCTGAGTCTTTTTAGCAGACAATTTTATTTTGATTCAAATACATAAAACAAAAGACACTTCACATGTTATTACGGTGCTAATTTACATGGAAACTATTATTAATTGTTGTGCTTTGAATACTTGTATATATTTGAACATTTAAAAGTAATTTTATCTTGTAACATTGTTAGATTACTGCAACGTCTCTTTCTACCAATTTAAGGTTGTACTAGCCTTGGTGGAATTAAATCACTAAAATATCTCAAATCGGCATAAAGGGAGTCACGTGTACTTATCGCGATTTCATCTTGAAAATCCTGCGTCACCGACCGTTTAAATAAAATAATTACATTTAAAAATAAAGGTGAAATACATTGCGTCTTATGGAGAAAACACTTATTTAGAAAATAAGACCAACTTTTAAATAACGAAAGTGACAGACGTTTGTAGAATTCTTTTTACATTTCTTTTCTCTACGTCACCGGACATCTGAGAAAGATATTTCGCTTTTTCCGAGATGGGATACATAAATCACGCTCGGCCGCCATGTTTGTTGTGCTCGGACGCCATGTTTGTACACGCTCAAACGTGCATTTCAAACGAGTCAAGCGAGTTTCTCAATATAGTTTGTACTGATAAATAGAAATTAAATCATATTTTTCATCATTATTATTCACATTGTTGTGTTTAATAAGAATTAGAATAAATATATCAATTGTACTTCTCTGTGGTTTGACTAACTTGCGGCGCTGGTTCAACCTTAAAAGCAGCCACTTGCTAGCGATGAACTAGCGCACTTGAAGAAGTCTCACGTTAGAGACAAAACTTAGTGTTATTTCGTAGGTTTAGAATCCAAATTGTCTTAACGAAATTGTGGTGCATATTATATTTTATTAATTTCGATCAAAATTAAATTGTCAGCTAAAAAACTCAGGTGGTTGTTCTTTATTATATTCAGAAGAGAAACATCAATAATACTTTATTAAACTATTTTTCTTTGCCCCAAAAGCAGTTACAAACTGTGTATGGAGGATAATAAACTAATTTACTCTCCGGAAGCAAGCAAGGGACCGTCCCATCAATTCCAATCAAGGGTCCTAAAGCAGAAGCGGATTTCACATTTCAGCACATTCCTTACAATAAGAATATTTCGATACCTCCTATTTATTAACACAATACCAACAACTTTGTATTCAATAAAACAAAAAAGTTAATTTCCTTAGCTCTTCTGCACCAAAAAAGATCAGTAATACACCATCTAATTACGTAACATGGTTTTATTTTTTCACGCGTCTTATATTTTTGTGTCGTACGAATCAAAACTAATAGGGTCGAAACCTCAGAAGCTCTCCCTTGGGACCGGTTTTGTTCGAGAACAATCTGCTCTGAAGAAAGAAAATGAAACCTTAAATCAACCCCCTATGATCCCGAAACACTTTCTGTCTCCCATCCGGAGTGGGACGGGGTGTAGGGATGGAGAGAAACCCTAGGACACGCAGGGTCCAACAGGTAGATGTCAGTTCCAAATTGAGAAATTTCCCACACCAATCGGCAGGAGGGGAAAAGCCACTTAACGAAGAGAATGTCGTTGTTTTTGTGTTCGGCTCTACAAAGCAAGATTAGTTTCAGAAGGGACGAAGATAAGTTTCTCGAAACAAAGTGGCCAAAGTAAGTTTCAGATAACTTTCACCTACTGGCGGTGAGAAAAGTGTAAGTGTTCACTTGAGTACGTGCACCCTTCTCCCGTTCAGATTAAAGGGTACACCAGGATTAGCCACCCAAATGTGCGCCCCAGCCAAATGACATTGTCCCTTAGTGTATAGATATTTACAGATAAAATATCGCTATTAATCACAGTTTTAACTTTCCTTACGTTTGATATTGTTTCTTATAACAAAAAAAATGGTGATTTTCGACTTTTTATTTTTTTTCGTCAACTTAAACCGAAATTAACTGATCAAACAAGTCGTTTAGATAATAAAACACTCATATATAAACAAATATATTTTTATAGTGGTTTTTATAGCATATGGCCGCGATAAAAATCCAAAAATATACCAAATAATGTCAAGAAAGGTAAAAAAAATTGACATTTTTGTCGAAATTACTGAGATGCAGGGCTGATTTTCTGGTCACTAACTCTTTACGTGCTTAATTATGTTATGTTGAATGAAAATGGGAGACGGGACCGACATTCGAACTCGGGACCTTGAGCTTAGCGCGCTCGTGCGCTTACCGACTGCGCCCTCCCGTTCGCCTCCCGGTCTCGTCTTCCATTTTCATTCAACATAACGTAATTAATCTGTTACCTGGCGGTGAGGTTCACCGCAATCTAAGAGATTTCTGTGTCTTTACGTGCTATTCTATATTTAGTCAAAATTTCAAGTCTCTACTTCTCTCTGACTCATGTTCGTAAATATGGAAAGTTAAGAGTGTGCTCTATGTTGCTCAGAATGGTTCATAGTTAATCGTTGAGTCTAAGACGTCTCAGATGTGAGAAAGACAATTTAGTTATGAAGAAGGGAACATCTCATCATTCAGTACAGCAATTTCATTCTCCTTTTTCTAAGCTACTGATCAGTTACCGAGAGAATTCGGAGAAAAACTTTCACACTAAACAACATAAACAAAATCAAAATACAATAATAATATACCTTGTAGTCCCCTCCGTAGCTACGGTGTTAGCGTGATCGCTCGTCATCAAGTCATCCCGGGTTCAATTCCCAGGTGGGGCAAGATAAAATTTGTAGCTTTTCATTTCCATGTCGCAGTTTAAATAGCTATGAAAAGTTCACCCTCTGCGACTAACAACCGTAGTTGTAAAACTCGGATACAGCAATCTGGATTCTTTCTAGACGCTGTTCCTCCGTTCTCGGTAAAATTCACGATGTGTCTAGTGAGTAAACTCACACAAAAACTGAACCTTACTGGCACTCGTCATTCGTACCCCTTAGCTGGACGAAACGAGATACATACACAATAATAGGGCGTGTTATTTTTTTACAAAGATCTAGATTTTACCCCGTCTAGCATAGAACAGTATAGTATGATTTAACATTATATAAATCCCTCACAACAAGCAACATAAATTGATTTTGTTAATGTTATGACATTTTTCTCATTATTCCGGTAATCTCGAGATGGTAATAGATACTCTTATGACTTTTTAAACCCTGATTATGGTTAAATAAAGTAACCAAAACGTTAGCAAGTTGTAAATCTTTTAATTTATGACCAAGAGATTTAACTCACTTTGATTTGTTTCGTAAGCTTGAGGACACTTCCTTTCTTCTCTCATGTTCGTTTGCCCATTGGAGTGCACTGCGACAGTTTGACCCTTAGGAGGGCCCTCGACGATAGATGAATAAAATTGTTTATATAAAATCAATATAAATACAAAATTTGTCTCCGAAAAATGTAACTATTTGGACATTTTCTGTTCAGAGGAGCCCCTTTCCCAAGGATAAATTATTGTTAACAGTTAAATACAGAAAGGGTAAATTGTTAAATTGCAATAACTGGAGAAAGAGTAAATTCGTTTATTCAAATACTACCATGTTTTTTGATTCATTAAGTATATTAAAGTGTATTTTACGAACTAGGAAATAATATAAGTGAATAAATAAATAAATGAGTATATAAATGTTCATGTTACGAATGGTATTGAAATATTTTCGTACGTTTATTTACTATTTTAGACCTACTGACTGGGTGGAGGAGTGAAGGGAAGCTTGGAAGATGGTGGAGGGTAGAGAAGGCCCTAAATTCGAAACGTACCCCCCTAAATCCTCTCGGTGGCCCTGGAACTGCGCAAGTGTGTTGTGGTATGTATAATTGGGAAGTGTAGCGTGCTGGTGAAGCTTATCCACTCGTACATGCGGCGATAGAAGGAAGGAGGTGAGTGGTTGGGGGCTATTGTCAGTAGGAGGGCCGATTAGCTGGATATACCAACAACTTGGCCCACGTGAAGGTGTAAGAAATAACTTAGTAAGAGTTAATGATACTAGGAGTAGTAGAAGGTGGATGGAAGAACGAGAATTCGCTTTTCGATCGTCACAGCTATATGCATTTCGATATCGATGTGGAAAGCTACAAATATTTTTTCTTGGCCACCGGGAATTGGACCCAGAGTGACAGCAGCGAGTAAGTAAGCTACCAGAAGGGTTACGTGTGTAGTGAGCTCTCAGACTTTTCCTTCTTCGATACATTTTGCGTTCGTTTAGGTGGACAGGAGATTGCTTTAACTAAATTTATAAGTCTGTGTCTCCCAGGTAGCTGTTGCGGATAGACATGACAGGGATACGGATAGTACACTCAACTGCAACAATGTTAGAAATATGAAGAGACGGAATGTTTGGGGAACATCATTGCAGCGGTCGCTACAGACGCTGTAAGGCGAGCCTCTGGGTTCGTGATAACTGACACCTTCGCCGTAGCGTTCGCTAACGACATGGAGACTAAAACGCGAAGCACGAGGACCAGGAAGTAACAGAAGCGTAAGGAAGAAGTCACTGCGCTGCTCTTGAAACAGTGCAGAAGATAGGAGTAAGTAATACACCCAAATGATCATGAAATCTCGGATTCACATGTAAATGACTTGTAAGTTGGCTTTGGGGCATGTAGAAAATCAGGAAACAAACCTTATTGAAAGGATTTAACGATGTGCTGGTATTTTGTGGATGTTATAACAAGTAGTTAACTATTTTTATTCGTATCGTAGGAGTGTGCTAAAATGTTAAATCCACCTTTACCTTAGGGGTCTTGATCGGAATTGATGGGACGGTCCCTTGTTTTCATCCGAAGAGTAAATTAGTTTTTGTCCTCCACGTGGGCATAAGCAGTTTTTACTGCTCTGTCAATAAAATTATTATTATTATTATTACGGGAGTGTCTAGAAATGGTAATGGATGTAGGCTATGGTATGACATTACTATTGCAAGATTTATCTTTAAGATCTTTTAATTGCAAACATTTTATAACCTGTAAACCAAGGAATCTTAAATACTTACTTATCATACAAGGAGACCTGTGATCGGGTGTTAATGAAAATAGATATTATGTTTAAAAAATCGTAACTGGTACGTGATGTTAAAATACAATATATGAATGGAGAAAAATTCAATTCTATCACTTCTACCTGAATAAATTTCAGGGTTTATTTCAGAAAATAATTTAATCTAACAATTTTATGAAACACTTTCTTCTCTATCACACTGCAAATGCGACCTTTTTTAGGAACCAAAGGCTTTTTTCACCAACATACTCGTGTTTAGAATGAAATTCTAACTTCGAATTCTGTACAACACAGTCGTGTCACAACTTAAACTCCCGTTTCTTCTTGGTGTCAGAATTCCACTCCATTCACAAGCAAAGCATTTACTTCGCAGATTCTCCTCTATCAACTTCATTCAATCTATTTTTATAAAGAAAACACCCGTCTGCTTCGCGTGGGCGTCCTCTCATTCCATTCTTTCTCTTTGTTCATTCCATTGAATTCTCCATTTTTCCCTCTCAAAAATCCACCCCTTCAATCTGCCCTTACTCACCTTACCGTAGGGGAATCCGTTGCACAACCTCCCTCGCACCCTAAATAACCCTTATTCAGTTTACAGTTGTTCGCCCTTAAACCCTCCGACGGATTCTTGACGCGTGGGTGCGCCCATACGGAGCTCGGAAAACCTATGTTCCGTGACGAAGAGATATTGAGTAGGAATGGCGGAAGTCCATTGGATGATATTACAATACAACAGTGCACAAGTACTCCGGTAATAAAATGGTAATATGTGTGATCGGATAAAAATTTACTTTAAATAAATTCAATTCAATTGTGATACTCTATCAATCTAGTGGCTTTGCAATTACAGTACGATCCGTACCATGTCTGGTTATGACGTCATTCGTCCGACGAAAGATTGATTTACTCAGTCGATCGAATGTATATTTATTTATTTAGTTTATGTCTTTTGGTGAGGTTCAGACCATGAGGCTAGCTCTTCCACCTAACCATGACTCAGGTGAGGGAATTGGGCAGGAGAGATGTTGGTATCGAAGAGACATTTGTCTGGAGTAGATGAGGTTTTCATGAAAATCTCACCCAGTTCGACCGAGTGGGGTTGAAACCCACGCTCTACGACAACGTGCAAGCGAAGACGCAACCACTCGACCGCTGCTGTCGAGTCCTGCAAGTAAAATGAATTAGTGAAACGAATTAGAAACTTGTTTATCAGGTTGCATAACACGCCTGTCAGATTTTTTTCCCTTTTCATTCATTGGACTCATTTCTTCCAGTTTATTGGAATCGTGTCCAGTTAATAGACAGTGCCACGGTTTTCAATTTGAGAAATGAGAAGGTTTCTGCACACATTTCGAAGGACTGAAATTACTGTAACATTTGCTCGCAGAAAAATTATTGAAACAATGTATACATTATCGAAAAATAAAATAGTTGGAAAAAGTCGTTAAAGTCAATTAACTACCAGCAGCAAGTGGTGGACACATTAAATTTAGAATGTTTAAAAGATCTAGTAAATTTTGAAGAAACTACTTCAAAAATGGTTGTTCTTTTAAAGAAATACATTGGAGCTTTCCACTTAGTTTATATCTTTATACATATTTACGGATACTTGAACGAATAATTTTCAGATTGAATGGAACACGCTCATAACTCTGACTGGGCTTGTGTGATGACCCTATCTGGACATTGGAGACCGTCAAATCGAAACACAATGTGGGTGGAGTTCATTTAAGACGGAATGAATTTCATTGGCAGATACAGGCGAGTATCCATTATGTCCAAAACAAAGGTGTAATTAGGGCGGGGATAAAATGTCATCCAATGCGGGACGGCCTAATGTGAGGAAGAAAGATGCATTAATTAATTGAAATGAATTCTTCAGAAAGTTTTTTTGTCGTACAAAATTTGATATCAAGATATGATTTGAATTAAGTATCAAAGAATATGAAAGAAATTTACATATATTTTATCTCGAAGATTGGAGAGTTAAATGTGTCTTTTTGAAACAAATTGGGATAGCTGTGATTTACAAAATTCATTATCTTTTAAGTTGATGAAAGAGAAACGGGACAAAAAGGAGGAAGTGGGGTGGATCACAGAACGCATAGAAGGAAGTGCTAATGTACAAATAGTCCAACTGTCGGCCAAGTTCTCCAAACGACGAAAGCACATTGTGTAGGTGTTGCAGAATCCAAGCAACTCCTCAAATATGTCGTTCCCTTGGAGGAAACACAGCACTGCAATATCTTTTCCTACCTCCTCCAAAGCTCATAGCTAACAGCTCCTGGGTGCTGGGTCCTTTCAACCGTCGCGTACCCAAAGCGTCCATTGTATGAAGCAGACCCACCTGTCCCAGCGCAGACGCACCGTCGTGCATCAATGAATCCTCTACCTACACCCACAGCAACGCCTCCAACTGTCCCTCCACTACCACCTTCCTCATCTCCACCAACATGTTGCACTGTCCTTTCTTTCCCTCTATTATCACTCCACAGATATTGACGTCATAACTGTGCTGTTATCAGGACGAGGTAATAGAAAACACAATTATGTACCCCATGGATTAAGCCACGGAGTACCAGTTATGGTAAGAAAATGAAATTCGGGTTTATATTCTTATAGATTTGGGTGTAAGTTAAACATAGACTTATATATAAAGAGATTCCACGGTCTCAGCTGTGGGATGTCCTTGATGACATAAGACAGAAGGCAATGTTCGGTACAGATGCGTGCATCCGATGGCGGGGCAGCGTAGCGTAGTGTACCGTAAAACACGGATTCGATTTCCCGCTGTGTCGAAATGGGTGCTGGGTTTTCAGATTTTGTTTCCATCATTTATACTCCATACCAACGTCGATTAGGTTCCGCGACAACCGTACAACACTCCTTCCCACTTCCTTCTCCAAGTTCATGTGGTTACGTGCAAAAGAAAGACTCAAGTTCTAACTCACGTCATCTAATTCAGAAGAAAAAAGTTTTTGATGTGAGAACCAAATTCAGAGGAAGGAAAGTATTTCTTCATACCCTTGGATGTAGTATCCAAGTTATAAGGTAGATGTAACATCCAAAAGATCGGGGAATTCCTTTCCATCGGGTTTCCTTCGGTTGTGAAATTCAATCATCGAGTAGTCACATTCAAACCCAGTGTACCGACGTCGTATCCAAATTTCGACATGGATAATGATTATCAGAGAAAAGAAAATACAAATATCTTCCGAGCTTCATCCTCACCAAGTTTTTGGTCCAAAGTTGTAATGAATTACCGTCAGCGCTGGTCTCGTTTCAGCGTCTTCGCTTCCACGATCCCGCTGAGCAGTAGAGCGCGAGTTCAAACCCTGCTCGGTCGAACTAGGTTAGGTTTTCAGCTAAGGTTTCCCTCATCTATTCCAGGCAAATGTCGGTTTAGTTCCCTGGCAACCCAATATCTCTCCTTCCCAATTCTCTCTCCCATGTCCAACGTTTAGGTGGAAGAGCAGGCCTCATGATCTGAACCTCTCCAAAAGATAAAATAAATAAATGAATAAATATGAACGCCAAAACGTCCGACCCCTTAATCGAGGCAAAAGGTCCGTTTCTCTCTCTCTCTCTCTCCCCCTCCACCCCCTCCGTGACACAATCGCAGTGCCGCAAGAGGCGTAACCGCCAGCGATCCTTCATTCGATGCAAAGGGAAGCTGTGTGTCCCTGGTCGTCTCCTCAGAAGAAAAGATACCGAGAGGCGAGGCGTTGCGGCTGCGACCCGCCCCGCGCCCTGAGGAGGGGGCGAGGGCGTCTTAGGAAAGCTGCGAAGACGAAGGGGGAGAGCTCTGCAGCGAAGAAGTTCCCACGTCGCGAAAAGAAGTCTTGGTCCTCTGCACCCAGGTGCGCGCCCGGAAAGGAAGAAGGTTGATTCCGGCAGATGCAACTGCGGCCACGCAACTCCTACTTCGGGTTTACGCATCAATCTCTCGACTGGTGATGGGATGACTTCTGGGGAGGGGGGGGGGGTACAAAAATTAATATAAATGTTCTAGATTCATTTTACGGGGGTACATGCCATGATTTTTGCCTGTGGGGGCAGAAATGAAAAACCCATCTCTGCTTCAGGACCCTTAATCGGAATTGGTGGAATGGTCCATTGTTCGCTTCCGGAGAATAAATTAGTTTATGGTCCTCCGTGGGGTCATAACAAAATTTATTATTAACATTTCTTGTTGATAACGGAACCATTCATCACACAGCTAAGTGACATTTGGTAAGTGACTCCGGATTACGATGTCTTATGAATGTATATGCGACTGCTATCAACGAACATCTATCACCTGTGATCCTGTTCCTATATTATTGCAAGTGCTTGAAAAGTGGTAAGTTCTTACAGGATAATATCGTTCAGTACATATGAATACCAACAATTTCAAACTAACAATCAGTGATGTGTGTCTTCACGATTGAATGAAGAAGTATTTTTCGGAGAACGTAAAAAAAATAGGTTGTCTACCACTACTCTAGACCAGCTCTATTCAACCTGGGATGACTTCATAGGAGTATCTAAAATGGAAATGGCACAATGATTCTACTGTGGTATAAAGAATACAGAAAATGCAAGTATTCCAAATTTATTAAATTATCAGTCTGGTCATTAAGTGATTGTTAGTTTTTTGGGTTGTCGTGAAGAAAGACAAGAATCAACAACGCCTTCTGGGGGCCATCCTTGTACATCGAAGTTAAGTATCATTCAATAAATTCCTTGAAAGTATCGGCAAACTAGGAAATATAAAGTTGTTTTATCACTACTAGATAAAATTCTTGATCGAAAGAACGGGATATGTATAAAGTAATGATTAATTATATATATATATATNTATATATATATATATATATATATATATATATATATATATATATATATATATATATCTTGGAAAGAGTGTGAACCACCACGTTGTATGAAGAGGAAGAAGAGTGGAAATGGAAAAGAAGGGGGGATTATTTCTCTCCGTGTCAGCCTTGTAGTATGTAAGGCCAAGGCCAAGGGCTAGAAGCGTGTTGCAGCATAAGAAAGCCTTCAGGGATGCCATGGAGTGTAGGAGGGGGAGGGATGAGAGGACCTCGCTTCCGAGTTCTACAAAGAGAAGAGCTGCCTCCTGAATGCGGTTCGCAGTATGTTCCCACTCCTCGTTAGTATATTGGAGTCAGGTAAGTCTGCATGGAAGGTATGTAATCCAGGAAAAACAAACATGAGCGGAAAGGCGAGATGCGACGAGACCAGTTTAGCTTCCATTCCCTCACATACTCACACCCTCACAAGCATCTACACAAATGAACTTTATATCCCCACAAATTTAATATTTATGAACTTTTAATTCATCTGCCAGAATTCCACGTACATTTATCCCAGATATACTACATACAGAAGTGGGACCTTTGTGGAACTCCTTATGTGAATCGTATCTCCGACATGATGTTGATACTTTACACCATCTCAATATCGAGAGACATTTCTATTAATCAAACACCATATTCATTTTTACATGACCATCATGAGCACGAACAACAAGCACTCTTACGAACGTACATAAGACCATGTAAACTCAATCAATTTAGTGTCCAGTAATTGCATATTAATACGTAATCAACATCATTGAGACTGGGATAAAATTACTTTTAAGTTTGTTTTTTGGAATTTAGCTTCCTGTGATAAATTCCAAACCACTGGTTTCCCAGTTGACCAATATATAAGAACTAAATATTTCAATTCCGGTTGTGCAGACTTCATTTTCGGTTATTTATTCAAAACGTCGACTTATGTCTTTCAGTTAGTCGATATTACTTTATATTAGAATAGACATAAAAAAGTTATTGAAGAATCTTTATACACCATCATATTATTGCTCAAGTGAATAAATTATTGTTTTATACCACAATTAACGTTAATTAAATTAATAAAATTACATAAATAATTCGAGAATTACGACGCTTTTTCGGACGAATAGTATATATTTTTTGTACTCCGCACCATCTGACGACGACTTCGAAGGGAAGTAAACGTTATGAGCTTTTGGTCACAAAAAATATATTCTGTACGTCCGAAAAAACGTCGTAAGTCTCGAATTATCTATTTAATTTTATTAAGTTTTATGTCACATAAAATAAAATACTGTATAAATTAAACAAAAGATCGACCGCGAATAACCGCTCGAAGGAATGCGCCTCCACTATCAAAGTAGAATCATCGAGAATCCACTCTGCAGACTCCGGACTATTAGTTACTGTACTCAAGCAGATACATAACGCAGATTATACATATTTAACATATGTCTACGGTCAGTTCGCGTAGCGGCGATGGTCGCTCTAACAGCATGCCCTCTGTACACTTCTCCTCTCCATCATGCAAGGGTCAACGCTAAAGAAAAGTCCCGCCGCCAAACGAAAGGTGCGTGGCGGTGGAGATAGCGATCTTTGAAATGCCGCGAGTGGGTGAGAGGGGGAGGAGGAAGGAAGGGGAACTGCCTCGTTTATCACCCGTCAGGAGCCACAAAGCAGCTGAAAGCGGAATGTTGGCCGAGAGGAAGACGGAGGAAGCGCTAAAACACGGTGCTTAGTGCGTCTTCGGGAGGATTCGCAAGATTGAGGAATAACAGCGTGAGGTTTCCAATATTGGAATAGCCAAAATAGGCGTAGAAATGATTACGAATAATAGGCACAACCCACGTAATAATTAGTATTTAATGATGTGGCAAGAAAGATACGTGCAGAGGTGAATTCAGAATTCTTGTCCTTGCGGGGGAGAGGCGCTTAGATCTCCAGGAGCCGGTAATGTGAAAAATTTTGAAATTTTAGAGCAAACTAAATATTTGTAGTACCCAATAGTATAATGGACATGTGTATGAAACATAATTTGTTCTACGAAATATAAGAGAAAAATTATTTTTCACTATTTTGGAGGGGGTTTGAATCCGAACCCCAATTCCCCCAAAAAATAGAAACATTTAATTCATTTCAGTCATTTTGAGCCATGGAAGCCCCCCTCTAAAATCCACCCATGCTTATCACAGCGAAGTCATTTTCTGTGTTTTACCTACAACCCTTATGAAATAATTCTTACCTTAGACAGAAATATATGCACTTCGAAAATGATATCACATCAAAAGAAAAACATGTTTAGATCGCACAGGTAGATTTAAATTTACTTATTTATTTATTTCAATCATTTATGTTAGAATGTGGCGATTTCCCTTTCATGAGGTTTTCGCCTCCTCATCTCATCATATGATGTGGGTGAAGGAATTGGGAATGCTAGTTAGCCCTTGCGAAGCTAAGAAGATTTCTCACAAGGGACATTTCAACTAGCGCAGGTCGATAGTAGTCCTGATTTTTTTTGTACTGAAACATGTTGGCTATTTATATGTCCTGTCAAAATGTTAGCGACGATGGCACACTGGAAGGCACTGAAAAAAATAGGAAAAAACGATTCTTTTTTTCACGGCGAAGAGCAATTTTTGTGGGTCTTGTACAACCCTAAACTACCAAGCCACGACAGCCGAATCACGTGGCTGGACTTTGATTCGTCCCATTTCTTCATTCAAGGAAGAAAAGCAAATGCAAAAAAAAAACAATGCTGTTACCCGCGCATTTAAGAAAAGGAGGAGCTGATTCAGACGAGTCAAATAGTAAAACTCAGCAAGTTGAACTAACTGGATTATTAATGTTCAAATTTATTTTCTCTCTATTAAAGTAAAATGTTAGATATATAATTGTATGTTTATATGAATAATGTACCACAATTTATTTTAAAAAATTAAATAAAAAATTACAATTAAGGTCTCACAAATGTATACAAGATGCTACAGATATTCGTGTTCTCTTTCATTAACGAGTTTCATATCGCTTAAGGATAGTGACGTGATATCTGGGCATGCAATGCAGTTTGTGGCAGCAGTCGGTGACCTTCTATTACAGCAACAGTTTCGGCCGGTAGAGGACAGGGTTGTCTTTCCCCGTGATTGTCCAAAGTATGAGAGGAAAGAAGATGCCAAAAAACTGCAAACTTCTCGATTTTTTTTTCAGTGCCTTCCAGTGTGCCATCGTCGCTAACACTTTGACAGGACATATAAATAGTTTATATGCTTCAGTAAAAAGAAATCAGGAGCACTTTCGACCTGCGCTTGTTGAAAAGTCGCTTGTCAATGGTACTTCCTTGGGAGTACCCATCAGTAGGCCTGCGGTATCGTGAAAGCAGTAAATGGCATGAGTACAACATAAATCCGGTATTTAGTTTTAGAGGTATAAAAATTAAAATAAACGTGGACTTCATCGAAGTTCACGGAGTCGTGAGTAGTGTCACGCGGGATGTGGTTCATGGACAAGTGATTCGCATGTTGGTCTTAAAGAAAACACAAGATTTCGAGAAAAAGCAAGACTCGCAAAATTTACGTGCATATCTTTAATACAATTTTAACAACAATAATTATTATCATATATATTTATTGACAACATACTGTATATTTTAAGTATATTTTATTTTTAATAAATGAATGATAACATCCAATTTATAAAAATGTAAATAAACCATTTGAAGGGATACTACATTTGATAGCGATAATGTTATTTATTTTTCATTGATATTAAACATATTTGTACAATAAATTGATACATACCTAAAATTCATATGCCTGTTTTCACCGTATGTTAAATGTTGATGTAAAAACAAAATTAAAAAGAATTTTTATCATAATATGTATCTCATACTGGTTCGCGTAAATGCAAAAATTCATGTAGAATCGAATATACCAAGACCAAAAAGAAAACCAAATTTCTTGTTTTACGAATCACTATCATGAAGAAACCGAAATTTCAATTATATTACATGTTTTAAAACCCATTATAAAATAAATCAATAGTAGTTATTTTGAGAGACGGAAACATAATCTAAATAATGATAAATCTTTTACATCCGAGTTGACGGAAGTCAAGTTGTCAACCATTCACGAAACTTGGAAATATTCATCGAAAGAAATCTAATTAATTAACAATTCATTCTACTGATTTATAATGTGGAACGAAGAATATTTTGTGATTTTAAAACTTGATAATAAATTTCGATTGTGACTCGTTCTTTGACAAGTGTCGTATTGTCTTCCGTAACGTGTTGCGGCTGCCATTTCTGTTAGAACAGTATTTTCCACAGTTTTTGGTGAATTATTCTTGTAAATACCCCGTAAGGTATGAAAACCTTAACGTCATTGCTATGTTCCAATTTCCATTCACAGTGCTTTAGTACTTTTTTCTCTGTGTTAAACTGGTACATTTGCCAGAATACCAAAAAACATAAGCCCGCGAAAATTTCACCATGTAATACAACAGTAATTTAAAGTCGAATTATTCAATATTTTGCGCCCTAAGGGTAAGAACATTCATAGCCTCTTGATAAGAAATGGTTCAAACTATCATTAGTAACATTTTTTGGGGTACCTCGTGACTCTGACGGATATAATACCATAGAATGACGGGAGAAAATGGGATGTTTACATAAAAGTTACTTTTTGGAAAAAAGATGTTGCTTTAATTAAAATAATGGCCCGAACTTCGCCATAAGACATGAAATGAAATAAAATAAAAATGCGTTTTTTTTTCTTGAAACGTCATGATAAGATTACAGTTTCTGAGGTATTAGTTGCAATCTAGCAAAGCGATTATTAACTCTGAAACTCAGTCCAGGCCCAATGGAGTAACAATATTCGCGTAAAGTAAACGTATCATAGTGTCAACAACCACCGGGCGGACGAGCGCTCCGCTGGGACCTTATGACGACAACGGCGCAATTTCCGCGCTCGGAAGGAAACTTCCGCGCACATTTCCGGAATTAGATGACGTCATGTGCCCCGCCCTGCTGTCGACGGCGGAGGCGCCGGGACGCCCACACTGCAATCGACGCCTGGAGGAAGACGACTCTCGAGTTTAAGTCTAGGTTAAGGCTCCGATCGGAATTTGTGACATCCGTTCATCCCGTGAAGTAAACACCACGCCGAACGTCACATCATCCTTCACGCAGAAATAGCGAATATTATCAGTCGAAGGTAGGATGTGAAGGCAGATGTGGTAGCTATCATTGTTGGCGTATTAGGAACTTTACCATACAGTCTTGGCGATAATTTAAAGAAGCTCCCTGGAAATGCAAATGAATGGGACATCCCCAATGTACCAATGCGTGGAACCACCAATATTCTGCGCAGTGTTGTAAGAGCACGCACTGCAGTCAAAGTGAATCATCTCCTTAGGAAGCTGGTTGTGACCTGCAGATATTCTTAGATTTATTTGTCTACCACAACCTCCAGTCGTGGAAAATAATAATAATAATAATAACTATACAGGATCAAGCAATCCCAACTAAGATATTACAGAAAAGAAATTCTTCATGAGAATGTCAATGGAATGTACAGAGCATGCCATACCTGCAATGAAACAATCCACCACATTATTTTCGGTTGCCAAGTACTCGCCCCTCGGGACTAAACCTGCAGACACAATCAAGTGGAAAAAATAATTCGGCAACAACTAACTAAAAACTTTAACTTAGTTGAAACCCTTCTATTATAAATTCTATCCACAACCTGTCCTGGAAAAGAGAAACGCCACTTCGTAGTGTGATAAGCAAATTATTACAGAGAGAACAACCAAGACAATATTAATAGACAAATCTAAAAGAGAAACTTTTATTGTTATGTAGCTGTTCCTTCCACTAACAATTTTAAAAAGACAGAACAAACAAAATTTCAAATATTTGCACATAGGCAGGAATTCAAAAGATCTCGAAACAAAATGAAGTAGTAATTATTCCTTTTAATGACCTTGAGTCATTTGCAAAACACTAAAAGGTCATCTTGCAAGATTACCGTTAAATAGAACTATACTGCAAGAAATTCAGAAATCTGTTATGTTACAAACCACCTAACAAGGAAATTTCTTAGTCTCGACTAGGAGTACATTTTACTTCTGGCTTGTCATATAATCCCGCTCCAACTATCTGTTTGAACAGAGCGATTACAATTGCACAACAATATTATAATAATAACTAAATAAATAATTAAAAACTTACGACCTTTTATGAACGAATAATATTTTTATTTTATGTGAGCCACTCACAAAAAATTAAAATTTTATTTGTCCATAACAGGTCGTAAGTTTTTAATTATTTATTTAATTAGATTACATGATGGACGTTAATAGTAGTAGAATATAATAAACAAACATAATTAATTCCTATTATCTTTGGAGCTTTGGGATGGTCACAAAAATTTAAATCAAAACCTAGTAATATCCCAGGTGTTACTACGGACAGTGAAGTGCAGGAAATTGCATCCAGCGAAGGTGCTTTAAAAGCACGAAATTGAAAAGCCTGATCCTGAGGAAGCTCGTTGCAACCTGGACTGGCTAACAAATAGAGCAGACGCTAACATCGACAGGCGGGAAGAAATGAAATAATAATAATAATATCATGTGAAAAGACAATCTTTTATAATTGAAGTAGCTACTCCTTCCAGGTTGATTTAAAACAACACAGAACAAACAGAAATTGAAAACTATGAGGTAGTTCAGACAGAAAGTCAGAAGATTTGGAAATAAAAATGAAGGAGTTTTTATTGACCTTCTAATTTCAGTGACAGGATTCGTTTGCAAAACACTAAATTGGTATCTACGTCCATTCATTTGCAGTCTATTCATTTTTTTAAAGATATTCACCTCTCATGCATGTAGGGTCTATTTTTCAGTAGTTGGCTATCTCGTATTGAAAAGTGATTTTATTTATTTATATTGATATTGCAGATATTTTAGTAGGGCGACCCATGGCGTAGTGCCTAGCGTACTCGCCTTTCTACCTCTGGTGACGCCGTGTCTGATGGGTTTCCCCTCTCGTTTCCTCTGCCATTCACCTCAATTCCATGTTATTCTTGTCATCATGAGGATTCATTCACCCGCGCTATCATCTTGGTTCCAGTAAGTCACTGGCAGAGCGCGCGGTAAAACGGCGATGGATGGAATTGTGCCTTGTGCTGTCTCCCCATCAAAATGCCGAACGAATACATACATACAAAGATACTCTCGTACCTTTGAAATCTAGATACGAATTACGAAAAATCGCAGATATACCAGCGATATGTATATAAATAAATAATTTTAAAAAAATCATTCAGAGATCGCTAATAACGCATGGATGCAGTATGGTTGAGAGATGGAATACTTTCTCTCGCAGTCACTCAGCGCTCTTGGAATAATTTTGATTTTCAATTTTACTGAACATTAATTTATACCTTCTATATCTCAAATAAAATCTTGTTTTAAAAAAGTTTTTACCTTTATTTTTATTTTAAACCATTAATTGATAAGAAACGAAGTTGTAACGGATAATATAGCCTGATAAGATTCGAAACAACTAACTGATAGGTAACCTTCAGTTCCGTGCGATGTAACCCGTTGTACATTGGTGTATAACGCGTCTCATCCTGATATTAAATAATTCAGCATCCTTACAAATACGATAAGAATTGATACAATACATCCAACCAACAGCTCATTGGTATCACGGTCTGTAGTCATGCAAACCACACATATCTATAAAATTTCTGCTCAATTGGACACTTTGAAGAGACCGAAAAATCAATTACAAATTTTGAACCGGGAAGTGAACATACGAACAATACAAGGTAAATAAAGGTTTGTAAAAAAAAATACACGCCATATTGTAGAACTACAACAATGATATTATTCGACAAAAAAAAATCTCGGAAACTTTCGATCAAAGGAGTAATAGTCTCAGTAATTGGTCAATTTCTCCGGGTCAGTTCTTTCGCGACCTCCTGCTTGATCCGCGCACTGTATCGCCTTAGTCTCCAGAACAGGGAATGTGCTTCAGACGTCATACACCCGGGTTGTACCAGACATCGAGTCGGTCGCAAGGCAGTTTGTCGAGGACGATGAGCCAGACGTTACGACTCCACCGATATAGCTCAGCTCCATTTCGCTACAGCAACCAATCACCATGACAAACATTACGAACTGAAATTAGCTCCCAACTTCGGAATATTCTGGATAATACGACTGTAAAGAAGGAGCTAACGACGGAGGGCGACGATTAACCAATCCGGAATGAGACGATGCAGATACGTAGATAGAGACTAGTAGATACGCATTTAATGCATAACGTTCTACCAAAATCCATATCGCTGGATAATAACAATTCTACGACACGCATATTCACATATTTTATAAATTGTTCTTTGTGAGAATATGACTCCACAAAAGTAAGAAAAAACTTTATATTGTAAAATATTAATAACATGTGAATCATTTTTCCGTTTCTATAAAGACTGCTAAAACAGTCAATGAGATTTTCTTAGCCAGAGTTTCCCGCATGTCAGACGAGAAAAGCAAGGTAGGATTGACTGATTTCTATACGATGAATAACTCTAGTAGGTCGTGCCATCAAACGAATGTATGATATTGACGGAAGCTGTTTTTCCATGAGATTATTCTAACTAAGAATACGGAATTCAATAAGAATACAGAACCCTAGAACCCTTTCGTTTGTTGGATAATAGTCTTTTAACATCGGAAGGTTTATGAATAAACATCGTCCCGTTGAAAAACCTCACAGCAGCACCCACAATGTGAAAAGACATGGATGGGTCCCGTCGCTTTCACGCATTAACCATTAACCATCCTTCCCTCCACCCCCCTCGTTTTCGCACTCACCGTCACTGTCACCGTCACCGAGCACCTTTGTCGTCTACGCTTCCTCGAATCTGTGCCCGCCCCCAACATCACCGAATCCTGTAGAAGCGTCTACACGACGATCGCCTCCGTTCCAGGTCCTACGGCAGGTAGACAGCGCGTCGCGGCATCACAAAGCACTGCCCTACAGTCACGCTACAGAAAAATGGATCCTATTCTGGTGGTAGAAGGAGAAATGAAAGACACACGGAAATGACGATAAAAGCGACACCCGGTAGGAATATTTACAGTAGTGACGTCTTTGCTCCCATCATAATGATTCTACAACACTCATAGGTTCGGGTCGGTTGGGTCCTACCAAAAACTGAACTGAAGACATCCAATCATTTTCGGGTTAGTTCCTTATGATGAAGTTGGCAATTTTCAGGTTTGAGTCCAGATCACAAATTTCTGCCCCGGAGTTCACGCTAAAGAGAGCCTCCAAACGAATCACAACAAATTTAAACAAGTAAATGATAAATAATTTTATGACAGCACAATAAATTTCTTATTACAACTTCAGTTTCTAATTTCTTTACGTTATATAAAACAAGGCATGCAAACATCAAGAGGCTTGAATATGTGAATTATCTCAAAGACTGCCGCCCCGGATCTCCTTAGGTGTAGGTACGCCACTTCTGATTACTTCCAACATTCAAATTTTGGAACAAAGAATTGGGAAATAAATATTTTTACAATCCTTAGCGTACATAGTGTACGCATTCTTGAAGTCTTAGTTAGTTGGTTAGGTTTAATAGCGTTTCGACAACTAAGGCCATTGACGCCCATTTTTAAATGAATCATTAGAAAGAAAATATATTTAAAGAATGAAAGAACAAAGTCTCGAAGTCTTGGTACCAAACAAATAATGTAGACAAATTCCAATAAACCGAATCCATTTAATTGGATGAAAATAATTCCGTAGCGAATGCAAGAGGTTCATATGTGAGACCGAGTGTCTTTCGTCTCCTGGTGAGGGTAGTGGGAGACGGGGGCCTGGAGGCGCAGGTGTTAGTGTCTCGTAAGGAGCAGCAAGCGCCCTCATTCCATCCTCATCCCCTCCTGCGCTCCACCCCCTGCGGCGGCGCTGTTAAGAAAAATCACCGGCGGCCTTCGGAGCGCTTAGCACTCGGTCAGGCACTGGGGAGGTGGATCCCTTCTTCGGAACGCAGGGCCCGCCCTACGGAGACGGCGACTAATAGACAGGGGATGGGAAAGTACTGAGGGTGGAAGAGGTATCCATTGGAGACGAGGATGACTCAAGATGAAATGAACTTCTATTTGATGAACACAATCTATAAGAAATGTTTCTACTGTTGTATATTGTAGTATTTGTAAATGGGAAATGTAGCCTACTATTGAAGTTTATCTACATGAGGCGATAGGAGGCAGTAGGGCTAGATGGACCTGTTAACTGGATTTTACCAACAACTTGACCCTCGTGGAGGTGCTAGTAGGACTACTTAGTAACAGTAAGAATTGTCATACTAGGAAATAGTAGGAGGAGGATAGAAGAAGGAGGATCCGCCATTTTCTTTACACCGGGATATAGAGGATATGTGAACTGAAATCCAGCATGCTAGTCACTGAGCTACTAGAGGGGCAAACTGTTTCTAGTGATTTTACGTGCCAGAAGGAATAGTAAGTATAAACATTGAGAAAACACTTTCGATATCAGTACACTAGGATTCGGTATGAGATTCAAATTCGGGGGAAGTAAATAATTTCTCCAAATCTTTGGATATGACAATCCCAACCTTCTAGTTAGGGTGCTACAAAGTAGAGATATCACGTCCAAAGGTTTGGAAAAATTATTTCCTTATTCTGAATTTGAATCTCACATTCTAAATGTGTTTTATAGATAACACTTTTTATCTATAAATCAGTGCCACTGATCTCCATCATATTGATCAGTTGAGCCAATTTATAAAAGGGAATCATTGGTACGTGCAATTAGACTCACTTAATAGCAAAACATTTTTTCTTTTTTTTTAAAAAAATTTTCAAACAAGAATCCTAGACAGATTCGTTTCCGCTAAAAGAAATGAACTCGGATATTAAACATGAAACGGACGTAATGGGACTTCAAAATGTAATGTTCGTCAGTTAATAGGGACAATCAAGTACTGATAACGATGAAGATGAACACAAATCAGAAGGGATCAAACATTGTCAGAATAACGGATTCAAGATATGCAGCAATTGGATAAGGAATACGCGCAGCATTATCACAAATTCGACTTGTCTCATTTCCTACGTGACTAGTCCACGTTTATATAAACTCGGAAGACAGATAATTGAGTTTCCCTGTGTTAAATAGCATTAATTAATTTATCTAGATACAGACATATGAAAACATGTACGTAACATCATGCTGAGAATTCTGAGATAGAAAAAATAAAATAAAATCATTAAAGTACATATATTATCTTCGAGTACCAAGGGGATGTATTTTAAAAGGCAATTTATACTTAAAGAATAGAATTGAAGTGTTGGGTGAATTTTTTTGATTTTCTTTGGTTCTGACGCTACAGAATTTCATATATACATATTCGTTCACGTAAAAACCTTTCTTTCTATTTTCATTTCCGGAAATGACATTGCCATTTTCTGGCCTTATTGTGGTAAATATACATTTTTCTCATATATAATGCATGTTAAATTTCGTGTTAGCCTTCAATATAATCGATGAGCGAACGAGACGCCTCGCATGCGTGGAAGGGCCCAAGTGTAGAGAGAGCGTCGAGGGCGGCAGGGCGCCTCAAAGCGGAGGACAAGGGCTGTGAGGGCGGAGGAATGCAGCCAGGTAGAGATGGAGGGCCGGAAGCGCGGGAGATGCAGCATCCGAGCCCCGCTGCATGCAGAGAACCGGTTCGCCCACCAATCGACCTCTGAAAGGGCCAAGGGACAGATTCCAGCTCACCAAACGCACTTGATCCGCCGCCGCTCCTGCTGCACTTCCCGCGCTCTCTCAGCCCTTCGTTCGAAATCTCCCTTCCACAAAGTACATTCTCTCAATATTGAATTGGACTCAAAATAGTCATCGTGTTCTGGAATGTAACAATGATACTATCTCCATAATGTTTCTCTCATATAAGGAAAATATTTTTTTAACATAAATATAATAATTATTTATTAATAACTTTTACTTCATAACGAGCGAATTATTCCCACATCTAGTTAAAGAAGAAATTTTTAAAAAATGATAACAAATTATTTTCAAAAAAAAGTTTTTGCGATGAATTTCTGACTTACAGTACAGTGCTTGACAGAAACCTCTTAACGTGCTGTATTTCAGAAACTACAACTTCACGTCGATGAATACTATGAAGTCTAATTTATCTTCCAAATTGTGAACATACATCATAATGGCGTTGAATGGTAAATTGTAGGGTTAATGTTTGTTTTCATTAGCAATTTAATTAAAAATTCAAAACAAATAGGAAATACTCATAATATAAACATCAAATAATTCTTAATTACTGTATCCATAGTTTCAAATGCTCTCCGACTTATAACAACATCAAGTCCTTAAAAGCAAAACTCATAAAATCGTATTCATTATATTATGAATAGAGGAGCGAAGAATCAGCGAATTGACGTGCTGGTCCATTTTATAATTACGCATCTCACTACCCATTGTTCCGTAAATGAAGCCACAGAAAGAAGGAACGAAAAGAATCAGAGACCATGTCAAGAGCATCGTTCCACGTCCGTCAAGAACGCGACTCGAAAGGGAAACACCATTACCAGTTTCTCGCCATCTACCTGCTGCTCCTTAGAAATCGTGAGTGGCAGAGCAGTCCATCTCCCATCGAGAGCTTCTTTCTCTGACGCCGCCGTCGACGATCGCGTTGCGTGGCTTTCCACAATGCAGCGTCTTCAGCTCCTTCTATTCTCATGCGCTCCAGATTTTCATGCATTACACAAAATAGCGCTCTTCAACTGGAGGGTTGCAAATGAGGAAACATTATTAAGGAACGAGTGATACGGAAAACAAGATCTCCTGTAGAATTATTGCAACCAATCGATGCCAACTGAGTTCTCCAAAATTACACCAGTTAAAGAAAGAAATTTAAAAAATGAAAATATTTGTGATATGGAGAGGATGTGGTTTACTAATTGTGCTGTTTACGTCTGTCATTATTATATTAATAAAATATGAACTTTAACAATCATCTTCAGACTAAAATATATATCTCAATCCCACCGTTTCGTCACAAGTTTGCGGTTTTGTCAGGTGACACATAAACAGTACATGTCATAAATAACATTATGTAATATTAACCACAGAAAAAATAAAAATAATGAAACAAAAAAATTGACATATAATATTGATCGATAAATATATACCCTATAGTTTCTCTACGTCCCCACGTAAGTTTTAACTCCCCATTGTCAATTGTATTTAAAGTCGATGTATATCGTATGTCATATTCTGACGCAGACAACGTAGAAATCGTTTAAGCGCATGTGTCATGTTTCGAAAAATGAAGAACGAATGTAAGAGAATCGCTCCGAAAAGCGAACAAGGTGAACGATGGGGGGTAAACCTGTCTTCACGCGACGCTGCCCCGCGACCCGCCCCCTGTCCGAGGGCCCTTCGTCATCCTCGTGACGCGCTCCGCCCCCGCGGCCGGCGTTCGTCTTCTGCTCCTTCCTTCGCGGCGAGCACCCGACGACCCACAGTCGCTCAGCGCACACAATCCGTGGCTCGCCCTCTTCCTTTGTTTCCGGCGCCGCTGCGCTGCTCCACGCACCTCGCCTCTCTCTGTCTTTCTCACCCCTCACGACCCATCTCATCCCTTCGTGCGCCCGGCCCCCCTCCCTCTCCCCCACCCTCACCGCACACGGCGCACAGGACCCTACTTTTACCTCTCCAGTCCACGCATAATCCACCCCTCCAATGCCCCCACATTTCCTTCCAACTCATCTCGGTCCGCGGACCATTTTCTATTCATTTTTGATCGATAGGGTTTGGCTCGACGAATAAAACGAATGGGTCATAATATAACTTGATATTTTAATTCTCATCAACAAATATATATTATTTCCAGCCGAAAAAATTTAATATTTTTTATTTTATTGTTTTAATATTTAGTAATAAATAAATGTTTTAGTGCCCATTAAGAAAAAGAACCTCAGTTCTGGTTTTTGAGTGTTTGTGAAGTTACTTAGAAAACGTAAGCTTTCTGAGAGGTAGTTTTGGTTTAGATCAGGATATTCTCAGTGTTTTGAGGTTTTCAATACCCGATGTTACAACCTCATAAGGTACCTCTGAGATTACCTCAAATTCTCCTGAGGTTACTTCAAAATTTGTCCAATTTAACTACGAAAAAATAATTTTGCTGAAGTATTTTTGAGCCTCTTCTTCCCGTGAGACCAAAAATGAATTGATTCAACAAAAATTTTCAAATTTTGAAATCCTAATATGAAACTTTTAACAGAAGAATTAAAAAAACAATCCTCAGAAATCCAATCAGCGACAAGTAACGTCTTGCCATAGCCAATAACTCTACAAATAACATATTACTAATCCAAACAATTCTGACACTAAAATTTGAATCCTAACGCTAATGAACTCTTAAGCTTGCCGAGTGAACAAATGATTTGTCTGGGATGTATTGTGTTGACACCAAAAAGGTTTCCAAATGGATTTTCATGCACCCACTACGTAAAAGCTGTCTTTAAATACTATCTTTAAAATATTTAAGACTAGCTGATCCAACAGACGTTATCCTGTCCTAATTTCAATAAAGTTTATTATAGTTTTTTGAATTTGTGAAAAGCTATTTTAAATGTGTAAACGAAGTTAAAATGAGAAAGACACATATTTCTGAGTGATCATTGTATCTATTAACGACAATGGGCTTGGATATTCAATTAGGAGGAGTACATTCAGAAGTACGCCAATGGGAAATTTCACATACGAGATGAATTCTATCGGCAGTACACCGCTGAAATTCTGGGCATGTGTGATGTGCCTGAAATGTGATCGACTTGGAACCATGCGGTTTTGTGCCCAAATTTAATTGAGTTAAGTCAGAATTTCATGTCTACCAAATGATTTATTTTCTTCCATTGAAGAGATCAAATGAATGAATCTCAATGTGTTTTATTTACATTTCGATCGCAAGGTCGACGTCCAAGTAACACACACCCAAGAAGGAAATGCTTTCAGTTTTTCCCGATTTTTCTGGGCAACTTTTCCGATTTTTCTTTCCCTAAAAACCTTATTCTTACTATTACGAACATTTTTTTAATTAGCCAAATCGGTCCAGCCGTTCTCAAGTGACGCGCTTACCAACGAACGGCATTTATTTTTTATTTATACATATTCTCGTTGAAAAAGTAACAATTAGTTATATGTAATTAAAGTGAAACGGGAGAGAAATTAAAACGGAGCATACATAGAAAGGTGGGTGTCAATAAGTTTAATCAATGTTCTTCAAATAAAGACAGATGGTATGAAATACTCTCGCAAGGATAATTTACTTAAACGCAAAAGAAAACGAGGAAACAGATGTCATCTCTATAATTCACTTAACATGGAAATAATATGTATTTTGCTTCGGCATTCGTTCATTCCATAGCTAAATAAATTGCTTTGCATGTTTACAAGTCCGTCGAGATAATTTGTTTTCATGAGCTTTTTTGAATCCCATGAATTATGCTCAGAATTGAATTCAACACGTTAAGTACAGCGGTTCGAAGGCAAGCCATCTACATTCCACGTCAGCATGCTTATTGTGTATTATATGTTGAGTGACGTAAGGCGTATGTGCTACTCGATGATGGAGCATCAATGTATGAATATAACGATTGAGTATACATGTAATTGAAATTTTTTGAATTCACATTAAACTAAACATTAACTTAAGATTAAACTATTCTAATGTTTCATCGTCAATCCGGTGCCTTCACATCAACTTCACAGGAGGCGCAAAATGTGTGAGTGGCAATAGCTGAAAAATTTGTGAGCTCAAGGTTTAATTGATAAGAACACATTTTGAGACAGAAAAGAACGTACATTTCGAAGCCAATGGATTTTTTAATTAACTTTATGAAGGTGACATCTAGGTCTAGTCCTTGAACTGTCTGCTCTTATGTTTCCGTGTCCGTATGACATGAAATGTTAATTCGATCTCAGGACAGAATAATAAATACGCGGTAAATACGGTTTTTATGTATCATCATTACTATTAAATTGCGTTAATTCACAAGAAACACAGAAACAGATTACAAAACTAGCGGTTCAAGGAAACTGGCGAGCAATCACATAGGACAGTTATCACTTAACTCACAACTTGTTAGTTAATATTGGCATTCGATGCATAGATACGCGGATGTCACCTAATTCAGTAGTCACTTACCCCCTAATTGGGGACGTGATTCAGGTTCACCGGAACAGACCGGTGGATGCTGCGTACAGACTTGGGAGTCGAGGTGGGTGGTGCAGTGGACAGGACGCTAGCGGTCTGAGCCGGTAGTCCCGGGTTCGAGTCTCGGTCCCTCACAATTTTTCACTCGACAGTTGACGATGCAAACACAGTTATCACTTGTTTCAAAGTGACACTGTCAGTGCAGTCACATAATTATTCTTCTGTTATTAACATTTTGGGGTGTCATCAGTATCTTTTTGTTCTTTTTTATTGCGTTTTCTCTGAATGCTATTAAAATTATAGTTTTTATACGTCTTCTTTGCCATGTGTTGTTTCAAACGGAAAGAAAAAATGATTTCGT
The DNA here is from genome assembly GCA_002313205.1 of Laupala kohalensis. NCBI lineage: Eukaryota > Metazoa > Arthropoda > Insecta > Orthoptera > Trigonidiidae > Laupala > Laupala kohalensis. Next base: position 105,024 of record NNCF01125941.1, read on the forward strand.
GCTTCGAAGAACGAGCGTCAAATCGTGATTGTGTCTCATCCGCGCAATGTATCTTGTTTACACGATCTCAACGCGCCAAGTTCCTCGTCCGCCTGTGACGTCACTCGAATGAGGCTCGTGTTGTGTGTGTGTGTGGTGGTGGTGGAGGGGAAGGAGTTAGTGCAGAGCGCCCACTTGGCAGGAAGCAGATTGAGGGAAGCGTTCGCTAACTGGCTTCAACGACGGACAGACGCGAGATGGCGCCGCGCCGCCGCTACACTCCCTCCCTTGACCTCTGCGGTGAACTGCGCAATCTCCAGCTGAGGAACACGGCCTCCTTGATGCTGAAGCGAACGCTCGAGCAACGTGTGATTTGCATGCGCAGACATCTATTCATCGGAAATTTCTTTCAGGTTATTTCTGGAAGAATTATGAAGGGGATCTGTAAATTCAGATCAACAGCTCCTAAAAATTCAAAATTCGCGAAGACCATTGGTTCTCAAAGTGTTTGTTGTGGCGGTCACGGACTCTGAGAAACAATGTCGTGTGCGTTTGGTCTAGGTGTATTATGTATAGTGATTAGCAAAACAAGACCAACAACCATAGTCTTGGTCTTGTTCTTGTATACTCCACCTTCGTCTTGGGTATTGGTCGTGTGGGTCTTGCTGGTCTTGGTATCGATCTTGTACGGTTGGGTCTACATCTTATTTTCTGTACATACGATTTTTTGGGATTATGATAATTAAAATCCCTTTTAAATTTATTTTCACATCCATATTTACCATATGGTGAAAAAGTAGTATATGCATTGTAGATAAACATATGAATTTATTGCAGAAAAATTTTAATACCAATAAAAAATAAATAACATTTGTTTATATTATTACTACAAATGGAGTACCCTTTCAAAGTATGTATTATAAATTGAATTGATGTATTTGTGAATATTTTATTAACAATAATTAAAATAAACTATACGTTGTAAAAAAGTATCATGTGAGAAGTACTCATTGTCGTTAAAACAGCCTAAAGACAATACATGTAATTTTTGCAAGAGTCCAAATCTGACAAATTCTGAAAGACCAAGAACCAAGACCAATATGCGAATTACTTGTTATGACAGAAAATTAAGTTTATATTCAGTTTTCAAATATTTAGACGAATTTTTCAACTAGAAATCTGTCTTCTATGACGTAAAAATGTCACACATACTATGTAGTGAAAATATCTAATATTATAAGTCAATACAACCAGCAAATGTTATATTTAAAAATAATAGTTTTTTTTATTATAATACGACCTACACTCTATCTCTACCCCTTCATATTTACAGTTATATTAGATTCTGAAAAGTAATCTAGTTGCAAATATAATGAAACTTTACTTGTCAAAATAATTTCGAAAAGTGATTTATCAGTGTTGGTGGATTTCTATTTGCGGAAAATATGGTCTGATATATCACTTTGCTTTTATCTATACCCTAGGTATTATTATTATTATAATTATTATTATACCCAGTTTTATATCGTTTATGTACAATATAATTTGTATATATAATTCAAATTAAGACGTATGAAACCTGTGATCAGTAACTGCGGCGATTAAATTGCTGGGGTGCGGTAAATTGTAATGCGACATCCGTTAATCCCTGTGCTGGTTTACACATATAGTTTCTGTGAACACATTAAGATGTAATTTATTCGAAGTTACAAGGAGCAAAATACAAATGTGAAATTCTGCTTGTTAACTCAGGAAAACGGCAAGAGAACGTGGAGATATGCTGCACCAAACGTACGGAAACATTATAATAAAAAACAACGTGTAACTGCCGTGAAGACGCTCCAGTGACGGTCCGAACGCAGGGCTCCATACATCCAAAACAGTGCTAAACTTCCCGGAACGTAAAAGAGTTGTATTGATACCATAAAACACAGGATCATTTCTTTAGTACGTGTACTCAAGCCACGACATCAAAATGGCGTCTGGGTTTATCGCCATTCTTGTTAGTCAGATCGTGCTCCAGACTATTATTTCCTTTTTTTCTGTTTCAAAGAAACGATAAGACAGTTTTCAACTGGTACCCAATACCATGAGAATGCTGAACTCAACCGCATCACACAAGTTCCCGAGACATCTATAAGTTGTCACACTGATACAACACGTTTGCGTGCGAGATCCAAATTCAGAGGAAGGAAAGGATTTCTTCAAACTTACGTTAAGACAACTCTACCTCACAGCTCGGATACTATGGTTGTGACATCCAAAGGTCGAGCGACATATGTGATGAACTCACATCTACAGTATTTTCTCAGAGCAGAAATACCCAACCGTGGGCGTAAGAAGACAATAAAAAGACAATAAAACAAATATAAGTGGATCACAGAGAGACGTGGACGGTAAAAAACGCAAGATACAAGATATAAAAGAAATAAATATGAAATGAAACTAAGCACTTTATTTACAAGGGAAAAAAGAAACACAAGTATATAAATAAACCTGGGGATGACCTTGTGTTAAGGTACAGGGGCATGATGTATTGTACTTGATAATTAAATAAATATTAGTAAATTGTTTATGAGGAAGTATTAGAAACGTTATTGCACCGCTAGTTTTGAAACGAAACCGGTGCTTTGTTACAGAGTTACTTCTATAATACTATAATACATTTATTGCCAAAAAACAGTACAAACTGCGTGTGACCACGTGGAGGACAATAAAGTAATTTACTCTCCGAAAGCAAGCAAGGGACCATCCCATCAATTCCGATCAAGGGCCCTAAGGCAGAGGCGGATTCAAAAATTTCAGCAAAAATTCCTAGATAAGATAAAAAGTTAGCTGAGAGTTATAACACTAATAGAATGTCAATATGTTTGTAATTTAACGCAAAAAATGTACATGTACAAATTATTATCGAACTATAGATTATTCTGAGTATAGTGTTTAAAAATCATAAAAGTTGAAAAAACCCACTAAATTCACGATTTTTTGTTACAATAAACACGGCCCTAGACAAAGCCTAGAGAACCTGTATAAGAAATACGCCTCTACCCGAAGGAAAAGCGGAGCAAACCCGGGTCAGGATGAGTTGATTTGATTTGAGTGTTGTTTTTAAGTTAACGCAGAAAAGGCTATAGAAAAACGCCAGGAAGTAAGTGGTCGATGTAGGAGTGAGTCCAAATAATAGGGGGAGCCCGTGAAAGGCGCAGCCGGGAACGTCCACCTCACCTCTTCATGTGGGTGCGTGTGAAGGGAGAGAGACTGAAATATCTGCGACTCGCCAAGGCATCCGCCGCCGCCGCCGCAGCCGCCGACCTGTGAAGTGGTGGGCGGGTGAGCGGGTGGAAAGGTGAAGAGGGGGAGAGGTGAAGGAGTGGCGACTACATGCTTCCTGCATGCGACCACCGCATCTGCGTGTCGTATACACCACCAGTATTCGCCTCAGCAGCGCCGAGTTGACGTGCGAGAAATAAGGATGGACTGACGAAGGGGTCGTCGGGATCTCGAGAGGAGATTCATATGGAAGAGATCTACGAGATACAAGTTCATCAAATCAATATAAAAAATTAAGAAGAACTTTCGGATGTGAATTTCTTCTTTCTTATCAGAACCTCCACTTTATTAAAATTACAACAATACGATATATAAAAGTAAAAAAAAAATTGTCTCATTAACATTTATCTCTGTTCAATATATTATATGTTGTGTGTTATATCTCAGTTATACACATTATCTATGTAGCTTTTCTCCGGTTTTCCTCCGGGCAGTGGAAGATTTTCCATAGGGGGGAATGTCATTTAACACTTTTATTACTACTAATCTCAAATTCTGACTGCACATTATATCTACTATTCATTTTGGAATAATAAATTAATAAGTATTACGTACTTGATTAAATATTTTTTGTATAAGTATTAAATCCGCCACTGCCCTTGAACCTTTGATCGTAATTGACAAATGATCTGTTACTTGCTCCCGGGAGGTAAATTAATTTATAGTCCTCCACGTTGTCAAAAAGGCAGTTACGCAGTTTGTAACTGGCTTTTTGACAATAAATTTATTATATCAATTTAACTAATAGTAACAAAAAACTATTTCGCGTAGTATTTCACCCTAGCCTCGCGATTCATATTTGATTTATGGCCGATACTCCTTTTATCTTTGGGCATTTTGATCCGAATTTATAGGATGGTCCGTCGCTAGCTCCCGGAGAGTTAATTAGGGCCTTGCCCTCCACGTGGTCACATGCAGTTTTTTCTGCAATGAATTATTTATTTACTGGGAAAATGATAAAGCAAACCGAATATGGATGAATGTGAAGTTGGAAGGCAATCGCCGCGCCGCCATGTTTGCAGACGAGCGAAGGATGATCCGGATTATTGAAATGACGCGGGCGTCGAGCAATGCATACTCAGCGCGGATCCTTCTTGCCCCTACTCGGGTCGTGGGGAAAAGAGAAGACATCGCTTCGTTTTATGTCATCGTGGAGGGAGAAACTATGGTGAGAAAACGAACTAGTGGTACGGTTTCTCAGTGTATGTCAAGGAATAGCATAGACACTATGGGAGTGGGCGAGATTTTAAATCTTACTTTTACCTTATTTACCTTGTACATAGACACCGACACCAGTCGTCAAGACCTAGCGTCTTCGCTTCCGTGATTCCTCTGAGCGGTGGAGCGTGGATTCGAACTAGATGACGTTTGCAGCTGGGGTTTCCCTCACCAATTACAGATAAATGTCGGTTCGGTATCATAAGTTCCCCGCCAACCCAACATCTCTTCTTCCCATTTCCTTCACCCAAGTCTTGGTTAGTGAAAGAGCATACCTCATGGTCTCAACTTCGCCAAAAGACATGTAATAATAATAACGTGCCAGATCGTAGACGTCGCTATTCCGCGTGAACAGAATGTAATTTCGAAGGAGGCAGAAAATTAATTCAAATTTGGCAATTGAGGTTGCACGGATGCGGAATGTAAGTAAAGACTGAAGTCATAGCGATTGTAATTGAAACCTTGGGAACGATTCCTCAAAATTTAAACTCGGCGAAATTGCCTTTTCCTAAAAAGAACTCGGCGAAATTGCCAGGAAATTCAAAAGACTGGCAAATGCAAGATTTAGCACTGTTGGGAACTGTCCACATTCTGCGCAAGGTATTTTGAGAACACTAACATCTTTCGGACCTATTCCTTAGGAACTTGGGTGCTACCTGGAATGAGTTTACAAGCCAACCGACTGCTATTAAGTCGAAACAATAATATATTGATAATGTGGCGGAGTTTAGAAGATGAACCCTGCTTTTCCACATAACCTCATGCTTTGCACGAAGGAATTTGAAAGGAGAGATTTTGGGTTGCCGGAAAATTGAAGTTAAAATTTCCAAAAATTTAAAATTTAAGGAAGTTTCATAGTCGGGATTACCTGAGGGAAACTCTAGTTGGAAAACTCACCCAGTTCGAAAGAACGGTGAATGAAACCCACAATTTCCCCCTCATCTACCACTATCCAACAGCTATCAGATTACGATTACTTAATCTATCAGATTACTTAATCAGAATCACGATTAAGACATGACCGATTATTTTGGGCGTCTATTAAATTTTGGTCCGATTATCGTATTTTGTATATTTGTACTTATTAACAAACTTTCCATTTATCTAGGGTGACTATATGAAAGTAAAAATATTGCAGATTGTTAGTGAGTAAGAAAACGAGCCGCCTAAACCTGCATTCACTTTCAGAACCAAAGCACGAGATCCTCCACAATATGCGAACATGTCTTCATTTTTCTTCTTTAAAACATCGAGTCGGTAGAATATTGAGAACCGTGGTGCACACAAATATTGGCAGACCTCGCAGGAACGCGTGACTCATGTTTGGCAAGGCGTGCGTCTCTAAACACGCGCCTGAAGAAAAACTCCGAAGCGTGTGTATCGTGATAGGCAAACGGCAATGGACCGCCCTCCGCCCCCCCCCTCACACAAAGTGTGTAGTCCAACGTCCGGTGCTCCCGGATGTCCCTCCACGCGACGCACAAGAAGAGGATGAGCACATCACCAGCGCATTGGACGCGACGACGACGGACCGAGGAAGCGTAAGGTCACGTGCGTTGCGCAAAACACTCGCGTGACGAGGGAAAATATGACGATTTTCGCGCGCGACGACGAAAAAAACAACAAAAGAACAGGGAAACGAAAGATACCACATCGTTCTTCGTTCGCGCTTTTCCCTGTTGGGTGGAAGAGTCTGGGGTCTCTTGTAGTAACTACTGCTACTGATAACAACCTCATCTAGTCGTATCCGCTGCCACCGAGTTATTTTCAGAGCAAATCATGTAATTGCAAGCATCGTTATATCGTAGCATGTAATCTCCGGGAGTCCACTCCCTGAAATACTTCTTCTTTTTTTCTTTCCAAAGTTGGAATACATTACTCGCAATTTTAACTTATTCACCAATTTATCTATATGCAATCACCCCTCACACTAATATTTTCGCTGCCTTCTATTACATTTTATTTTGAAAATTTCAAGTGTTATATAATATATAAATTTATTGTCAAAAACAGTACAAACAGCGTGTGACCACGTGGAGGACAATAAACTAATTTACTCTCCGGAAGCAAGCAAGGGACCATCCCATCAATTCCGATCAAGGGCCCTAAGGCAGAGGCGGATTCAAATTTTTTTTTTGCATAAGTTCCTAGATAAGATGAAAAGTTAGCTGCGAGTTATAATACATATATAATGTCAATATGTTTGTAAATTTACATGTACAAGTTATTATCGAACTATAGATTATTCTGAGTATAGTGTTTAAAAATCATAAGAGTTGAAAAAAAACCCACTAAATTCACGATTTATTGTTACAATAAACACGCCGATTAGACAAAGCCTAGAGAACGTGTATAAGAAATCCGCCTCTACCCGAAGGAAAAACGGAGAAAAACCCGGGCCAGGATGGGAATTATTTAACTTAAATTAGTGTGCTTCTATTTTGTTCAATGCTGAAGTTAGTATTTTAGAAAACTTTGTTATGAGAATGTGTTCATTGTGGCAGAAAGTAATCATAGTAGTTTATCACAAAAAAGGTACATTACTTAGCCATTAAAAGTATTTAGTATTTAACAACAAAAAAATACAGCGACGGCCTGATGGTAACGTGGTTCGCCTCAACAACCTCGTTCAGTCGAATTCTGTGAGGAATTCAGGCGGGGTTTCCCTCACCAACTCCAGACAAATGTCGGTTCTGTACCATAAGTTCTCCGGCAACCCAACATCTCTCCTTCCCAATTTCCTCTCCCAAGTCCAACAGTCAGGAGGAAGAGTAAGGTTTCATGGGCCGAAACCTCGCCGTATGTAAAATTGAAAAAATTACATAAAAATAAAGAAATGTAAGACGTAAAGTTTTTACATTATAAGTCAATAAAAACGAAACACGACCACTTCTTTTTTTACAATACACTTTATCAAGTTTATTGTGGTAATGAGTTGAATATATGCGAGATATTTGGCGCAATTTCCCCCACAGGCATTGGTTGGAACCGGGGAGCAATCAGGACATTTATGACGACGAAACGATAAGGAAGTAAGATTATGTAACTTGGGGAAGAGATAAAGCGAAATAAGACTAAATTAAAAGAGATGATGCATCAAATCGTAACCAAAGAGAACTTAAATGTTTTGTACGTTAAAAGAACACACATAAATATATTTAAAACTAATAAGTCATGCGCTGAAAAATTATAAAATACTTAAGAGGAAAATAAGCAAACAAAAAATACCATTGAACGAAGAACACTATTTCAGAAAATATTGTCGAACATTAAATTACCATTTTGTACAACCATTGTATAGACCAATATTCGACAATTGACGTCGCATAAAAGAATTAAAAAGTGAATCACATCACGTATTCAATTGTAGTAAAGGTTAATGGTAAAATTTATTAGAACAAGAAGGTTGCAAGAAAAGAATTACGAATTTTAATGTTAAGGAACCACTGTTCTACTATCTATTTTTATTTTGAGGGTAAAGTAAAAATCTTTACGTAAACCAAAATAGTATTATTACACCACGAAACAAAATAAGAATATTTTATAATATTGTACACAAATTTGTTTGGAACACAGTTGTGAATTAATAAAAAATCATTGTAAAAAATCACATTGTTCTCGACGCCTATTTAACGATTGTGACATACTGCTGAGCGACAGAAGCTTAAAAAATATATGAATTTTATCAAAAATTATTACAGATTTTGTGTGTAAAAATCATTTAATAAATATTATTTTTCAACCAATAAACACAAATAGAACTCCCATTAACTCAATATTTCTCATTTAGAACTCCCATTAACTCAATTTCATTTAGAACTCCCATTAACTCAATATTTCTCATTTTGCCCGGGATCCCAAGAAAGAGGGCCTTTAGCGAGGGACTTCGAAGGTAAATGTATCGTATTTTTAATGCAAAACCAATAAAAAATTAAAAATGTATCACGGAAAAAATATCAATAACGTCATATTTTTGTCTCATTGGAAAGGCTATAGAATCTCTAGAATTGATAGTTAATAAATAATTGTCGGTAATTCTAAAATTAAAGAAGCATACAAAATTTGTATGTGTTTCAGTGATCTATAAAACCGTACATAATTTAAATGTTATTTTATTCACATTTTAAAGATTCTTAATGTGCATTATACAAACTACTAAATGGATACTATGTTAACAAATGTAGAGTAATAAAATCCATCTCGTGTACGTGACGTGGATATCCGTGAACTAGTGGCTTCAAAATCATAAATAAATAAATAATAAATAAATTTATTGTCAAAAAACAGTACAAACTGCGTATGACCACGTGGAGGAAAAAAAAACTAATTTACTCTTGTATCCTTTGTATCCTTTAATTACTTTCATAATTATGAAGCCCACACCACATTGCCTTTCATTAGTGGTATTACTATGACACACTACGTCGTTTCAAATTTATTTCATTTCACTACCCTTCTACCTAACCTTCTTAATTGCCGTGATGCCCATTTTGCACTTCTCTAGAGCTTTCAACAAAACAGTCAGAGATCCAACACGATTGAGGCTTAGAACATTCCACGCGGTAAAAACATATCATGTATCTTATTCCTTTTGCTAGGTCGACAACATTTAAAATTCCTGTTATCATTATTTAGTTTCTCAACGGTCACATTTCTACAAACATTTACTTTAGTTGTTATTCAAAAGACTTGTGTCAGTGCAACATTTCACCTCATTGTGTAACCTGAGTGCTCGGGTTAAGGCAACAATTTTGTACATTAACAACCATAAATATCTGGCTACGAACATGATACTTACAGCCTTGGTATAGTAGTAGTGTCTTGGCACACAACATACTGCTGTGTGGAATTATGCAGGGTTGATCCCCACCCGGTCCATTCGGAAACTTAGATTCCCTGACAACCCGATATCTCTCCTTCCCAATTCCTTTCCCCAATAAATAATGCGGTTAGGGGAAGAGCAGACTTCACCCTCGCCACATCATAAATCAAAACACGAAATTAAAAAAAAACTCATCTTTTTTTTAGTGAAACCTAAGATAAGTTTAACAAGAAAACTTGGAAAAACCTTCGTAAATGCCTCCTGTGAGAATGCCTCCCGCATCACGCGTGTGCATGACGTCACGTACGCACGCACGCGTGCCCGCATCGCCACGCATCGCAGCTTTCACACGTCGCTCGCGTTCATTGCTCACGCATTCGCCTCCTCTTGNCCGCCCCGATACCACGGACTCTACACATGGGAAGATGATATGGTATGCGATCCAAAGGTGTAGTTTTCAAATTCGAAATTAGTCCCTGAAAACTCATTAATTAAATCTTGATAAATAATAATTATAATTTACGACCATTTTTGGACGTTTCTGTTTTTTTTATTACCTTTTGATTCGAGATTGAACCTTCTTCAAGTGCACTCAACCTCACATGAAAACGAAGTGTATTAAGAAAAAACAAAACAAAAATATAATGTATTGTGATAGTCCAAAAAAGGTCCTTAGTAATAATTTATTTTTCTAGATAGATACGTAAATAGTAGAATCAAATGTTCTTTCTTTTCTTAGTCTGCGTATTGAATCTAGAAAACGCCTAAAATTAACTATTTGAGATGAGGTCCGAAAATTAGAACAATCTTTTTATGATCCATGTCTCGAAATATTTATTTTTATTCCATTGGGTTAAACACTCACAAGGTCGTTATCGGACGTATTTATTTAAAAGAAAAATTATCCAAAAAAAAAAGTCCGGCAACTAACTAGAACCGTGTGCTTCTTCAGCCCTGACGAAGAAACAATAAAATTTTCCAATTATTGACTAAACCTAGTTCGTATTAGTTTTCGAATCATTTCACATATTCATAGAAAACTTTTATATTCGAATTTTTTATTGTTGTCTGCACAATTCAAAATAAATGTTTCCACTAATACCTGTTTCTCTCACCATCGGTGAACAAAGAAAATTTTTTACAATATCTTCCTGACTGGCGACGGTGAAAGCCGAAACAGTTTCATCCAATCAGTGTTTGATTATTATAATTTTTAGTGTGATCTTTTATTATATTTTTAGACATTAAAAATTTATATGATTTATCGTGGATAACGGGGTCAGTGACGATGAATCCGCCAAAAATTTGCTTGCAATAATGTATCCTTACATTGATGTCAGTTTTTACTATTATACTATTATTATTATTAAAATTCACTATTAAACATTATTGAGTATATGTGTCACCATTTTAGACAATCAATTTCATTCAATTGATACAAGGAGTAAACATCAATTTCAACATCATGAGCATACTGGGAAAAGGCAGGACATGTATTTACTCCTTTTGTAAACAACATCACGAAACATAATCGATGGGTTGCAAAAAAAATTAAAAGAATGAAATACACATGTTCTTTTTTTCACGTGGGCAAAACAATAAAAATCATTTATAAAAAGATTTATCTCCCAACATTCCCATGACAGATCTGAGCTGTTGTATCTTGAATCACGATACAGCAATCATCTACATCTTGTTAAATCTCGATTTTATTATACTTGTTGGTGTTACAGAACATAATATTTATTCAGAGTAACAAATTTCTGGAACCTCCTCCACGCAGATATAAATCATGTCGGGAACCCCATCTCTTTCACACCGGGACACACGCACTACGAGAAGAACCCTACAACAAGACTCCTCTCAATTTGAAGAACAAACTTCGTGTCATGGGCTAATGAGTCATTTGACTGCGCAACGGAACTACTCTATAAGGAAACGAACGAATCACCGTCGTTCAATGGAGCAAACGTTACCTAATGAATTCACTGCAATAAAACTCTTGGAATGACTGTTCAATTCATCGTGCGAGAATATTTCCTTGTGGGTATCTCGTGTATATACTAATTTCTTTTACAACCTGTTGACTCTATTGTATCACGCTACAGCTCAAAGTTTTGAATACACTCACTTTTTCACGTTATGTTCGATTATGAGGTCATCATACTGATCAATAAAAAATTACGGGAAGTACATTACGTGATACAATTTTAGGTTTCACTACACTCGTCCCAGTTGTCTCTTGACTCAATGGAACGTACAATTACTCATTAATTTATGCAGTATTCCTTGGAAACAACACAGAGATTGTTCCATAAAAAAGTACTGAGTTGCGATAACAATCAATCATTGTTATCGAAGTTTAAAGATTAGCTTAAGTCGGCTACAGACATTTGTCATTCGGTGAATCCCGAATGAAAGCGTCGCTCGCCAATGCCCCCTCACTGCTTGACTTCCTTTCATGTGCCCGAAACGTAGACACGCTGCGGGTAGGGCGAGCACCGGTATTCGGTACGCGGCAAATAGCAAGCAACCCATCAACACTATTAGCTATTCAGCGAGCGCTCGCTCGGAATTTGCCGAATGTCTGGAGTCGTCAATAGGCGAAGACACAAAGTGCTGAAATCCAATAGGGAACTTGCAGAGGTTGTGACCCAAACGATGGAGTCTGGGTGTAAATTTCCCAGCAGGCGATTAAATAAATTACAGTGAAAAACGAACAATATTATACTATTTATCCCCATTTGTAAATGAACAATACAAGGTATTATGTAATATCACCGAGAGAAATTAATAGTGAGGGCCCTCCAACAAATCAGAGCCAACCAAAGAAAACTGGGGGAAAAATTAGCGGAAAAATTCGATTGGAAACTAAGTCAACGAAAGCGGAGGTGTTAATGTATATGAATTCTCACGAAAAATTCTCATGTCAACCAATAACATTCTTTCGTCAGTTTCCTCTCTTGCACATCCGTGTGCACTTTTCCTCCATAACAGAATCCTCTTTGAGCGTTGAGTCCACGGTGAGGTTCGAGGCTCGAGCAAAGAACGCGCGACTGGAGAAAAGTGGCAATATTGGTTCGGTTTCAAATGGCTCAGTTAACTGGACGTTGGATCTACTGTTCCATATCATTCGATAAAAAAGTTCGTTTTAGACCATTATTTTCCATTAGCTACAGTATAATAAATTTTTTATAATAATAAATTTATTGTCAAAAACAGTACAGACTGCGTATGACCACGTGGAGGACAATAAACTAATTTACTCTCCGGAAGCAAGCAAGGGACCATCCCATCAATTCCGATCAAGGGACCTAAGGCAGAGGCGGATTCAAAAATTTCAGCAAAAGTTCCTAGATAAGATAAAAAGTTAGCTGCGAGTTATAATACATATTGTCAATATGTTTGTAATTTAACGCAAATATGTTTGTAAATTAAATATCCAACTTAAAGACCTTTATTTACTTTACTTTCTAACCCCACATGGACATGATACAATTGTAAATCACAAGACAAATATGAATACTAATAAAATTAATTACATGTACTTATTTGGGATCATTGTTTCATGTCTCCTCAAGAAAACTACAGGAAAGATTTCATTTCAACTTGCGACAGCTAAGTAATGACTGCACAGACATACTGGGAAGAGACATCGTAACAGCTGCGCGGAAGATAAAGGAAATAACCATCAAACATTGAGACCGATACGATTACTCAGCAATATTTTTGGAATAATAAATTGAAAACATTATGTAACAAGTATTACTATCACTTGAAAATACAACATCAACAACGCAACATCAACAACGGTCAGGTCCGTGACAATTTTCACCTGGTTCTTGATGTTGCAACAACTCCTTCACGAGTAGGTACTCGGAAGTTGTGAGTTAAAACTTGAAAATAATGTTTGTTAAATGTTGTGTAACTATTTTGTTACCTTTTACGGGAAAAATCACAGGTCATTCTTTTCTCTTGGGGTGCGGAAATGTTAAATCCATCAATTGCCTTTAGGTCCTTTCGTAGGAAATGTTGGTATGGTCCTTTGCTTGCATCCAGAGAGCAAATTAGTGATTCATTGCACTGCACGTGTTAGTACACTGTTATACTCAAGATATCGAGAGTTTTGACACCAAAAGAACGAAGATGGCGGACTCGAGTGGTGTTTCAGGGCAGCCACCACCAATATTTTAGAACAAAATCCCCGACACTCGTTAAGACTTGGACTGCCTCAGATTGTCGTTTGAGATTAAAATCATCGTTTGGTAGCACATACACTACCTTACGGGTGTACCAACGCTATGGAAACAACAAAGACTCTACCGTTAAATGAATTTCGTTGAAATTAGCTTAAAAATTAAAATTTCTTGGATAATTTATGCAATGTATTTTATTAATAGGAATATTAATTTTGTGTTACTCTACAAAGGATAAAAAACGAGTATTTTAAGGGTAGGCTTTCCTGGAGGAATTTCGTCAAGTTTGGTGGCAGTGAATACAACGTATAAGATGAAAATATCACAAGTCGAGTAATGTACGACATAGGTGGAATCCATTGAGTAGATTGGCAGTACTCCCGAATTTGGTAACCTTTCGTACGGCAGCTAGACTTCAGTAATGTTTTTTTAAATGTTATTTATTTAGACTGCATCATTATAAGAGTAAAGAAATCTTATCAATATTTAATTTTTATTTAAGCTTGAAAACAATGATGAGTGTCCAAAGTCAGAGTTCTTAATTTTTGCTATTTAATGAGAGGGTATCCAGTCAATTATTTCAATCAACGATGACTAACTTGTGAATAATGCAGTTGCTTTATACAATAACTTATAAAAACAGTAACGTATAACGCAATATATCAAAGGATTGTTTAAAAAATTAGTTAACTATATTAAACACGCTAAATCGTTATCATTGTATTTTTTCGTTCAAAACCACCATGTTGTGATTTTGATTATTTAAATAAATTTTCCTATTAAATAAGAAATTAAAGACTTACGAACTTTAACGGAAAAATACCATGTATTGACGGCGACTTCAACTTAAAGTCAAAACTTTATGAACTTTAAATCACAAAATACAGAATATATCCGTGATGATGTTACAAACTTTCAGGGATGATGGAGGAGGGCAAATGGATCAATTTGAGATAGGGAAATAATCGAGTCAGAAATTGTAAGCAAAATTCTACTCATTTAATTCCGTTTACCTGCACAAGTTTCACAAGCTGCTACATTTACAACAAATGTTCAAAATGGCGTTACCCTGCGCCAATGGAGGCATGGTATCGACGCACAAAGTTCTGTTATTCCCGTTTGAATATCCCCGGTGTCGCAGGCAACGAGAATTCTTGCCATGAGATCCTCTTCAGTCTCGACAGGTGTCTCATACACAAGACTTTTCATATGGCCCCATAAGAAGAAATCAAGTGTGGTGAGATCAGGATAACGAGCTAGACACAAAACGGAACCTCCTCTTCCTATCCATTTTGCAGAGAATGTCTGATCCAGGTGCTCACGAACCCTCAGTCCAAAGTGAGGTGGGGTTCCATCATATTGGAACCACATCCGTTGACGAGCGACAAGTGGGATGTGTTCCAGGAACCTGAGTAGTACATCTCTGATTACCACCGTGTACATTGCTGCATTAGGCGGAGAGGAGAAAGAAACGTGCCGAGTACTTAATCATTGACTATGCCTGCCCACACGTTCACTGAAAATTTGTGCTAATGGCTCTTCACAACTGTAGCGTGGGGATTCTCATCGGCCCAAACATGACTAATGTGACTATTTAGCATTCCGTCTGTGGTGAAACCGGTTTCATCTGTGAAAAGTACATACGTAGGAAAGTGAGGATCGACTGCAAGGCGCTTGGTGACCCACTGGCTGAACACAAGTCAGTAGGACTCGCCACACAGTACTGTGCGAAACATTCATTTCACGTGCAACTAATCGAATGTTGGTTGCAGGCGCCTCATCCACGCGAGTAAGCACTGCATCTTCTACCCGACTGGGAGTCCGGGTAGTTCGTCGTCCTCCTCGGTCGTTGTACAGTGGTGTCAATTGCCCTGTTTCACTTAATCCTTGGAAGAGTCGTGGAAACATGGTGTGAGCCGGATGTCTCCTACGTGGATACTTGGCCCTGTACAATCTTTCAGCTTCTCTGCTGCTTCCATTTGATTGCCTATACACGAAAATCATATCTGCAAGTTCCGTAACCGCGTACAACTCCATTTGGATAGGGCTGATCAACGTGCCACTTCAACTCGTAAACACAGACTGAAGCCTACAGTAGAGATATCGTATACCGATCAAGTCAGTACAAAGTACGTCACCTTCATTGGAGTAGTTGAGTTATTACTGCAACCTCTTCCGCTCGTCGGGAATTTCTAACCTACAATTTCAGCACGCGTATTCCACTGTCGGAGGTATCAGACCGATTGTCGCTTTAACTTTAGACTGCCGGCATCAGTGTCGTAGTGGATACGGCGTTGGTCTACTAATTCCAAGTTAGCGGGTTCCAACCCGACTGAGGTCGGAGGTTTTCAAATTTTGACTCGATCGTTTCCGGACTATGGTTCCGTATCTCAAATTGATTCATTTGTCCTCCTCCATCATCCCTGAAAGTTTGTAACATCATCACGGATACATCCTGTATATTGAAATCGCCTGTTAAAGATCGTCAGAATTTAATTGTTTATTTGATTTGATTATACAATCGACGTTAATTAGAGTAGAAATAAAGTTACCTATGATTTTATCATCACACTGCTTGCCCGATATTTCACGCTCCTACTTACGTCACAATTTCCCCATATGTTATAAACTAACATTAAGGAGTATTCACATTTTTATTCGTATACTTATCGGTTAATAATTTGTATAATGAAATATTATTATGTAAGGTTCTACTCACACTATGGTTCACACTATGGAAGCTCACCTATAACAAAAGGAACACATTTTGAGATGAAGACGTTAAAAACACAACGTTTAACACAGTTTTATTTATAAGCGATGAGTATAATAATATTATAAATATTATAATATGCATTACAATATAATACATTACAGTATACATACAAGGTCTGTCCGGTAAATAAGGCAAAAAATTTTCCCTACACTTTTACTGGTACTAGCGCGTTCGGATCTGTTGTATTAAGTGGCGGAGGGGGGAGGCTTCAGATATCCAGCGGTGCCAAAGTCAGTGTGTTCCAAACTTTGGGAGCGTTCGGATCGTTGTTTTAGTGTACTCCGGTTAACTTCCTCTGTCACGACGCACGATGGAGGATTCGCTCGAACAACGGAATGCAATCAAATTTTGTGCCAAAAATCTTGCCGATACCTACACAATGATTAAGGAAACATAAGGGGACGCAGCTCTTTCGTATTCTCGAGTTTCGAGGTGGTTGAAGATGTTTAAGGACGGCTGGCAAGAGGGAACCGATGAACCCCGCTCTGGACGCTTCTTCAACCAAAAGTGACCCGTGTGCGAAATTTGTTGAACACGGATCGGCGATTGAGTGTTCTGATGGTGGTAGAAACTTGAAACCTACAGAAAACTACACTGATGTGCTGGAGAGATTGAGAAAAATGGTCATCCGCACGAGAAGGGAGATCACCGCCATCTGGACGCTCCACCAAGAGCACGCTCCCAGGCACACTGCTCTACGCGTTCTGGTGTTCCTGGCCAAGAATAACTTTGCAACACTGCCGCAGCCTGTGTTTGGTCCGGAATTTCTTCCGGCTGACATTTTTTGTTCCCCAGCATCAAAAAAGAATTAAAAAAAGTTTTGGGACGATTGAAAAGATCCAAACCGCTGTGACAAAGGTCCTTGACGAGGTTCGCGAAGAAGCCGTCCAGGACGCGTACCGTGCATGGCAGAGTCGCTGGAAAAAGTGAGAAGGTGCCCAAGGGAACTATTTTTAAGAGTTTCGAAAGTTTGTACATTTATCTTGCATAAATTTGGTTAAAACAATGTATTTGCCTTACTTGCCGGACAGACTTTGTAAGTCACTTAGGTAATCCGACAGTAGAGTCGCATTATTTTCAAGATTAACAAATCACATAAAGATATCCATAAAATAAACAATTTTCTGAACTAATAAAATTTATTTCAGAAATATAAAAAAGAAATTTTTATACCTCTAAAGACGTGGGGAATCACAATTGAGCTTCTAAATACAATTTTTGGGGACGTGAACTGCGAGATACAATGTTTCAGCGGGTACACAAAAATTTTATTTCAATGCTCCAATACTGTTCTTCACGAGAGCTACACAAACTTGCGATAAATATGTGAAAACTCAACATTAAAGAGCCGCAAGGTGAAACAAACAGACGATCTCGATGAAACACAATACTGTCAACTTTTCATCCAGTTTATTATTATTATTCTTCTTTGTGGGGCTTAAAGGGCTCGTCAACAGCACGATCATTAGAGCCCATGCAGGTGGAGAAAAATGCAGTTTCGCACCATAGAGAAGAACCGTAGTGACTGTTCCCCGTGTGTGGGACTCGCCGAATATCTCGACCATACCCACTAAAAAAACCTCTCCTGAATTCAATAAATATTTAAAGACAAAGATGAAAGAAAAGAAAACAATTGCCCAATACATTATATCATAAAAAGAGAAATAAATCTAAAAATTATATTTTCTTATCACAGAAATGAAGGACGAAAGGAAAGAAGACAGGAAAGACGAAAAAGAAATGAAAATTAAAACCCTCCCAAGAACTTGTGGAAGGAGCACCGATCTACTCATAAAATTCAATTGTTTATTAACATTAACCGTTTCATTTCCGAGAATTGTTGGTAAATCTGCAGCCAGACCAATTTGTCTCCGAATACTCGAACATCTTCTGCAATCAGTTAGTAGGTGACGCAGTCAGAGAAGAGCTGCAGTCATCACAAATGGGTTCATCATCAAGTAGCAAAAGATACCGATGAGTGAGACGACAATGTCCTACGCGCAGGTGGGTCAGCAAGACCTCGTCGCGCTTGGCTGACCTACAGGAACTGCTCCATGACTTAACAGAAGATTTGATAAGTCGGAGCTTATTCCTTGCAAAAGCCAACCACTCATTGTTCCACTCACCCAGAATCCTTGTCTTGAGGGAATTTAGGAGATCCCTTTTTGGAATCGTAAAGAAATCCACGAGATTTTTGGGGAAACGTCTGCTTCCTCATTTCCTCCGGTTTCCACGTGTCCGGGAATCCAGCAAAACATTATGTTCTTTCCATCACATCCAGTTTACAAATGGGAAACGATCGATATTTGCTACCAGACAATGAACTTACTAATCTATGAGGATAACTCTCCACTCGTACTGCAGCAGATGGAGATACTGGAACAATTTCGGGTTTCGCACATATACCGATAGTACACTCGTAGTCAGATTTCTTTGCTTCCAGAAAATTTGACTTAAGAAACAAAAACATGAACGGAATGTAATAACAATGTTTATTATTCGCAGTAAATTATTGTCCTCCACAAGGTCATAAGCAGCTTGTAGCAGCTCTCTCCACAGTAAATTTTTATTTAATTAACTGACTTATCAGTCTAACTGGATTGACGTTCGTACAGAGCTTGTACTTAATGTAGTCAACGCTTAATCTTCGCCATCGTTCATGAGAGTAATAATATTTGTACCTCGCGTTATGTTGGCAGGACATTCGAATTTCTGAAAACTTAAATCCATCGCGAACCTCGGTCACCAATTTAATTCACGTGTTCTTGCGGGACTAATTATGTTCTTTCTGCATCGAGCGAGTGGAACGAATATTACTTTGTGTCTTAGTTTGTTGTGTTATTCACTTGTATTTCTCTACGGCAAAAAGTCGCTTTTGTGACTACTATTAATATTTATTTGGATACTACATAAATTCGTAGAAGTTGGTAATTCATGTTAGGAAGCCATAATGCATATTTTCGGCAAAGTTACAAGACTTGGAGTATAGGTAAATTTGAAATATTTGTTTTTGCAACTGTCCATTCATTTACCCACAGGAGTTTTTATCTCAATTCTTTATATTCGTATTAAATTTGATTTTAGCTTCAACTTAAATACTTCTTTCAGTAGACTCCGCGAGGCCATTCACTTGAAGGGATAACTATCGCACATTTGGACTGGCGCCGGCCAGCACTCTTCTGTTTACACGTCTCACTAGCACACAGGCGTTCAACACACGGCGAGGCGCGGTGTTGCTGAGGGCAGGGGTGCACAAGCGTGTTTTTCCAGCCTGAAGTGCCTTTCTTCGCCGCACAAATACACAAAATTGTAAGACTGTCTAATGAGATATTCTTGGTAAATAATAATGAACAATTCTCAAGACAATCTAAGGACTTCGTCACGCGTCCATGCCGAAGATCGGCGTCTTATCAGCAGAGCAGATTCTCAGCAATGGCGTCTTTGATATTATTCAAAAAAAGTATTTCAACTTAATTAAGTACAAGAACTTACAGTATTATTGTGTTTACATAATAGTATCGTTGAAGTTTATACTGCGCATTTAATAGGATGTTCACTTCTGACAGAAACTGAATTTTTTATGTTTGTCTGTTCTCCAGGCACTGTCCCTGTGGACCTCACAAAGATTTCTTCTAAAAATCAATTTAGATTTGTTATTTTATGTTTAACATTTTTATAGGACTGCTACATGCTAAATAATTACCACGAATTGCTTTATCCAGCTATATTTAACGGGCTGCATCTCAACAAACTCAAAGCAATATAAGATCTTATGCAATATTGGCTTGACACCTCATCAATTATAATTTCGGTGCTTATCGGCAAGTGATTTCACAAATCTATGAACAAAAAAAAATGATTTGTAACAAATTGATAACAAATTAATTTTTTGTAGGACATTAGTGTTCTTCAACGTCAAGGTTATTAGAGCCCTTACATGTGGGGGAAAATGCAGTTTCGCACCATAGAGAAGAGCCGTAGTGACTCTTCCCCGTGTGGGGGATTCGATTATACCCACTAAAAAAACCCTTCTGAATTCAACAAATATCTAAATACAAAGATGAGAGAAAAAAAGGAAACAGTTGCCCAATACATTATATCAAAAAAATTAAAAAATTAAAAATTATAATTTTCAAATTACGGAAAGGAAGGATAAAAGGAAAGTAGAAAGGGAGGAGGAAAGAAGAATGTAAATTAAAACCCTCCCGAGAACTTGTGGGAGGAGCCCTGATCTATTCATAAAATTCAATTGTTTATTAACATTAAACGTTTCATTTCCGAGAATTGTTGGTAAATCTGCAGCCAGACCAATTTGTCTCCGTATACTCGAACATCTTCTGCAATCAGTTAGTAGGTGACGCACTGTCAAAGAACAGCTACTCTCCTCACAAATGGGTTCATCATCAAGAAGCAAAAGATACCGATGAGTGAGACGACAATGTCCTATTGCGCAGGCGGGTCAGCAAGACCTCGTCGCGCCTGGCTGACCTACAGGAACTGCTCCATGACCTAACAGAAGATTTGATAAGTCGGAGCTTATTCCTTGCAACAGCCAACCACTCATTGTTCCACTCACCCAGAATCCTTGTCTTGATGGAATTTAGGAGATCCCTTTTTGGAATCGTAAAGAAATCCACGAGATTTTTGGGGAAACGTCTGCTTCCTCATTTCCTCCGGTTTCCACGAGTCCGGGAATCCAGCAAAACATTAGGTTCCTTGTGTCACTTTGGAGGGAGGAAAGCACATCCTGGCACTTGAAAAAGCTCAGAGGATTTGGAATCCATCCAGCTTTAAGATCTTTGGGTAGTTTCGGACAGTCAAAGGTCGCAATGAAGGAACTGGTCTTTTGCAGAACACTATTAACCTTCCTCATGATTTGACAAACCATAACTACATGGTCAGCCTCCCATTCTACAACAAGTTCTTCCGTTGACATATCCATTATGTCCGTGCAAGATACTACTCCTCTCCTGCAATTGAGTGCAGCATGGAGTTCGCATTTGACAGGGATATCTCCCAGGTTTTGACAATTTAAGAGGGTCAATGCCTGTTTGTTGGTGTTGGTTTCCAACAACATAGAACCATTCTTAGTCGTTTTATTCCTTTCAGTTTACCACAGATACCTTCCAGTGCTTTAGAAATATAAAAGGGCGAAACTTTTTCCAAGGATCCTTCCT
Source organism: Laupala kohalensis (assembly GCA_002313205.1). Taxonomy (NCBI): domain Eukaryota; kingdom Metazoa; phylum Arthropoda; class Insecta; order Orthoptera; family Trigonidiidae; genus Laupala; species Laupala kohalensis. Next base: position 126,522 of record NNCF01125941.1, read on the forward strand.
TTCTTTTCATTATAATAAAAACATTCTCATGAGTAATGTTCTGTTTCTTTGATTTTGTTTCTTCTGAAGCGGGAGGGCTGTGAACCCTCAGCCGTTTCGAAGTCGTTGGGGCGTGATTCACACCTTGCGGCACACCCACTCCGCAAGGCGGGGAAATCGACACTTTTGTGATTTTGTCCCACGAGTTTCGGAAGATAACTGTGTCTGGTGACGTGGAGCCCCCGTATCACGCCACTAAACCTTATTCAACTGAGGTTCGGCAGTTGCCCCAGAGGTTGTCCGCTAGCGAGTGTTTATCCTCAACACCCGTTCCCCTGATCGGCGCGTAACACACCTTGAGGCTGGTTTTTTTTTAAAAATAGAAGTTTAATCCTTCCTCGCGACCCGGCCGATGAAGGCAAGATCTCCGCCCTTTGCAACACCTTTGCCCTTTCCACCATCGCGCCAATGGTGGTCGCTGAAACATGTCCATTGCTTACGGTGTCCGAGGACTGGTGGCGCAGTACCAGTCCTCAGCTCGGGACCGTAGGATCACCAAACCCATTCTCAGTCGATACTGAGCAAATATTAATATACAAATAAACATAAAATACAAATTTTGACAAACCATGACAATAAATTATATATATATATATATATATATATATGTNAATTCACGCGAGGATAGTAGCGAATTATATTTAAGGAATAGTTCATTCGAAAAATTAAGTAATGCCTCGACAAAGCGGAGAACCTCTGTGATGTAGTTTATCGTATAAATTCCTCAACCAGTATAAAATTGTAAGTCTTTGGAGCATAATTGGAAAATATTCTACACTTTTCATTGAAATTTGTTCCCACTATGTCGTGTTCTTACGATAAAAATGATAGCGTTACTTTAAAATGAACTTTGTTCTAATGTGAAATGATGTCGTTTTGATAACAATTATAATATAACACAAACATCGTGGTGCGTCACTCCACGTCCATTCGTCCTCCAACCGCACGGAGGAAAATTGGCGAGTGGGATGAAAACACGTGTTGGATTCCACATCCGGAAAAAAGTCCTCCTTTTCTTTCCTGCTCTTCTCGGAACGCAAATGACGAAGTCGCGTCGTAAAACTGCTCCTCGCACTCAAAGCGCTCACAACACATTCGAGAATTAATGATTCTCATACTCCGAAGGCTGATCTTCAGTGATAGTGAGTTATTTATTTATTAATGTTTGGTCATTTTACAATATAACCGCTCTACCTGCGAACTAAGTAATCTCAAAGCACGTTAATTTTATTTTTCTCTCTTACTTTTTACTTTCCAATTACACAGGAAATGAAAGTGTTGTATTTAGTCGAAATTATTTTGGAGATCTCTTCAAATCTTTATGAATTGGCTCTCCAAAGTGTACGTATGTATGTGTGTATGTTTGTTAAGAATTTTGTTCCCCTGATAACTCACGAACAAAATGGAAGAATCGAACCCAGACTTGAGACTGGGCTTTGAATGCGTTGGGAATAGAAGCCTATTTCTGGACAGCACATTCCGACTTCATTTACACACCGCACTCTACTTCCGTTTAATTTAAATTCAAACTTTTGAAAATATACATTTTGATTGGTCAGTTAATTCTGCGTGCAGATTGCTAAACCGCATTCCCGTACGTCGCTCCGTTTCCGAGATACAGCGAAATTTTATCACGCAAAAAAGAAGTGGTGGAGCTTGGAGGCGCTTTATTTGAATTTGCCAATTAGATCCTTCCAAAGAGTTTAAACCTTTTAATTATAATAATTCTAATAAGACATTTCATGCAATCTATAACTGAATATGTTACTATGATTTTTAAGATACCATGTACTGTGATAATAAATATATTGCAAACAATTGATCTAAGAAATATGTCATTTGTTTAATTATAATATATTACTGTTTCTCTTTTGAAGTGTTTTTTTTCTTTTTTCTTACATTTTTAGTGTTATGTAGGGTGTTGTAATTGGAAAGTTGACTGGGGCACACTCCATATTTTTTCGCTTTCAGTCAGCGCCCCGTAGTCAGTCTGCTTCTGCAGCAGCTTCCATCCGCGACACAGGGAAGCGGAAGCTTTTCTCGTACCTATTTACCTCATCCTTTGTCATGTTGTTGTATGTTCGACTCTCGTACGTCTGTCTCCTTTTAATGCATCTCGTTTATCAGTTGTCCCTCATTCCGTGTTCTACTTTTCCTCTTCATTTCTGTCTCCTTCCGAAGAATGTCACGAGGAACTCTCAGCTATACTCGTATGTATTTCCTTAATATATCTTTGTTATTTCATTATTCTTGTTTTGCGTGTCCCTTCTTGTAATATGAATTTAATACGAGAATGACTTGCTCTTTCGGGAACAGCGTTGAGGTAGCGTCTTCTCTCCGTCCATGTAGCTGAGCGGGAGAGAGTGGGTTCGATCCTTTGATTGGTCGAACAAGGAGAGTCTTCAGCTGGGGCTTCCCACACCTACGACAAGTGTCGGTTTGCTCCGATGCCCATCTCTTCCCATTCCGTCTCCCGAATCGATGCCTTCTAAATCATATCAAGACCGAACCTCGTTGTAGTACATTAATTAAATCAATAAAGTGTTTAAGGAGTACCAGAAAAGTGACATACATTATTTCAGCCAGGAGAGGATGCTTTTTCATATTTAATTCGAAGGAAATTCGCATTCGGAATAACACTAAATTTCTAGACAATTGTTTCACCCTAGTGATAATTATGTACGTTACACTACTGAGCAAATTGGCTTCTTTTTCGTAAGAACCACCCATAGAATGCGATAGTATTTTTTCGCAATAAATAGATAACTGAAGTTATTTACCCAAATGCTTATCTCGTGACCGTTACAACATACAACTGATCGACTGATATGTGCAAGTTTTTGTTACTATTTTCGTCGTTTCCAAGTATATTTTGTATAAATAAATTCAATGGTAAGTGGTAACTCAGCCAGATAAAAATGACGTCGAGTCGAGGATGGAACCCGGGACTCCTGTATGGGGATGTGTCTCAAGTCTTCCGGGGTTGAGATTGGGCGGTAGTAGTGTTCAGTTGTGGAAGGCCACTTCACACTCCTGCGATCAAGTAAGTTCAAAACTCGGCTTGTCGCCATTTTCACCTGACTGAAAGTTATCACATATCTTCTCCGCGAGTAGGTACTCGGAAGAAACAAATACACGAATTCAATGTTAATACACTCATTGCAATCTCTTTTATTTTGATTGGCAAGATGTTTGGTTAATAAATGTATTTACGTTTTGTGGTCTGTAGCGTGACAAGTGATGTACAATTATAAGTAAAAACTCCTGTAAAATATATTCTAAGGATAAAAATCGATACCTCGTAGACATGTACACGACCATTTCCAACGACTTCTGGTAAGTTACGTGTCCATTTCCTTTCGCAGTTTAAAGTATCGCTCGTCCCTATAAAACGAAGTTTAAACACTCGCACATGCCAACAAGTCGATAATTTATCTCCCTCCAAGTCTCCGGCGTACGAAACTCAATTCGCCTACAACGATATCTCGTGGGATGAACGCTAAGCCGCAATAAACTCCGCTCCCAAACGACTTTCTCGGTTCCGGGCGCCCGATAAGGGCACTCACGGAGACTGCGGTGCAGAGTTCGATGTCAGGGAGAGGCAGACGAATCGAATAGTCCACTTCCTACACGCAACGGCGTGTTTCGAACGGATAAGGAAGCGAAAACATTTGGACCTAGAAGAATTTCGCTCTCCGTTAATACAAACACTGAATAGAGATCTGACAGTATATCTCGCAAGGCTGCATTAAATGACTCGACTAAGAAGCAAACAAAACGAACCCCCCCAAAAATCTACTTATTATTTCCCTTCTTGAATTGTTAATGGGATATGAAATGCACAATGTTGAGCAACTTACGTGCTTAAAGAAATCTAACTCGTAAGTCCTTTCAGAAATAAATAGGTAGGATAGGATTGAAACAAATAAAACACGAAAATCTAAACTAAGACATGATACACATTAGGTTAACATTGGAAGTGATCATTAACAAATAATTTGTTGTAAAAAAGCACCCACGTGAGCGACGAATAATTTACTCTAACGAGAAACAACCAAGAGACTATCCCATCAATTCCGATCACGGGCGCAAAGTAGTGGTGGATTAACCATTTCTGCACCCCGAGGTAAAATCATGATATACGCATCCCCCCCCCCCCCCCNGATTGCTATTAGTAGAAAGAGTGCTGTAAAATCTTTAAAGTAGTCTACTAATATTACAAATAAATTGTAATAAAACCCCTCAAAATTCGAAACCAATAATAATAACAACAATAACACCCTCAAATGTCCGTCCCTAGGCCCGAGCAATCATAGTTCAATAGGAAATGAAAAGTTGATTCATTCTTCCCTGCGTTTTTGTAACACATTTCCCACATTTTAATGTTAATATGTCAATCTGTATGAGAAAGAAAAGATGGAAATTCTTAGCGCAGACATGAAAGGACGACGCGTTCATCATTTCTCTCCATTCTCCTCACGAGGCGCATGTATCCAAAGACCTTGAGAGAGAGTCGTAGCAAACGATTGGAGAACGGTTCACAAAAGATTCGGAGGAGAGAAGCGTGTTGTTCCGGTGCCACAATGACCCGGTCTCACGGTCCACTGGATGTAAAGAAGAGGGAGTCGGACTGAACGTCTGCTCCTTCTCCCGTCCCTCCACCCTCGCACACCAAAAGCGCCTTTTCAGGCGCCACCCCCTCCCTCCGTTGAGCCTCTTGAGCATTTACACCCCTTCGACATGCCACTGCCCCCTGCTGGCCGTGACTAGGATCTCTTTGTCGTCATTAAGATGCTCTTTTAGCTCCTAGACTTATGGAGTACCGCAGGGGTCGACAGGCTTTGTAACTTCGGGGTCGAAATGAAAAATCTTATTAGTTAGTGGACCAACAAAATTTACTACAAATAAACATCACTTGTAAATTATTGCAATATTTATTAGATTAATAGATATGCATTTACAACAGTTACCAGATTGCGACGATTTTAATGTTTTGTGAATTTTTAGAAAAACTTACAAAGTAGATACTATCAATAATTCCTATTTTATGATTGTCTTCAGTCTTCTAAATGTTCTATTAAATAAAACGTGTCTTTTTTATAGACAATCTACAATTTCTGTTATTTCAATGAAATATTCATTAATACAAGGAAGTCAATTGATGGATTTTAAAATTATACATTTATTTATACATACATTATTTAAAATTATACAAATCGAGACTTCGGCTGATTTTAAAATATATGTATAATTATAAAATCCATCAATTGACTTTTTATTTATGAAGATTTATTTAATTGAATTAACAAAAATTGTTCATTGCCCACAAAAAAGACGCATTATTTAATATAACATTTACAAAATAGATGCATTAAAAATAATTTTTCACAAAAACGTAGGAAACTGTTATTAGACTCTCGAGGGTAGATTGGATAAAACACCACTTGTTAGTTATTCTTTGGTTTCCGTAGATTAGGTGAAAGAAGTTGCTACAGATTAACTAGATCTCGATACCTTTGTCAGTAAAACAGATCGTAAGCACTCACCAAATGACCACAGGGTACAAAAACGACTAGTGGGTCGGTCCTGGCCCTCGGACCGTAGTTTGAAGACCCCTGGCGTATTGGAAGACCGTACACCACCGAATTTGGCAGACGCATAGCGTTGTGTCAAGAAGCTGGTCTAATTCCCTGTCGCGACGCCGAAGATATTATGGAGTACTTTTGTCAAATAATGGTCTACGTAAAGATTTTAGGGGTTTACAACTGGCATAGTGCCATTTAACGGAAATACTTTGATTGATAATTTTTTATTTCAGTAATTAATTTTATGAATTAAATACAAAATTTAAAAAACCACACAGCAGATTGAATTCCCTCTTTTTTAATGTTGCATATTGAAAAGTCTGAATGTATAATAATTATCGATCATATTGCCGGTTATCTAACATTTAGTGTTCATCAGAATCGTTATAACATGAATTACGAATATGACGAAAATTAATACACGGTTTTGCAAAATAAATATGTTCCAGAGAAGAAATGTCTAATAAATTAATTGCCCCTGCTGAATTCTAATCCTCAATGCACTCATGTATTACGGGATCTTTCAATGCACCTTTTTTTACTGAGCATAAGCGACGATAATAGTTTAGACTTGATTAGGTGCTACGAATGCAATTAAACAGAAATGTTTTCGTAATATTGTATTGCAATGCTATCCATAAGAGATCATGAATTACGTGAATGCTTCAGAGTACCTGAAACTCAAAGAACGTATTTTTGACACATTTGTTTTAAAGTAAATTCCCGGATAACTCAGAAAGAATGCAGTTATTTTCATAAGATTCGTCTATTTCTCCAGAACAAATACACGTGAAAAAAATTCGCGATAAAACACAATCGGTGACCGGTATTACGCATTCCGAACGATTTTTTACACAACCGTGGAAAATCCCGCGACATTTTCTCTTGGTGATTAATTCCACTTCGATATCGCAGAAAGCAAGGAAGCGAAGAAAATTAATTCTGTGCTTCCTATGGCGTAAGATACCATTAGATAACAGGAACCACCTCTTACGCAACTTCCCAAAAAACGTCGTTTAGTCAGAAGTTGAACCTCAACAGAATTTCCGGTACCCCACGGAACATTTTCTGTTAACAAGCGAACAATTTTCTTCACGGTCACGATAATGGGGGAAGAATTGTGTCCTTACTTCAGGCGTTTCTCGGGGTACAGTGTTGTAAAATAGAGTGTCTTGATTTTTCAATATACTCCATGCCAAGATTACGCATTACGTCTGCGTGTTAAATAAATAGACTTAAAACAATTAAATTAATTGAGCAATACACCAACATCGAAAAAACAACGTGATGGGTCAGCTAACATTAAAATCCTATATGATGTATTACTTTATTGTTTTAATTAATTTTCATGGTAACTGACTTACTGCATTGTTTTCCGATGTTGGCCAATTGTTTGGTTACATGTGTTTGTCTTTGCACTCTGTAGAGAATGTTCTTTGTAATCCCTGAGTTCAGGTCTCATGCCGGTCCAATGCAATACTGTATATGACGAGCATGTGTGGTCTGCGTTCACACGCTTTTAATGTTTTATACATTTCCACCTGCTTATGATGCCAAACGGTAACGTTGAGTTACGTCATATTTATATTGTGCATTGAAAATTTGTTAATTAACGGGACATTCAGTGGAGATTGAGAGTTTGATTTGGACGTTTTAATTTTTTATTACATTTTTATTAAAAAGTTTCAATAAAGAAATTGAAACACTAGTATAATAAAATATGCAGCGTTGTGCCGAGTTGAGTGACTAATTCACTTACTCCCCCATTAATCAACTCCGACAAAAAAATGTCTACAAAGAGACACTTTAAACTTTGACACGATGTTGGTTTTAATTGTAGACACTCAATAAAAAGGGATTTTTCAAATTCCGATTTTTTAAGATGAATGAGCGTGAAATTTTATGTGAATGAACCCGATACTTTATTAGTGACATAATGCAGTATAACATTTACATCATTCAAAAGTAATTCGTTTTCATCTCCTTCATTTGTTTCTTGTCTCGGAAAGCGTTCTTCTCTTGTTTCTCTCTATCTTCCTTAGAGGAAGAAACAGCTAACGCACACGTAAACGATACGTACTAAGAGAGACCGACTCATAAATTCGCATGTTGATGCAGAGGCACAAAAAATTCAAAAGAGTTGAAGTCAGGGGTAAGCTTTTTTAAGGCTTTACTGAAAACTAGTAAATCATTCCAAAATTGTACTACATTCTAGTAAAAATACAAAATTTCAAAAGAATATTTTCGTCACCGCAGAATAATGTCAATTAATTTGTAATACAATTCCCAGTTATAAATGAACTTTCTCTGAGATGACCTTCCAACATACATGTTCATCATCAGTGAATCTTTGGCAGAAATCATTTCTGATAGACTGGGGGCGGGGGTGAAATCTACTAGCGAACTTATTAGAGCAAAGTCACAAATGACGGTTAAGGCGTACAGAAAATAGTGACATAAGGGGGACAATTAAACAAAATTTAAAAAAAGAAAAGGAATATCATCAAGAACTACACAATAAAATGTTGCATGCGCATTTTTTTTCATTTATTGTAAAAGTGTTTTGTTTGAAAATATGTTGAATGAAGATGACTCCAAGATTAAAAATAAAAAACGAAAGAATGAAAGTTAGGAAGAAAAGAAAGAATAAAAAAAGGAAAGAAAGAAGGAAGAACGAAGGGAAAAAAAGAAAAAGGAAGAAAAGAAAAGAGCAAGAAGGGAGTGAATTAATGAAATAAGTAGAGAGAGAATGAATAAGAAAGAAAGAAGAAAACGAAGGAATGAAAGAATGAGGGGAGAAGAACGAGGGAATGTAACAACGAAGAAATAAACAAAGGAACGATAGAATGATGGATAAAGGAAGGAAGGAAAGGAGAACAGAATGAACGAAGAAATTAAAGAAGAAGAAAAATCACCCGAATATCGGTTACTATGACTTACTCTAGTTATACAAAGTTATTGGAGAATGGCAGCAAGGAGATGCAGAAGCTGCGAGTAAACGAACGATGCAGGAGGGCGGTTGCAGCGGAGGCGTTTCGTAACTCGCGAACACGGAAACCACATTTGCGCTCCACGATGAGAGAGAGAGAGAGAGAGAGAGAGAGAGGAGGGAAGGCGTGAGAATGAGGCGGAGGCTTACGACGGATATTCCACGCACGGCGGCGGCCAAACGCCTCCACTCACACGCCACACTTCCTTCTTAATGTTTCAATTGCAATAAAACAACTATTTACGCAACTAAATTACTCAATGACACACTGCCGTTGATACACGCTCGGATCATGTGGACACTAATTTCGGTCCCCAAAGGATCTTTAAAATAATTACATTTCGATTTACTTTTAATTTTTCGAGAACTATCTATCTTTTATCTATAGAAGAAGAACAAATGAATATATATAAATCCTTTATATATACATTCTGCTAATTAAATCCTTTTTTCGTATTGTTTTTAATAACCTATAAATTTTAGATACGTCATTTAAAAACAGAACACGAAAAAAGGATATACTCTTCGGTATTTTTTCTAAATGAAATTTGATCCCGAAATTTTAGATACGTCATTTAAAACCAGAATACGAAAAACAGGATTTAATTAGCACGTTCTCCTTAATTTTTCTAATAAGCATCAGTGCACGCCAAAAAAATTAAACCGTGTTTAAAATACTGCTAAGCGTTGTTCTATAAGGCCATATAAAGATAGTTGGAACGCGATCTTTATGTGAATATTTAACGTGACATTACATGGACAGCCCGTCAAATTTTCCTCCATTTTACTGTCACTGATAATTGTGCTTGTCATGTTCTTAACGATGTCCGAACACTCAATTTATACATAATTTTGTTTTCAACGTACGACCGATATCGTAGAACTCCCCTTTCAATGCATCTCTTCTTCCTATCTCGTTCATCAGGTCCGTATCCAGAAATTAATTTTGGAGGGAGCCCATAGTTGTCGCTCAAAACCTATTGATGTAAGATGTTATGAATTAATTCATAAATGGTAAATATACATTATTTTTAGAAATATATATCATTTTATTAGCCATAATTTAAAAAACTTCGAAAGGGGTCTAGGACCCACGAGTTTCCCTCTGGATATGTGCCCTTGGTCCATGATCCCCGGAAAACGGGAAATTTTACATTTTCGACTAAATTTTGACCTTGTCTCCCTAATTCAATACGTCAAACTTTCATAATCTTTGAACAGTTTCTGCTTCTTTTCCTCTAATATCGCTTAGTCTCATTTATGTTTATGGTCCTAATCCAAAACGTCTTCCTCGTACAAATAATAATTGAATAGTGGAAAGAAGTGTATAAAGAAGTATTGAAAAGAATAGTCAACTGGAGAACGGGGTTTTAATTCTTCAACTCGACCGATCTATGTTTTCAGCGAAGATTTGTCTCATTTGTACCACACCAATGTCGGTTGGTACTCCACATTCTCGGGCTACTCATCATCTCTCCTTCCCTATTCCTTTCCTGCCCATTTCACGTGGTGAGGCGGAAGAGCCGCCCTAACGGTCTTTGCTACATGAAAAGTAAATCACTTAATAAGAATGCGAAATTTTTAAAAAATGTCGACAATTCTTAAAAGTATAGAGACTTACTCCATATATTGCAATTAAAAAATACAATAAAATAAAATTATATGCAAAATATAAAAAAAATTATTCGATCTTATTAATTTTTCCCCTCTATAATGAATTTCGGATATGGATTTGAATGGTTCTGATTTGCGTTTCTATTTAAAATAATTTTAAGGTGAGCTAGAACTACAATCTTACAAGTGAAATAGCACAGAGGTCAAAATGGTATTCTTTAAACTAGCAGATGGGGTAAGTAGTATCTCCTATATTATCCAGGTAAATAAAATAGTTTTGCTAAATAAAAGTAAAGGTACATATTATCGTAAGGAATGTTAGTTTCATTAAATTTCCGGGGCGATTAAATTGCACGGGTTTCGCTATTCACAAAAAAAAAAAACGAAATTCGAAGGAATTTGAGACGTCTCAGCATAACACAATTGGCGAGAACGTTCTTTTCAATTAACATGGAAAGGAGTAAATGAGAAAAGGGAATTACAGGCACATTCCCTTCGGTGCAGTAATCACGATCCTACCCCGCAACCCCTCCCTCCGAAGCCACGCTCACTGCAGCCACCTTTAGCGTAATCAGTGCTGCCACCACCGCCACCGCCAATCCGCGAGGTTCCTCTCACTCTTACGCAATTGCGGAGAAAGTCTGTCTGTGCGGTGGCGGTTGTGACGGGGAAGGGAGGGGAACGGAGGGGAAGGGAGGGGAAGGGTTTGACTTCGCCATTCAGTGGAGGGTTACGGATGAACGGGTGGGGAGCGGAGTTATGAATCGAATGGACGACGACTATAGTCGTCGCGGCGAAAGAATACAACAACGAGATGGAACCGATGGAACGAAAGAGCGTCCTGTTGTCATATGTCTCCTGCCGGGGTTGGCCTAGCGTAGCTCCACCAATTCCTGACGGCATGCCGTGGTACCTAGATATAGGCGCGATATCTGGTGGAAACGTTTATTTCAGGCAGCTTCCTTAAGGAATGAAGAGGGGAATGTATCTGTACAATCCCCTGATTCTGTTGAGAACAGGGGGTTACTCAGATAAAATAAATATTGTAGCTTTCTTGAGGTCAAAGGGTACAGATCAAACCCTCTGTTCGTCACAGTTGGCATATCATTTACATCTACTCCTATGAATCGTCTGATGTAGATGGCAGCATCCGAACGTAAACACCCTAATATTCTGTTGACACGAATGAAACGTCCAAATTGATACAGCGAGAGGAAGACGCGGCATTCTCGCAAATTATGTTTCCCCCCCCCCTAATATCCGCTTGGAATCCTGCTGCGGTGAAGCCACGTGTTGGGTAAAACCGTCAGTAAGACGAGTCATAACATGCGATTGATCTTGCTTCGGTCAGAATCTATGGAATAAAACAACAAGTATCTATTTCAAATAAATTATAATTACTTTTCAATATAATAATTATTGTTTCAATGTTATCAAGCGTTTTTTACTTGAAGCTCTTTCCTTGGTAGTACACGGACGCAAGTGGTCGTTGGGGCAACTTCGTCTTCAAGGGAGAAGGGAAAAATTTCTCGCACCACCTGTTCACGAAGGTTACACATCGAAGCAGACCGGCGAGTCTGTCAGGAAACGCATTGATGGCATTGCGCAATGTGTCACTCATTTGTGGCGCGTAGGATACGTAACGTGGCCTCCTTTCGAGACGCTGCATTTGGCGCCACCTGTTCCATTCGCCCGGCTTCCCCACCCCCCACC
>NNCF01125941.1:146154-165681 GCA_002313205.1 Laupala kohalensis
CGCTTATAGAACAATTTTTCTAGGATTTTTGAGAAAGTGGGTAATAGAGATATTGGTCGGTAATTTCCAATATTAAGTTTGTTTCCTTTCTTGTGTAAAGGTTTCACTTTAGCTCTCTTAAATATTTTAGGAAACACCCCTTCCGATAAAGAACTATTCAAAATATTTATGAGTGGATTTAATATAGCATGGGACGAAAATTTAACAATAAAGTCAGGTATATCATCTACGCCTGTTGAAAATTTATTTTTAATGAGCTGATGATTCTCACGACTTTACTGGCGTTAGTTTCGGAAGTGAACATAGAATTGGGTACCTGGTTGGATATAATCGGGAGACATTGATTTGGATATAATGAGTTCGTTATTTTACCAACTTCTGAGAAGTGAGAATTAAACAAATTTGCGATGTCCTGAGGATCTGTTACGATTTTGCCATTGTTTAGTAAAGAAACATTTTCTTCGCNNGTATTTCTTTGTTTAGAGTCCGGAAGTGAGGTAGCGGAAATTTATTTTCGGACGATTCGTGATATTAAAATTATGTCTTATCATGGAAAGTATACTACGAATGCCGAACCATAATTATTTTCAACCTACAATCCACACAACGCAGTAGTGGACCGTACAAAAGTGACAAATGCTTATGCGACAAATGTAATTCCATTTCAAAACACATGAATACTTCAACATGAAGCATTATCATTTCTCCTTATTTCCACGTTCAATATTTTTCAAAGAGTGACGAGGTCGTCATTTACTGCGAATCAGATTTGAAATGCTCTTTGTAACAATATATTTATTCAACTTGTCTTTAGACATAACTCTAAAAGTAATGCACACTAAAAATATTCGAAAGATAAATTCTCACCTGTGAAAAAACAAATTAGTTTTAAAAACTTTTCAATCATAAAATGGTAACATTTTGTTTCATGAAGTTTCTTGTCCAATTTTCTCGTGTCTTTCGTGGTCTTGTGACTGATATGTTTTTTAAAATAATTTTCATTTCTAATACTCGAAGCATTTCTTACAATGCATGTTCTTCTGCTACTGTACTCTAACAAATTTATTCTCATTTCAGTTTTTTAGCTCGTCACGCATTCATCTAGTTATCCTGTCTCTTCATCGTTGTATGGAGAAGTACAGGATTATTCACGTGCCCTACTTACACCTGTTTCAGTGTCGCGCTTTAGAATCATCCGTAGTTCGATCATACGCTGGCGGTGGTTTTTAAAACAATATTTTACGATATCGTAAAAATAAATTAAGTTTCATAACGGCAGTTACAAACTGCGTATGAGCACGAGAAGGACAATAAAGTAAATGTTCGGAAGCAAGGAAGGGGAAATATCCCACCAATTCCGATCAAAAACCGGAGCCAATGCATACATTCATTTTTCGAAACATTTTATACATTTATTATAGTTTATTTCTAACTTTTCGCAACCTTGACACAATTGTATATATTATCTCTCTAGTTGCATCCTGGCCCAGGTTTTCCTCCGGGTAGCGACGGATTTTCCATATGCGGGCATATCATTCAAAACTTTCGCTATTAATCATCTCGCATTTTCACATCTACGATTCATTTTGGAATAATAAATTGTTAACAGTACGTATTTGATTAATTTTTGTAGTTGCAAGTATTAAATCCGCCACTGCCCTTGGGCCCTTGATCGGAATTGATGGGATGGTCCCTTGCTTGTTTCCGGAGAGTAACTTCGTTTATTATTCCCCATGTCATACGCAGTTTGCAACTACCTTTTTTCACTATAAAGGTCATTTATTTAATAACCGCTCGGAATACGAAGCGGTAATTGATTGGACAAGTGGAGCGTAATCCGATTTCTTGACGTTCCCGTCCTTCTCTGCTCCCGGCCGGTTTTTTGTGGAGGATGACGTAGACGAGCGGATGGGAGGAAATCAGCGGGAGACAAGTCCCGTCTTCGCTTCCGCCCACACCGGAAGTAGCGAGGGCGCGCCCTACTTGCTCCATTCGCCCAATGACAAGAAGGGGATTTTGTTAAAGGAGCCTTCATCCGACGTCGAAGTACAACAATACCCTCTTGTCTCAATTTCCCGTTTGGATTAAAACTATATTTATCCAAAGTTGTAGTTTGTTAGGGGTCATGAGATGCCAAAATCATTTCAAAAAACCCATGTAAATCACACCAAAGCGTTTTCTCAACGATCAAATTTTGTAATCAATTTAACAAAATTAAAGGCAATTTGCTTCAACTCATTTTATTGGAATCGTACCCGTACCTATTCCATAATATTCCTTACATCTCAGTTTAAACATATCTATTTTTGGAGAAATGTATACTGGAGACAGCAGATTGTTCATAGTGTAAAAGGTTAATTACGTTGTTATTAGGAGATAACAATTGTCGATAATAAGTGTGGAAGGAAATAGCGAACGATTCCGAACATTCTCTAGGAGTGGCATCCAAATTGACGGAATGGCTGGGGTTGGGGTGTTATTCGCAAAATATCGGGGCAAGAGGGGTTCGAAAAGCTTTTCACTATTCATTGTAGTATTCAAATTATTATATAAAATTATACTTCATAATATTCAAGGTTAAGAGAATTCAAGACACGGATACTTGTGTTTCCGTCGAAAATCCGTCCGAGATGTATTTTGGCAAAATCCGGAATCGTCGAATACCGAGGAAATTATTGCCATATGAATCACTGTAAATTCAATTAATTCGTTCTAGATATTTCAAAATGCAAAACAACAAAACATTCAATAAGAATAGATATATAAAATTTAACGATAAAAACAATAAGAAATTAACAATAAAAGACGAATACAAAAACCTAAGGACCTTAGAAAGGAACCTATGACCTTCTCGGTTGGCACGAGGGTCAGCTAGAGCCATTGGACCCATATCACAAAAGAAAGCTGTCCAATGAATTCTCGGTTACTTTCTTAAGATTTGCCTACAATGGAACATGACATTATTAAATAAATAAATAAATTGTCAAAAAACAATGGAAACTGCGTATGACCAAGTGAAGGACAATAAACTCATTTACTCTCCTCCGGAAGCAAACTAGGGAAGCATCCCATCAATTCTGATCAAGAGCCCCAAGGCACAGGCGAATTGAAAAATTTCAGCAAACTACTAGATAAGATAAAACGTTATATCGTATTATAATATTAACAGAATATCGCCAAATTTGTAATTTAATACAAAAAAAAAAAAAGAATAACCAGCCCGTATTATTATCGAATTAGAGATTAGTCGGAAAATAAGTGTTTATAAATCGTAAATAATACTAAATTCAAAATTTATTGTTTCAATAAACACCGCGCCTTTATAAAAAAATCCGCCTCTACCCGAAGGAAAACCGGAGAAAAACCCGGGTCAGGATTATAAGTTTGCAAACATTAATTAAAAAAAAACTATCAGCGATGTCACGTGTTCACGTCGATGAGATCCGTAGTGAACGATACCCGAGACATTATTGTATTTGACCTGGAAACCAACGTGATTGTGCGACCGTGGCACTGATATCCCAAGCAGAAGATCCGAGTCCCAAGCGATTGTTGTAGAGGAGGAACGGCAACGACGTCGTGGGAGTCTTGTTGTCTTGGAACCCGGAGGCCGCGCCTTCGCGCCTAATGGCAGCGCTTCCGGTGAGACCGGAAGAAGCGAGGGCGCTTGAGTCACAGCCCCTGACGAAGCGCTGCGGCGGCTGCTCCGGCTGCTCCGGCTCGGCTCCGGCTCGGCTCCGCCTACTCCGGTTGGCCCACTTGCGGACGGATTCACTTTAAACTGACTCACCGAAATGGTATACTGGATTTAAATTAAAAGTCACCAAACGAACTTTAAGATAGTTAAGGTTTGTGACCTTAAACAAACTTTATGGTGAACAAAATATCGATTACTGGCCCAGGTTTTTCTCCGGTTTTTCTCCGGTTTTCCTTCGGGTAGAGGTGGATTTTTTTAAACAGACTCGTTAGGCTCTTGCCTAGAGATTGAAATATTAAATCTTGAATTTAGTGTTATTTTAATAGTTACGATTTCCAAACTATACTTTCCAAATAATCTATAGTTTGATAACAGTACGTACTTCTGAAATAACTTTTTTGTAAATACAAATTTGTTGATATTCAGTAAATAATATAATACGTACCGAACTATGTTTATTACTAGGAGTGCGCTGAAATATTAAATCTGCCTCTGTCTTAGGACCCTTGATCGGAACTGATGGGATGGTTCCTTGCTTGCTTCCGGAGAGTAAATTAGTTTATTATTCTCTATATGGTCATACGCAGTTTGTAACTGCTTTTTTATAATAACTTTATTTATTTATTGTTACACTTTAAAAATATTTCAACCTCATTATAATGTGTTATAGAAAAAATTTATAGAATACCGGACTTGATCTGTTGTTGTCCTGGAGGCTAATATCTTTTGTAAACTTTACTCAGTTTCCCAAGTTACCAAAATGCATTACTTCCAAACCGGTTTATTAAACATGTCATGATTTTATATATTACATGATTCAGTTATATCAGTCTTTTATCTAAATACATTTTTTATACAAGTTTTCTCGATTTTAAACATCTTTCAAAAGCGGTTAATTCGAAACGAAATTTTTCAGAAACGTCGAAAACATAAATGTTACTTATGACTTATGACACTTGTGTATTACATGATTTTCATGTATGTTTCCCATTTACACAGAAATGAATCATTCAGTTGTATCATCAACCGGAAGACATAAGTCCAAGCCAGTCTTCCTTCTGTTCAGCGAACGAATAAGCTTCCCGTGAATATCATGATGTAAGTCTCCTTTATAATGACGTGTAGGCCAGGAAACAGCTTCCAGTCCAGCAACATAACCCCATAGCATTCTGGACAACTTCCAAGGAGGATTTCCTTCTAAGTAGGAGGAAGTGTTAATAGCACGAGGAATGACAAAAGATTGTGAAGGTTTTAACTCTCATTCGCTAAGGCACGAATTCATGACACATGATGAACACCATTCAGTTAACATTGGGTTATCCGAACGACAAAATTAACAGGAAAAGTAGTAAAATATATATCATACGACCTTGTCTGGACAATTTACAATATTTATCGTGATTTCTTTTTGACAACGTTTCGACACTAGATTGGGACCTTAATCAAGTATAAAAATATTACAACAAATATTATCATAGCAACAGAACAATTGAACACATATATTTTCATTTAATACGATACATTCAATATTATTCCTTAACAAAAAGAACATTTTATATAATTATAATTTTTAAATTTAATATAATTACTTAACACGATGTGTCAAGAAGAAATCACAATAAATATTGTAAATTTTCGAAATAAGATCGTATGAACTAGATTTTCCTATTATGAATGTAATAATGGAAGTAAGTAGTGCAATTCTTAGAAAAAAATATTAACCCATCTTCTCCACTGTAAATAAATGCAGTTGATATAATTTTGATTTAATTGACTCGTATAATGTGACTCAATACATGAGCCAAATTAATGGGTCATATTATTCACACCAATTTACATAGATCTGCTCCTTACGTTATAACATTTGATAGAATGATTCTTTATAGATTCAGGAGAACCTTTCACTTGGAAGCAAAGCAGAGCGCGTCGCTGGAGGATTTTCTACGAGGCAAAGAAACCGCATCTCCGGCTCTTCCCTTACACCGCTCGTCGACGCACTCCACTCCACACGATTACTTTGCAAAGGGAGCGAGGACGAGAAACAGGGCAGAATGAGGATAGTGATGATGAGGAATGAAAGAAGTGACAATGGTGACCAGTGGGTTGAGTTTAGTCTTACGGTAAATGACGACGGGAGATAACGAGAACAAGAGACAATGAGAGTGTAAGTCAGGATATGAAAAGAGGCAGGAACGGACAGTGTTGAGGAGGGGTGGGTGGATGACGCGGGAAAGGAGTATGAGAACGAAAGGGTGAAACTGAATGAGAACGAGTGTGAAGTCGCGTAACTAGAGGTCAAAACGGGGGAAGATTAACGGGACACAAACATGGTATGCGACACACCAGTAACACAGGCTCTGTCGTAGAAGAATACGGAGTGTGGCAGCGGTATGTCAGGTAATGAAAGAACAATCTCATAGGACGTCCGATAGGTGCTGGTGGTGTGAAAATGCAGATATCACCTTGAGTGAGGATGGAGGAACTTCTTCACGCCAGTCATTGTCAGCTCCCAACAATACAAGAATGAGGGGTTGTAGCAGGACCATGCTCCGATCATTTAACCCCAAGAGAAAGCAGATACTCGTTTTAGAGCATGCTGAGTGAACTCCGGAACATTTGCACCTCTGGGCAAAAGTTGAGCATCACATCAACTGAAACATTCGGACTCTCCTTTGATTCGTTAAACCCCGTACAGAAAAGTCAACGTCAACCCGCGACCACAGTCAATAAGTACTTGCAATGAAACAAGCTACGCAGGAAGCCCAAAACGTCGGTAATTCTATCTACTAAGATGAAGTTTATCCCGGACAACCAATTATATATAGAAATGTCGCTCTCCTTCTGCCAATCTTCCATTGTCGAAAGTCGAAGACCGGTCTTTCACAAATCCGTTGAAGAAGTCACCACATCTAAGAGGAGGGCGAGAACCGGAGCGGACGTGGCGCACCGCCAACATCGCCTTTTCACTTCCGGCGACCGATTTCTCCCAGCGGAAGTGTCGCTCGCCTCACGACCGGTCGGGACGCGAACGCGAACGGATCTCGAGGCGGCAGCAGCGTCGGCGGAGAAATAGCTCATTGCGTCATGCGACTCGTGGGAGGATTACGAGCAAGGAAGGAGGAAGAGGTGAATACGGAGTAGCAGAAGAAGAACGAGGAGGAGGAGGAAAAGGAGGAGAATCATAAGATGATAACGGAGGGGAAGCGACGAAGGAGGGGGAGGAGAGGGGAAGCAGAAGAAGGGGCGAAGAGGGGAATCAAGGCGTAAAAGGGGATCAAGGAGGAAGAGGAGAAACAGAAGAAGAACGAAGAGGAGGAGAAGAAGAAGCAGAAGATGATGGAGGAGAGGAAGCAGAAGGAAGAGGAGGAGAACACGAAGGAAACATTGAAGGAGGAGAAGGAACAGAAGATGGGGAGGAAGGAAAGAGAAGCATACGATACACAAAGGACTGAGGCTAATACGAATCAGCAACAGTCGAAGCTAAAATTATCCCTATTTTCACGGCAATAGACTGGATTATTTTCAAACGCTGTATTCCAACTCAAGAAATAAAACTTGAAAAAATACACGTTTCTTATACCTTTCGCAATGAGGAGTCGTCAATGTTCAAGATACATGCTCATAAAAAAAATTATTTTAATCTGCGAAAAAAAAATCTAATCTCTACCAATACTGGAATATTTACCGCATCGATAATTCTTCCTGATCATTCACCTTTGTCCTCTCTTTCCTCCACATAAAGAGGTTACACTAAGTTTTATGCTAATTGACGAGCAAAATTTAGCAAATTTGCAATTTTGAAACGCAGTTAGCAATGATAAATTTTCTATTTTACTCCCAATTGAACAATCTCTTATGAGACTCATCAATAAATCAAATAATTGATTAATTTTGTTTAATTGAAATTTTATCCGATTGATATTATGATACAATTGGTAAGTTAGGCAACAAAACGTTTTATTATACACATCAGTAATGCGGGTTTCATAGACAAACTATGTAGTAGAAATGCCTTGCATTTATAATGTCTTATAGGTCTGTCTTCTACAACATATTGTTGGATTATATGACTCATTGAAAAAAATAAGTT
The DNA here is from genome assembly GCA_002313205.1 of Laupala kohalensis. Classification (NCBI taxonomy): domain Eukaryota; kingdom Metazoa; phylum Arthropoda; class Insecta; order Orthoptera; family Trigonidiidae; genus Laupala; species Laupala kohalensis. The sequence continues at coordinate 153,942 of NNCF01125941.1, forward strand.
GCCCTGCGATGCATTTTCCTCCTTCCAAGTGCTCTATAATTTAAAATGTTTGGAAATCATTGTCTGGTTGCAGAATTTCTGTGAAAATATATTATCTACAATTCTTCATACATATGTGTTTATTACAATGAAGATTTATGAAACGTGAATACAGATATAAATTATTTCCATTTAATCGCTCTTTCGCGAGCGATATTAGGAAGCATCATCGTTACTTACTACGGATGTTCTTCCCGTACGGTTTGCACTGCTGAGATTTTCTCACCTGAAACAAATGAAATACAATTTGTAAAAAAAAATGTTTTTTCAATACTATTTAGATTGTTATGAATTCAACGGCGTGTCTCAAACATTGAAATTAAATCATGAGCATAACAATCAATCTTACTGATGTATCCGCCAGATATCTGTTGTAGTAAACGGCAATTACATTATTCATGATTGATAGCGCAGTGTCTGCGTCGAAGATTCAAAAGTAACGACGCGGAGAAAAGAGAATTGATTAGTCAATTCATGGAGGAGAAACAGAATCAGTTACTCGTCTGTGTGTATTAATTATTTATTGCTCTGCGTTGAACATGAAAATGTTAGAGAAATGTGGTGAACTCGACTAATGTGTTACTGTGAGTAAATATCACAACTTGTAATTATTGGGACTAGAGGAGTTGTTAATAACAAGGTCATTAGAGTCCGGCATATAAATGAAAATTAATGTTTAATCCTAAACAAATTAAGTTTTAACAAAAAAAGGAAGACGCGTGAAAGAAAAGTGAAAAAATAAAGTAAATTAAACCCTCACGAGAAATTGTGTGAGGAGTTATCCCATTAATTTATAAATTTTTGAATATTTATCAATATTATCCGTTTCATTTCCGAGAATTGTTGGTAAATCTGCAGCCAAACCGATATTCCCCCGTATTCTGGCCATTTTCTGCAGTCAGTTACTAGGTGGAGCACTGTCAAAGAAGAACTACACTCCTCACATAAGGGTTGATCACCAAATTGCCAGAAATACCAATGAGGAGACAATATCCTATGCGTAGGGGGATCAGTGCAACCTCCTTACGCCTAACTGATCAACAAGAACTGCTCCATGACTTAACAGAGGACTCATCCCTCCCCCTACCGATCTCATCATTGAAACTGTTGTATCTCCAGAACGTCCGTTGTATGTTCTTTGGATCCATTTTGGTTCCCTTCCATTAATTGAAAAAAATCAAACTTCTTTATTGTTCCAAAATTAGCTACTTAATGATTAAAGGCTGGACAATAGTCATATCTACCACAATACTTCCCGCCACACACCGACACATTCCAGGAATACAGGAATGTCAGAATCGGAGACGTTCGAGAGTTTACAATCTACAAGTGGATGTAGATTATTTTTTATTGTTCAGAGGCGTTCTTCATTAAAAAAAATGAGTGTGAATATTGCAAAAAAGAGAAAAAAGAAAAAGAAAAAAAAGTAATTATTTCTCAGCTTCTATTGGTGATAAGGAGGGTCAGAAATTTGTCCAAATCTAACTAGATCTCTAATTTTGTGAAACCTTTGCAATTCCTTGGCGATTGAGGAAGGTTCGAGCCTTGGCGTATAATCTATTATCACAATCAATACAGAAGTTGTAAATTATGCAGTGAGAACACGAATAAGGACAGACACATACAGCTTATATTATTAAGAGCTAAGTAGAAGTAAAAAATGTTAATAATAATCAAAGAGTGTGTAAGACGTAGTGCAACGTGGGGTTTTCCGTAACATTAAAAACAGCCATAAATAATTGCGAAACATTTCTGATGTTCCATATATTTACAGAAATGACAAAATATTGGCAGTAAATATGAATGCAATTCACAATGTAATTCCTCAAAGATACTTCGTGGGTGATTCTATCTATTTCACAATACCACTCTATTGTTTGATTAAAATATCTATTTATTCAGTTATAGAATTTCTGTAATATCGGATCGTTTTACGTCTCTTGAGATTCCGAGTGCTTTTATCTCCGTCCGTGTTTTCTCTGACGGATAAAAGTGGTGGCCTCATCTACAATATGACGAATCGGAACTCGAACCTGGGACCCCATGCTCGTAAAGAAAAGGTATAATAATTTATGCTCAAAACACGTAGAGGACGACGAACCAATTGACTCTCCGGAAGGAAAAGAGCGAGGGACCATCCCATCAATTCCGATCAAGGGCTCCAAGGCAGAGGCTAAGGATTTAACATTTCAGTACACTCCTAAGGTACGAATAAAAATAGGTGGGCTTTATAATATTAACCGAACCAAAATTTGTATTTAATAAAACACAAAAAGTTATCACTACTCTACGAAAAAGTTTCAGAGTCACGTATTATTATAAACTACAGATATTTCGGAAAATACTGTTCACAAATAGTAACAATTAATATAACTCTAAATTCGAGATATATTAAATTTATTGTCAAAAAACAGTACATGCGTATGACCACGTGGAGGACAATAAACTAATTTACTCTCCGGAAGCAAGCAAGGGACCATCCCATCAATTCCGATCAAGGACCCTAAGGCAGAGGCGGATTCAAAAATTTCAGCAAAAGTTCCTAGATAAGATAAAAAGTTAGCTGCGAGTTATAATACTAATAGAATGTCAATATGTTTGTAATTTAACGTAAAAAATTTACATGTACAAATTATTATCGAACTATCGATTATTCTGAGTATAGTGTTTAAAAATCATAAGAGTTGAAAAAAAAAACAACACTAAATTCACGATTTATTGTTACAATAAACACGCCCCTAGACAAAGCCTAGAGAACCTGTATAAGAAATTCGCCTCTACCCGAAGGAAAAACGGAGAAAAACCCGGGCCAGGATAAAAACCCGGGCCAGGATTATTATTTCAACTGATCCTAGGAAGAGCCCATAGAACCTGTATACAAAATCCGTCTCTACCCGAAGGAAAACTGGAGAACACCAGGACCAGGATGGAGATGCAAAAGCAGAAGTAAGTCTGTATAGAGATGATCGCAAGTGCTGAAAGCGAGAGGAAGTCGATCGAAGACAGAGTCCCCTTCCACCCCACACACAGTCTCCTAGATCCGCCACTCGACTGTCCCGAACAGTGTCCCCCGCCTCTGTCGCCGAGCGCCCTCGCCGCGCGAGTGTATATATAACCGCGCGTGCCTTTTGTGCGCGCCGCTCGCCAAATACGCCCCGAAATACCTGCGCTGCGTCGTCCGTTGGAGAGCGTCGTGGCGCCCGCCGCCGGAAGCGAGCCGCGTATTTCGGGCGCGACGCGATGGGAGAGCTCTCCGCGTCCGTCCCGCCACATGCACGCGGACAATGGGCACATCGCGCCACTCGCTCAGGAGAAGGGGGGGCGCTGGGTCGCGTTTAGCACTCAATTACTCATTGGTCGCAACTGATGCGGTATACAAATCCTTTCAGCATAATTACGCCGGTAAATTTAATTCTACTCAAATTAAAGTATAGGACCAATATTACGGTGGTTTTAATAAAATCAACTTCCGAAATTTGGGCGGGTCACCCTCCCCCCCCCCTCATTTCGTTTCATGTCTCAAAATAGGACTTCCATAAAATTTTCAGATTTGATGTGTCACTGTGAAGCTGTAAAATCATGAAACTTTAAACCTTGGTAGCGACCCCTAAAATACATTTTCAAAATCTGAAAATTTTATGGAAGTCCTATTTTGAGGTATAAAACAAATATGGCAGGGTGCCCGTCCAAATTTCGAAAGTTGATTTTATTAAACCACTATTGCAAGTATATTCGTATACTATCACTGTATCTATCTGTCCACTACACACTATCACTGTGGAACAACTAGGGCGAAAAACTCTTACCACATCATTTTGTGAATGCCAATTTCTTTGAATTCTTTCACTTTATTCCTTCATGAGCGGTTTTGTATTGATCTTAACCACAATCTCCTAAAAATTGTATTCTATATTGCATAGACACATCTGAATGTTTTCTGAATGGAGTAAGCGCGAACCCGTTCGTATTACCTAACGTTGCGACATAATTGTAATACAACAAGATGCCTTCGGTGAGCTGCAACATTTACTTTCTAGCTACTTGTCTCATGAATTATATTAAATACCAGGAACCAAGCACAGCAGCATACTGAAGTATGGCATCTGCGTTTATTTGTGTTGTGGTTGCCTATCGAGCGTCTGTGGCAGACGCCTGTCCAGAGCTAGAATTCAGAGAAAATGAAATCAATACAATTGACGATTTAGCTTCGTCCCTATAGTCCGGCTAACAGGAGGCACCCCTTCTAGGGGAAAAAATTGAGCAACAACATAGAACTACTATGAATTGTAATGCGAGAATGTTATACGAGGTGGATAAAGGTCAAATGGATAATGTTGAGACAAGACAATGAGCCTAAAATTGTGGAATGTAACCCCGGTAATTACAGATCTGTAAAGGGACGGGGAAAAAAGAAAGCAAATAAATAATAAATAATTGAAAAGTTGCCACCGGGGAAAATTGTTCGATAAAAAAATTAAATATTCTTTATATTATAACACATTAAGTCTCTTAATGTATATTTTACGAACTATTAAGTATGGTATACATCCTGAACTTATATTGAATTACATTTATTGATATATATGTCCACTAATTAGGGGAAAGATTGAAGAATTGGAAGACGAAAAAAAGGGAAAGGTGTGGGGGGGGGGGGNTAATCTTCTCGGTGGCTCTGATTGTTATCGTTTTTTATACTCACGGTCGGTCCCGATCGCCACAGAGAGAAGGTGTTGGAGGAGGCAGTGCAGTAGAGAAAAGACATAAATGCACTGAGTGAACAAGTTTGGATATGTGATCCACGTTCCGAGGAAGAAAGATCTTTCTCCAAACCTTTAGATACGGCACTCCAACCTTATAATATCCGAACTATAAGGATACGACATCCAATTTTCTTTTTAATTTGGGTTTTAGGTCTCGTCAACGTCTAGGTCATTAGAGCACGCGACGTCCAAATTCAGTAGAAGGAAAGGGATTACTCCAAACCCTTGGATATGACATCCAACCGTATAGTATCCGAACTCTAATGTGCAGGGATGTCATATCCAAAAAGGTTAGTAGAAATCCTTTCCTTTCTCTGCATTTAGCTCTGCAGGAAGCGGAAGTGGCTCGTCAGCAGCGAGGGAGCGTTGCGTTCGTTCCTTGGTTGGAGGAGGCGCAGTGCTGCTGCTGCTTCTACTACTTCTACTGTGGAGTGTTTACGCGGCGCGCACTATTTCGCTGCTGACCCACATTCCCAGACGGTTTCCGTAAATAACGCTACAGCAGCGGCGGCAGCAGCAGCCTTTGCTCCCTCGCGAAGGAGGAGGGAGCGCATAGCCCCACAGGACTTCCTCATTGCGATGCTCGAAGAGGAGGAGAGGAGAGGTCGCTCCCAAGACATTTCAAACAGGGTAGATATTATTTGCAACTAGGGATATTCGGATTACAATTCTTAATACGACAGTAGCATTATTTGTTTCTTATGTTGGTGTAATATGCTGGCAACGATGGTCTAGTGGAAGCATCTTCGCTTGCACAACCCTGGTGAGGTTTACAGCTGGGTTTTCCTCACCTTCAGACAAATGTCGGTTCGGTACCATAAGTTCCCCGGCAAATCCAACATCTCTCCTTCTCAATCTCCTTACCCATGTTCAAAGGTTAGGTGGAAGTACAGGTCTCGTGGCCTGAACGTCGCCAAAAGGCATAAAAAATAATACGTTATGTTTCAACAAGAATCGGTGTTTAGAGATTAAAATGAATTTTAAATAAATATATTAATAAAGGAAAATTATTGCCAAAAACGTAGTAACAAATTGCGACTACGAGGAGGACAATAAACAAACTCTCTGGAAGCATGCAAGAGAGCATCCCATCGATTCCGATCGTGGGTCCTCAACATAGAGGTCGATTGATCATTTCTGATAAATAAAAATAGTAAGTTACATGCTAAAATATAAACAGAACATGAATAAATTTATATTTAAATAATTATGAAATATTGTTGACAAATCGTAACTGTTTAATAACTCTAAATTCGAGATAAACTATTACAAGAGTAATATAATGTAACTGCCGCCTTAACGCAAAAGCCTAGAGATCCTATACATAAAATCAATTTCTATCCAAAGGAAAACGTGAAAAAACATTCATAACTTAACTTGAGAATGTTTAATGTAAGGAAAAGAAACAAATCTTTAAATAAACAAAGGAAGTTGATACTTGCTTAATAAAACCTTTTCGTCCCCCTTGGCAGCATTCTGCACTCCCCTCGGGGGACGAGTAGGGGGGACTTTGCCCCCCGCCTCTCGACTAACAATCACAAACATACACCACGTACTCTAAAATAAGACATGAGGACCATTTTATGACGCAAATCTTTAAGTAGTTGCATCTCAGTTTACTGTTCCATTGTACGTCATTAAAAAATATTAGTTACGTGTTTCCTTTTAATGTTTCCTGCTTTTCTCGTAATCCGAGTCTTTTGCTTTACTTCTATTCCAGAAGTGCGATGACATGTATGTCTGACTGCTCCCACTCCTCCAATAATCAACCACCGCACTCACTTCTTTCCTCCATTCTGGAAACTGGGTTACGGGGAAGAACTCCGCCTTTGCGTTTCAAATAACCCATTAAGTAAACAAGAAACGAATACTTCCTTCTTCCAAAAGATCGTAAAAAGTCGTACTATTCAATATTTCGATCGTAGATCGACGTAGCGCAGCCCTTTCCCTTTTAATTCCCTCGGGGCACATGGCAAAGGGGAGGGGGGCAGTCGGAAGCGAGTACAGTCGGAGTGAAACAACTCGTCAAACGAGGCACAAGACAGTCGTACACGCGTCGATATTAAGTTAACATGCACGGATCATTCATTCAATGGACCAGATGGAGAGTAAATGCAAGTGAGTTGATTGGCGGACACAAAGCGATTTTCAAACTGGTGCATTAGTTGTGCAAAAATCACGGCAAGTAGTTGACGTTTTTATTTTTTATTTTTCACATGGTAAATTAAATACTCTTTATTGTCAAAACAGCAGTTGCAAACTGTGTATGACCTCTAGAGGACAATAATCTAAGTTACTCTCCGCAAACAAGCAAAGGGATCATTCCATCAATACCGATCAAGGGTGGTGGATTGAATACTAATAAAAGTAATTATTTAATAAATACGTTCTGTTATCCATTTATTATTCCAAAATGAACCGTAGATAATATGAGCAGTAAAAAATCGAGATTGACAATAACAAAAGTATTAAATGACATTCCCACCTATGAAATATCCGTCACTACCCAGAGATAAACTATTATAAACAAAAGGATCATAAACAACATGCATGAAAAACGTAAATTTAGACCGACAGTGTCACTACAGGGTCCCAATACATATATTCATTTTACACTAATAAATATTATACACCAAATGTAAATGAACTCAAATACAAATTTTCACACACTCAAATGTACATTCCCGTCCCTGCCCTGTGGTAGCGAGTGCAAATCTGTTCTTTCCCTTTTTTCTTTCCTTAGATTCTTCCATAATTCTCTTTCTTTTCCCACACTGTTCTTTTTAACAACTCTCATCATACTCTTGTTTTAGAATGCCATGTATCTTCCCTATTTCTGAAACGTAAATTTTGAATTTCTCACTTAATTTTCTATTTGTCACAAGCAAGTACTCGCGAGCAGAAATGTCCCCGTGTACTGACTGATACCATAATCCACCACTTCCTATGATCGGACATAATTTATACAAGTAAATTTTATGCGTTAATTTACAAACATATTGACATTCTATTAGAACTATAACTCGTAGCTAACTTTTTATCTTATCTGGGAATTTTTGCTGAAATTTTTGAATCCGCCTCTGCGTTAGGGCCCTTGATCGGAATTGATGGGATGGTCCCTTGCTTGCTTCCGGAGAGTAAATTAGTTTATTGTCCTCCGCGTTGTCATATGCAGTGTCTACTGTTTTTTTTTTGACAATAAAATTTATTATTATTAATTATGGAGGGGCTAACCTACATGTATTCTCGGTAGTTTTAAAAGCATGATTGCAGTGCCATGAGAAATGAATACACGATTAAACAAAGGAGGAAGAAAAAAACAAACAAAAAATGAAGTGAGGTGAGATAAACCGAGTCGATTTAGTACCAACTGTTGTAAAAATATAGCTTTTAGGGTACCTTTTGAACGCATAATAATATTTTAGTCATCGGTATTTTCATCATATTAAATATTAATTTTCTCTATTTCTTATTCAGGCATTGAATTATGCAAAATAATACGAAGAAATTATTTGTTGGTATCTGAATATTACAAGTACCAGATATCGTTGCATCCAATTTCTTGTAATATATTTGTTTCGCCTTTTGAGGTCTAGCAAGAAGCTTATTTGCAGTGAATAATATAAAATATAATTTGAATAGCATATGAGGCGAAATTGTGCCCAAATCCACTCGTGTATTTGACCCACTGCGAGGCGCGTGCAATCGTGCGATTTTCTCTTGTTACGTAAGAAGGCGAACGACGGTGCTGAAGGCGGGGGCGGCAGAAACGGAAGAGTCGCTTCTAAAGACGCGGGGGCGGAGGAGGAGGAGATGGAAGAGGAGGAGGGAGAGAAGAACAGGAGCAAAGGTGAGGAGAAAGGAGAAAGGGTGGGGGAAACGGCATCACGATTACATGCAGTCGTTATTCAACTGGAACAACAGAATATCGTCAACTTTTAAATTACACGCACGGTATGTCGTTAAAGAAATTTCATCCGTAACTTTTGTTGGAAATGTCTTTTTTCTTTAATTTTGCTTGGTGTATTTTTATATTCAATAAAGTAAATATTAAACGGAAAAATTTTCGATATTTCTAAATACATTATATCAGGACGTTATTCAGTGTATTGCATTAAATAGGAGGAAACTGATGTTTGTCGTTCCAAATACCATTATGAGTGCTCTCCTAACTCATGCTGCTCCCAGCATTAACTTTTTTTTTGTGGAGCTTTGCGGCTCGTCGACATCAAAGTTCATTAGAGCCCTAAAATTCTGTACAAGTAGGGAAAATGCAGTTAGGCACTAAGGAAAGCCAACATGACTCTCCCCGCGTGTGATTTAACCCTACCCACTAAAAACCCTCCAGAATTGCAACTCAAATATCAACATATCTCAAAATATTACAGAACTCATTACAAAAAAAAATTTAATTAAAAAAAAGAAAGATACCCCAGCGTTGGGATCGAAAAGAACAAGAGGTGACGAAGGAAGGTCCGGAAAGAGAAAGGAAGGAGCTCGACACAAGCAAGTGGAAGTAATGCCAGACTCAGTTCGGGACCTCGTGTTTGCCAAACACGTACTGACTAGATGTAAGTCCCCAGGGGGGCCCAGCATAAACATAGTCGCTGATTGTAATACCACAGTACATGGACACTACAAGATTTAAGGATGAAAATAGAGTAACTGCACATCGTCTTTGTCAGCTTTACGACGTTTATCCTCCTATACTACAATGTTTTTAAGAGCAGTTGATAAAATATTCTTCTAAACTCTATGATACATCTATTTCAAAATGACTAATCAGATATATCATTAAGGTCTCCAATGACCTTGACGTTGGCGAGCCCTAAAGACAAAAATATATATTATTACAGTTATATTAAGGAATTTGGTTCATAATTTTTAGAACGTGTTGGAAATGACACTTAGAAATGGAACATGAAATCCAAGGATTTAATGAGAGTTCCCGCATCTACTTCACGTCAGGGTCGCCTTCGTCTAATTTTACGAAAGCACTCTCAATTATAAACGCTCGATTTCTTTTGGTAAACCACTATTAGTTATCCAAGCAATTATATATCAAATGAAATGATTCTTGATTCACTTGCGGCGTGTCGCTATTATTATTATTTTTTTTTTTGGGGGGGGGGCCTTGGAGACTCGCCAACATCTGGGTCATTAATGCCATCAAAATCCGGTTATTTGAGGGAAAACTTCTGACAGAAACTTCAGCTATCAGTTACACATGTGAGCACTCTAGAGATAAACATGAATTTTCCATGAGACTTAGTTTATTAGTTCATGAGACTTATATATTAGTTTATTTCAATGAGACTGTTAACTTAGTTTATTGCCCCCTCCCCCACGAGGTCATACGCAGATTGCAACTGCTTTTTTGACAATAAAGTTTATTTAAAAACTCTTCGAATGCTGGAAAATGAATTCAATCAAATCCAAATTTATCATTATTTACATCGATACCAAATGATCTTACTCTACGAGTAGTAATGTATCGTTGGACAATATTAGCAAACCATTGCACTTCATCAGATTGTGAAATAAAAAAACCAACACAATTAATTTATTTTATAATGTTTCTTTAATTGAAATGACAGCTAGAACGTAGCTGATCTTCCGTCCGTCCTCTCAACAAAACAAACAACATTTATCTCTTATTATAAGCTGAATGTCCCTGATTTTGCTAACTCTATTAAACATAATTACATGAGAACACTTATTGTTTTGTGTTTTCCATAACTATCATGAAAGGTTACTATTTTTTAATAACACCAGCTATTTGGGAGGACTTTTTGTATAGTTACTATTTAGGCCAGTAAAATGGAGTGCGCTGTAATTTTTTTGTTTGTTTGTGGGGTTTTAGGGCTCGTCAACATCGAGGTCATTAGAGCCCATGCAAGCAGGGGAAAATGCAGTTTCGCATCATAGAGAAGAGCCGTAGTGACTCCTCCCCGTGTGTGGGACTCGCCGAATATCTCGACCATACCCACTAAAAAACCCTCCTGAATTCAACAAATATCTAAATACAAAGATGAAAGAAAAGAAAAGAACAAAGTTGCCCAATACATTATATCACAAAAAAAGGAAAACAATGTCTAAATATTATATTTTCGAATTACATGATGAATTCGAACGATGAATACAAAGAAGACTGTAAAGATGAAAAGGGAATGCTAATTTTAAACCCTCCCGACAACTTGGGGGAGGAGTCCCGATCTACTCATAAAATTCAATAGTTTATTAACATTAACCGTTTCATTTCCGAGAATTGTTCGTAAATCTGCAGCCAGACCAATTCGTCTCCGTATACTTGAGTATCTTCTGCAATCAGTTAGTAGGTGACGCACTGTCAGAGAACAGCTACACTCCTCACAAACGGGTTCATCATCAAGTAGTAAGAGATACCTATGAGTGAGAGGACAATGTCCTATGCGCAGGCGGGTCAGCAAGACCTCGTCGCGCCGGGCTGGCCTACAGGAACTGCTCCATGACTTAACAGAAGATTTGATAAGTCGGAGCTTATTCCTTTCAACAGCTAACCACTCATTGCTCCATTCATTCAGAATCCTTATCTTGACGGAATTTAGGAGATCTCGTTTCGGAATCGTGGAGAAAACCACGCGATTCTTGAGGCATGTCGTCTTTGTGGAAGCGTCTGCTTCCTCATTTCCTCTTATACCCACGTGTCCGGGAACCCAGCAAAACATTATGTTCTTTCCATCACTTTGTAGTGAGAAAAGTACATCCTGGATGTTCTGGATCAGCTTATCAGCTGGATACATGTTCTGGATTGCTTGGAGGNGCTGGATACATGTTCCGGATTGCTTGAAGGGCACTCAGCGATTCAGAACAAATCAGGAAATGTGATCCGCCGGAGCACTTTGTTGATCGCAATGCTCTTAATATGGCGTAGCACTCAGCAGTGTAAACACTGCACAAGT
>NNCF01125941.1:169608-197147 GCA_002313205.1 Laupala kohalensis
ACCGTTTCTTAACCTTTTAATGGTCTTCAGTGAACCAACGAGACCTTCTAAACCTTTATAAATATAGAACGGGGATATTTTTTCAAGTGTTCCGTCTATATGTGTCATAACGACAAAAACATTCTCGTAAGGAATGCTCTTAAACTTTTCCTTCTTTTCTGAAGTGGGAGGGCTGTGAACCCTCGGCCGCTTCGATGATCCTGAGGCGTGGTACTTACCCTGCGGTTCGCCTACTCCGCAAGGCAGTGTTTTCGGAGAATCTTTCATTGTGTCCCACGAGTTCGGAGGAAATAAATGTCCGGTGACGTGGAGCCTCCGCATCACGCCACTAAGCCTTGCTCAACTGAGGTGCGGCAGTTGCCCCAGAGGTTGTCCGCTAGTGAGTGTTTGTCCTCAACACCCATTCACCTCATCGGCGCGTAACACACCTTGAGGTTGAGGTTTTTTTTATAGAGGTTTAATCCTTCCTCGCGACCCGGCCAATGAAGGCAAGATCTCCGCTCTTCGAAACACGCAACCTTCCACCATCGCGCCAATGGTGGTCGCTGAAGCATGTCCAAAGCTTACGGTGTCCGAAGACTGGTGGCGCAGTACCAGTCCCCAGTTCGGGGCCGTGGGATCGCCAAACACGTATTTACTAGACGTAAGCCCCCTGGGGGGAGGAGAAGAAGAAGAAATAGAGGAAAGAGAAGAAGAGGAAAATGAAAGATACCCTAGCTCTAATAGCGTCGGGATCGAAAGGAACAAGAGGTGACCAAGGGAGGTCAGTATAGATAAAGGAAGGAGNGGAAGCAATGCCAGGCTCAGCTCGGGGCCCCGTGTTCGCCAAACACGTACTTACTAGATGTAAGCCCCCTGGGGGGTGCGCTGTAATCATTCTGTATAGTAAATTACTAATTAGTAGGAACACAGATAACTTTCTTAATTCCTAACTTCTAGAGGGAAGGGGTAAAAGCATCCAATGCCCCCCTAAAATGATCCCTAGAAACACAACGACCTGGAAGGGTGGGATTTAAAAATTCTTGTCGCATTTATTTACTATGTCCAAAAGTTTCGTTCAATGGTAAGAAGTATGAAACTTTTGGTACAATTGTAAGAACCTATTAATATCGTTTGTTCAGTTTATTGAATAATCTTGTTACATAAAATTCTAACTATTGCATAACATATCATCATGCACATTAAGCAAAATATCCAACCCATACATTAACTTCTTCGAAGTCTATAGTAAGTTTGAAAATATTCAAGTCAGGAAAAGTTTTGCAAGATACAACCTTTCTTTCACAGTATCACGATTCATTTTATCTTTATTTTCTAGAGCATGAATCAACGGAACGTTTATTTACATAATTCTTTGTTTTATTTTGAAATAAGTTAAGTATTGGGAAAAAAACAAGCATTTGTTTGTCTACAGAATCCTTATCTAATATTCAATTTGAGTGATCTTAATATGATCCAATTGATATACCATATTCAATACTAATAATTTTGATCTTCTTCAAATTCAAATTTAACATGAAATGGAAGGATAATAATTGGAGGCACTATTATCTCCCCTCCTCCGTGATATCGAAATATTTCTCCCCCAAACTTCTTGCTTGACACACGTTAACAGTAAGTTCACGATTTCCTCATATTCCAACAGGTTCAGAAATAAACGCAACCCTCAAATACCTGGAGTCACAACAAAAATAAGAAGTGAGCAACGTTGGGCGTTACTCACGCAAAGGCAACGGATGAAAGTCGTGCGCTTACGTCGTTTGTGCTGTTCACTCCGACGCCAGATGCATGTCGCTCGGTTGCTACAACGTGTTTATGAAGTCGCGTTGCTTGTTTGAGCGGAAATATTTATGACGAGATTCTTGGTGGCGCAGGCTGCTTGCACAAGGCAAATGACGAGTGGCGCAGCGCCGCTAGCGTCAATGGAGTGTTTTCCAACCGCATGTTCCTTACATTTCACATTCGAGTTTAAACTATTCCATTTCCCCAACACCTTTTTACTCCAGTAATCCCAATCTGTGGATCGTCCCCATCATCAGGAGGTGTCAACGGAAGCGAAATATATTTTTAAATAATTAATTCCCACGGAACAATTATACCATGGGATCTACAGTTATAGAACTCTCCATTCTTATTGGAGTATGGGAGGAAATCAATTAGCGGGGTCGGAAGGGGCCGCCGTTTCTTTGCCATAGTTTTCGCATTCCCACAATATATGACTTCGTGTCTCAGACCTTTTTTTACAAATGTGTANATTTTTTCAAGTATTCATCAGAACATGTAAATACAATTTTTTTGAGTCTCCGAAACCTTCAATTAGGGACCTCCAAATCGACTCCCGCCACTCCCGTGAAGTGTAGTGGTACTCCACTAGACGAAATACGAAACGCTAAAAAAGAACTAAAATGTTAGATGGTGGAGTAAACGCCCACCAGAAGCAAAAATCTGAAACGAGAAATGAAATTTGAACCTATGGAAATAATAATTACATTTTAATAAATACTGTAATTTACATTTAACATGATATTTAAGTGTTTTTTTTCTTTCGATACTCACCAACTATACAATGCCATATTTCTGAAACTATTATCCTCTCAGACATATTTCCATGAACTGTAGAAATGCCACGGTATAAAAGCACGGTGTCATGTATTAATATTAAAAGTAACAAACTATCCTCATAGAACTTTCGATTCAGACAGATAGCAAACACTCTCCGAAGTCTAAAATGAAAATGAGATTTGGTTCGACACTTCAGAGATACGTTTCTCGAGTAAAATCCTCTTCCAGAAATAGATTTAAGACAACGTCACTGAAATCAATCAAAAGTCTTATAATTATTATTTTTGTTTACATTTCTATTGCTTTGTATAAAACTTTTAAGAACAACAGGAACGACAGCTCTGGCCAGGTTTGTTGTTTACAGGTTTTTGAGACTCGAGGCGGGTGGTGCAGTGACAGCACATCAGTGGTATTGCAGAAGTCCCGGGTTCGTGTTCCTGTCCGTCGCAATTTTCACGCAAACTTCCATCCCCGAGTAGGAAGTTGTGAGTAGAATATAGTAGCGACAGATAAAAAGAAGAATTATAAAGAAACTAATATATACATTGAACTCGCTTGACTCCGTTCGTAAGCAGCATCGCCCGTCATTAGCCTGTGGCGGTCAAGACGAAAACTCCGCAAGAACAGAAATTTAAACATCTATAACAATATTTTGACATAATATTTATCTACATAGATTAATGTTTTCCAAAACAGTTAATGTTATCAATTTAAAAAATTTGAAAAGTAAATTATTTAAAAAAAATGAATTCCTTTCTCGTAAAATACAATGTATTTTATCCAATTATTAAATAGTGTGTATATTGCTTCAACGGCCGTTAAGGTGTATGGAAAGCTAAAACTGAAAATAGTATTTTCATGATTGCTCCAATTTATGAACATTTTAGACGTTTAAAAAAATTCTCTCTCGGCAGAACTAGAGTAAGTTACACTCACTCGACTAGTGCAGTTGTAAGCACTAGGGATCAGTCTTGTAGAAATAGCGTTTTAGTATATGCGCAGTCATCACATGCTCTCATATTCTTCCTGCCTCACATCCTTCCTCTCGGGCGGAAGGAAGCGCTTATCTGTGCGGACTCCCAGGAAGACTTCCGCTTAAGATTGAAGTCAATATAGCGTCTTTTCGTGTTTCACACCGTCCAAAAATGTTGACATTCGTTGTATAAAAATTCGTCTTAGTTTGTAATTTCTTAGGATTAGGTCACACACACACACACATTATATATATATATATATATATATATATATATATATATATATATATATATATATGTGTGTGTGTGTGTGTGTCTATTATGCAAACACAAAAGAAAGTTTTTTTTACATCTTTGTTGCTTTTTCATCCTCAACACAAGATATGTCTATGCCATCAAAATGTTACAGTTAATTTATAAATTCGTTAGTCAAAATGGGCAATTTTTGTATTCCGCCTCCCTTTTTCGTAACGTATTAAAAAAACGAATCCCCCCCACAAACGCACTCAAATTTTACAAGTTCCCCCCGGGTTATTAGAAATTTTTCTTTTTGTAATTTGTTGAAACATTTATTATATTTAAACATTAATATTTCACAGTGATTAATAAACATTGTTATTTTAAATATATTCATACTTCATTTTGAACACATAATTAAAACACACACATAATAAATAAATATAATTTTTTTTAAATATCTCAGTGTATCTACGAGATACACTTGATAAAAATTATATTTGATTATTGTAATTTTCGTGATCGTGAATAACTACAGAATAATGAAACTCCATTAACGTACAACTCTCTGTGACTCCCCCTATGATTTATCGTACATCAACGTAACTCTCCATGGAACAATCCCCCCCCCCTTTGAAAGCGCATGTATTTTATTGATGACCCCTTTTCCGAGATAGTTTTTCTTCAAATTTTGCTCATAAACTGACACCATTCGATATTATATAAATAGTTTTACTTCCTCAATTTTTATACTTTTCATTTATGCGAGGAAAGATTTTAATTCAATGAATAAGATAGGCAACTCACAAATTTATTGCACATATCAGTAATACGGGTTGCATATAAAAAGCTCCTAAACAAATGACACATGTAAATAATTGTTGTTAGCATTAATATGAGTATTTAAAGCAATAGTAAAACAACGTTATTAAGATTAAAAAGCCAAATTGTACTTTTAATACATCTTACAAAGACTGAAAATATTTAGAAAAACCGTTGAGTTCTAAATGATTTTGAAGAGACTTCTTTACATTACTAGATAGCAATTTTCGTTCATCATATAGGACGAAATGATATACTGGATAATAGTCCTAGCGTATAATTTATTTCCAATGTAAGTAAAATTTAAAAAAATTCGTTTAATTTTGTATGTCCACAAAATTCAGAAAAATAATACCAAACAACCACCATATTCAAGCGTGATGCTGACAACAGCACTCCTTACAAAATAAAAGATCAATGATTGTCTCTTATACNAAAGATCAATGATTGCTTGAAAATGGATGACTTACTCAATCTTTTGACTCCAATGGATTCTCACAGGTTCAGCTAGTAATTATTATTAAACCCGTGCGACTGTAGGAGGAGGCAGACCTCCTGGTTCTGAAGACAGTTCAACCAGTAGAATTAGGTTTCCTACATCATGTCATATTTGTTGAGAACACATGATTCAACTCGCGTTGAACTCAGATGAAATGTTAAGAGTGATGCGATATTTCTGAGCAAGGCGAATGACGAGAAAGACAAACCACTTCCTGTGGAAGATCGGTTTCCGCTGGTCGTCATCACATCCACAACCGAAGCGCTGATGTCGCCTTCTCTCATTAAAGGGCTTAACCCACACTCCAAAAGAAGGCTCCGCGATAAGATATTACAAAATGTATTAACACGTTTTCTTAAAATACAAGTTTTTTTTTCACTTTCTTTTTTTTCACTGTGTTCATTTTTGTGACACGAATTCCTATGAAGATATGAATTGCCTCCATTATTATGGAGTACCGCAGGGGTAAACAAGTTTTTTAACTTGAGGACCGAACTTAAGAATCTTTGCAGTTTGGTAGGTCAAGCACGTTAATTACAAAGAAACCATCAATTGTACCTTATCACAACATTTATAAGCGGGGTTAGGATTTTTAGGTGCAAATTTGANGGAAAACAGGGGGGGGGGAATGAGCTAAAATAAGGGATACAGGGATGAAAAGTTGCTATTTTACTAATCTACTTCCAGAAATCGGAGTCAGCGTGGCTCAGTGGGTCGAGCGCTGAGCTGCTGGCTGGATGGCTGGGGTTCAAACCCCTGTGAGGTGGGGATTTTCATCACATCTCAACATCCAGACTGATTCCCAGGCCTACTCAACCTGTAAAATGAGTACCAGGTTTTATTCTGGGATCAAACCGGTCGGAGCGAGATACTGACCACATCTCCTCCTTCTAGTACCGAGGTCAAATAATTGCGGAGCTCTACTCTCCGCGAACCCCATAGACCTTCGGGGCCTGTTGTGGAATAGTTTGACTTTGACATCCAGATTGCTCCAATTCCAATTCATTGAGTTACCATTAAAATTGGAAGTAAACAGATCCCACTGGTTTCATTTTCGAGACCTTGTTCTTGGAATAACTGCAGCCAGGTACCCACGAACTTAGGAAACATTAATTTAAATTAATTAAATATTTGATATTGATTTAAAACCATTTTTAAAAGGAATAAAACTCATACGTGTCATATCTCTTATAAATGAAAATATTCGCTCTCATTATAAAAGGGTGAAATAACTTATTACTTTCTCATATACGCAGTATATATAGAAAGTATTGTAATCGTGAAAAAATTCGAGAGCGAGATTGCGACGGAAATATCCGAATTGGCGATCCCTGATTCTGAAACTGTGGTTTTTGGCATATCGTCCGTCCGTCTGTGCGCAGCGATTCTGAGTAAATGGATGAATCAATTTAATTCGCATCTCGTATTTACGATAGAATTTACTTGTTGTCGATGCACGTGCTCTAATTTCTATTTACTTTAAAACAAAGAGCACTTCACATGAAGGTCAAAGTACTCTTTTGAATGTTTCTCAAAAACGACTCCAACGATTTTGTTTAAATTTTTTGTACGTAAGGTAAATTAATATGCATTACATCCACATTAGCTATGTTTCGCATGAACGTCACAGTCACCAGAACATTTAGCTAAAGATGTCTTAAATCACTTCATGTAAGAAAAAATACTAAAAGAAGTGCCAAACCATTCTTTTGATTAGACTCAAAATTACCTGAGATCCCCTTGAAAGAACTTCATAAATTGTATTCCCAGGATTCTTTTTATAAAAAAATAACTTCCAGACATTCAAAAACAATCACCAGGTTCTGAAACCAGAATCAGTGCTGTCCAACTTATGTCATCCCGAGGGTCATTATCAGTACACTTTCGCTTGGTCGGGCCAGCACGGGATGGGATTCGGCAAAGTGTTGCCCAACGAATACAGATGGTCATAATTACTTAATTGCAACGTGATATTTTGATTCTCACCAATAAATTTATATTATTTCAAGCTTGAAACTTACTTTCTTTTTAAAAATTATTTGTAATATTTAATATTATAATAAAAAAATTCCTATTGTAATGACGAGCAAAACTTTCTATTTTGTCTCCCCGGACACGCCACGCCAAATATTAATTTTGACAGGAAAAAGATTTATAACACAAAGTTTGATGAAAAATGTACTTTAACTGGCGGGTCGTAAGAAAAACGTTTCGCCTTAAATAGTGGGGTAGAATATCACAGTGCCCAAACAAACGCATTCATCCGAGAGAGAGCATATTACGCCACCAGTGGGAGTCTCCGATGACCAAAGACATCGCGGCGCATCCTCTGCTCGCTCGCGGACGCACTATTACGGCCGACCGACTTCCGCCTTGACGTCAGGCGATTTACTCGAACAGATAAGCAACATCTGAAGGCGTTTACACAACGCTTAATGAACGGCTGTTTTTCGCCTTCCTTCCGCCGCTGAGCCACCGGTGGGAGGCCCCGGCCAACAGGATGTATGGGAGGCGAGCTTTTAAACCCTCTCCACGTCGGAATCTCATGTGGTGACGACGTAAGCACCCGGGATGGATTACTATATTATTATACCAATTCTCGAAGTAAAATTATTTCTTGGGAGTGATTTTTAATCTCGATTATATTTATTTAATGTCTTTTGGCGAGGTTCAGGTCGTGAGGCCTGCTCTTCCACCTAAACGTTGAACTTAGGAAGGTGAATTGGGAAGGAGAGTTGGGAATTGGGAACGAATCGACATGTGTCTGGAGTAGGTGAGGGAAACCCCAGCTGAAAACCTCGGCAAGTAGTTCGGTCGAGTAGGGTTTGAACCCATTCGCGATCGCTCACCGACAATTTCATACGAGAAATTGAAGATGCTACCACTAGACCGCCTTATACACAATGTATAAGGAAAGTCATGAAATTGGTCGAAGAAATATTTCGAGATCTCTTCGGATCTACCGATAACAAATTGATGTACCAAACCAAACTCGAGATTTGACTTCGAATGCGAGGGGAATAGAAGCCTATTTCTGGACAACTCATTCCGACTTCATTTACACTCTGTACCCATCTCCTGGCTTCTCTAAATTCAAAATTTTGAAAGCAAGAATAAAACATTTATTTTATATCGGAAGAAGTGGCTTATGAGGCGAGGTATTTGGGAATCACCCCTTCCAATAATACATAAAGTTTCAATAATAAAAAATATTTTAATTTATCCCAAATGTAAATATACTACCCGAGTTCCCACGATAACGTCAGGTAATCAATTGTTGTTTCAGTTCTTCGATCGCCAATGATATCTATCGAAAATGTTTGTCATACTCAATTGTCAATGCAATTGTGATTCGAATCATGCATGGTAATCAAAACAAAGGAGTGAAACATAAAAGAGGAAAAAGAAGATAGACAGTTGACAATATACATGCAGGGAATCTACCGATGCTAATTTAATGATATTTTCCAAATGTTCTTTAAAATGATGTATCAAATATTTAGGTACCTAAGTACAAACTAAACATTCTTCATGGTTTCGTCCAACGATACGTGTTGCTCGCTTGTTTCCGGCTGCTGAAGGTTTTATGATAACTTGGATCCAAAAATGAAATTTCACTTTTACGTAAAGTATAATACCAAATAATCTAATGCCAAAGGATCCTATGTTGAAGTTAACATTAGGTTAGATCCAGAAAGGCAATAGTTAGTAAGGTGTGAGACGTAGGTTGTGTGTATCCCCAAATACTGAACCATGCCGCCCCCCCCCACCCCACCTCCGCTCACCACACACACTCCCTTTTTGTTTCGATTACTGAAGAAGACAATTTTTTGAGGACTGAACTACGTTGCGTGCAGATGAAGAACAGAGTGCAGGCAGGTTATCAGGTGTGGGTGGGAGAATGAGCAAGCAAATGGACTGGGTGATGGATCGCGGAGGGGGAATGCGCTGGACGATGATGGCTGTCGCGAAGACGCCGGAAGCGAGCTATGTTCTCTGACAGCGGAAGCACGCTCAAGAGGTTCTCTTCCCCGCCGCACCGCGCGCCCTCGTCGCCTCCTGCGCAACGCCGGAAGCCACCTACTCGACTGCGTCCCCCTCCGACAGATTATTTCGACATCTGAACTCGTCCACTGATTGTCTCACGCAGCGATTACCAAGGCCGGACTGGCGACTGCTAAACACTTTGTCTTACATTACTTAAATTAACATTATTTAATTACTCGACAAAAATTAAAAAATCCAGATCGTATTTGTTGAGACGACCTTTGCATATAATAAATTTCTTTTTTATTTTCAAGCGTTCATGACATTTCCCACCTGACCGAAAGGGCCAGTCCGACTGACCCTGTCCATACAATAGAAACATAATTATCGATTATGCTTTCACGATATTATGTTATTATGTAATTAATTATAAACTGTAATAATATTGAGAACTTGGTAACAAATTACGAGACTTATTCACTTCTTAAACTAGTTTTCACATAGTACTAATGAACACTCTTTGCGATTCACTGTTGAACAGTCTGTTTCTTCGTTTAAACCGTGTTTTCTTCCTCATGCGCAGTTTGAATCACAATTGTTTTGCCAGTAATAATGATAAACGTTATTGAAAATGTTTATATCAACGGGAGATCAACTAAAGATCAATTTTTACATATTTCTCCCGTGTATCTACACGTGGAGAAGACATGTGATATCTTTCGGTCATGTGAAAATGGTGACGAGCATGGAATCGAACCCGGGACTCCTCTACCAATCGTGAAGGTTTTAACCCCTACATCACCCGATCGCCATCCACAACAATACTAATAAACTTTATTGTCAAATAAGTAGTTACAAACTGCGCATGACCACGGGGAGGACGTCAGCAAAGGGGTCATCCCATCAATTCCGATCAAGGACCCTAAGGCAGAGGCGGATTTAACATATCAACGCACTCCTAACAATGAAAAAGTGTTCGGTACATGTTATAATATTAACATAATACCAACAAATTTGTATTTAATGAAGTACTAGATAGTAATTTCACCAGTACGTACTATCAAACTAAAGATTATTCACAAAGTATTGATAATAAATCGTAACTATTAAATTACACTGAATTCGAGATTTATTATTTCAATAGATGCCGTCCCTAGTCACGAGCCTAGCGAGTCTGTATTAAAAAATCTGCCTCTACTGTACAACTGCACTGCAACTACCTCATTAAATCTCAATCAATTAAATAACTGTTTGAACCAGTAACTGCAAAGCAGTGAATTTTAACCGACAATCATTTCTCCGAATTCACTGATTTACTGATTCAGCACTGCCGTGTGTTCACTGGTTCGCAGTACTCTCCACTGGCCCAGTCAGTAAAATTTCACTGTTTCGCCGTGGAAACATCTGTACTGCGCGAATCAGATTTAGTAAACTGTACACTATTTGCACTCAGACCTAAGATCGATTATTTACACACACACAGGCAAAAAAGAATCAAAACCCTTACTCAAGAGACGTCGCGGGAATTCAGCTCGTACAATCTTAAAATACACTTGTGACAAGCGAGTTGCATCTACCCGGGTGGAAGAAGGAGGAAAGGAGAAAGAGAAAAGAAGAATGAAAGAAAGAGAGAGTGAAGAATGAGCATGCAAACAAGTGGTCGAGGTGGCAAAGGCCATTGAGGCTACGCGGCTTGTTTACGCGCGGGTATTTTAGGGCCACTCCACTCGCCGACCTACATTCTTCTTCTTCACAGGAGACAAGACATTGTCGAAGAATCAGGGTGAATCACTTAGAATAGCTTTTATTTTGATAAAGGCACCCGAACTTTCTCTTCGAACCCAGGATACGTAGCTTTCCGTGAATATAAGAAGTGCATTCCACTTCCTACACTACACGTCCAATCGGAATCACAGTAGAAACCCGATTTTCGGCGATAAGATAGAAAGTAAATTTTGATTCTAAACCTGTAATATTTTTATCGCATATGATGATACAGTTTGCTGGAAACAAGTAGGGTAAGATTCTGCTGCTGACTTCCCCTAAAATGTGTCAGTTGAACAAATGTTACCTACGTTCTGACATTCCTTTTTTTAAAAAAAAATTTAAAGTAATAAAGCCCTAACTAAATTACACTAAGTTAACACGCTGAACATTGGGTAAGTTACTGAAGTTATCTATCATCTGCTTTAAATTTTTGATGAAATAGATTATATTATACTAACCAATAAAAAAGCTAAAATAAAAATATATATTTAATAGATGTCGTCGCCAATAACCCACTAAGGGCTCTAATGACCTTGTCGCTGACGAGCCCTAAAGCCCCACAAAAAANGATATTTTTATTAAATAGCTGACTTGAGGACTCGGTGGAGGCTGTCTCTTATACACATCTAGATGTGTATAAGAGACAGATATATATATATATATATATACGTTTTTAAACTAAATCTCCATTTTGGAATCGTACGTTATGCACGTAAATTGGAACAGAAACTTGAGTGTCAAAATAAGTCGTTAAGAGATGGGAGAAAATGATTAGGTTAGACCACTATTTATTTAATTCATTTAATGACTTGATTTATGATGAGGTGTGTTTCTTGTCACGAAGTCCACTTTTCCACCTAACCACATGATTCCGGCAAAGAAATTAGGAAGAATTTGTCTTGACTATACGGGAATCACCGTGGTAGTACGAAGACCCAATGTTTCGGCTATCCTGTTTCCTCAGGGTACTGCAAATTTAGACATCTCTTCAGAACGACCGGTAACTTCTAAACAAACGTATTTTTTTAAATTAGTTTACGTTTTCGGTCTACGTTGAAAAAAATTAATTGAAAAAAATCTATATGGAATAGGTGATTGATTGTTGGCGTAATTAAAAATTAAATTAAGTTGTGTTGTCTCGCCAAACTTAATTTAATTTTGAAAAACAATCTACTGAAAAGATATTTATTTCCGAGAATCATAAGAGACAATGTATTGCATCCAAGCATTAATTTGTCTATATATTACTCATGTGGCAGGTAAGGTGTGGTTGTAATGCCTAAACAAATTATTACTTACATGTGTTTTGGCGAGGTTCGGCCCATGAGAATTGCTCTTCCACCTAACCTTGACTTGGGTGATGATTTTGGGAAGGAGAGATGTTGGGTTGCCGGGGAACTTATGGCACCGAACCGACATTTGTCTGGAGTAGGTGAGGGAAACCCCAGCTGAAAACCTCACCTTGTTCGACCGAGTTGGGTTTGAACCCACGCTCTACCGTTCAGCGATGTCCTGGTAGCAAGGACACTACCACTAGACCGCCGCTGTATTATTACTTCCATTCATACACATTTAAGATGCTTCGAAGGTTTATTTCCCTGTCGGCAGAGCTACATTCAGTCGTATGTTTTCCGTGGAATAAGAGGACAGAGAGATTGTCTAAGACCACAGACAAGAGACAGAGAAACAGACAGCCGTTTCCTTCCTGAGGTCCTTCGTAAGTGGACACGCACAAGACGTAGTGTGTGTTTGAGTGGGGAAGGGGGTTAACGAGAGCATCTGGTCCTGTGTGATGGAGCGCAAGTGATCATTAACATTTCTCAGAGGATGAGTCACTTGATAATAGGATGATTGCGACGAGACGTCGTCGTTCGACCAGCTGCTCTGCCCAACCTCTCCTCGTTTATACTATTGGCTTCTCCGCTCCTTCGCCATCATCGACAACCACGTCATAAAAAGATACAGACTCCAAAGACGTGTTCTGAAGTAAAATCAATACAATACATAACGATGTCACTGTTAAAAACTGGACGTTCACAAGAATTGTATCTTATGAATGGGGTTAGATAAAAATTAATTAGCCAGAATTCTTTTGCGGATTTTCGCAAGATTTATTTTAAGATATAGTTGGCGTTTCTACCAAAAATATTGTTTCGTTATTTAAATAACATATAGATTAAATTTGTAAGGATTTCACATAAAGAAACAAAAAATGAGTCCGCATTAAAGAAATGCCAGTGACCTTTCATCTGCTATGGTTAGCACTCCAATGAAAGAATACGTAGGGTCTACACATCTGGTCAATATTTAGTCAGGAGATTTTTCCGGTTACGGAACTTAGCGAGTCTCCACAGAAATTCAAATAAACACCAGAATTGATAGATCCCTAAGCGGCATTTTGAAAATCTGGAACCCAATAGCTATGGATAACTTTCTTGCATACTTGCATCTTTTTCTTAAAAAAACGGAGTAGTTCTTATTTTATAGTACGTTTAAGTAAGACGTTTGAGCAGATTATGTTTATCACCTTAAATCGACGAACGTAAACATACGCAAGGTAGAGTCTGTAAACGCATGTGTTTGCTGCTATTCTATCAGTTTCATTTCAAATGCACTTCGTTGTTCTAAGTGAATCCTCGTCCTTTAAGTTTTGTTTTGTGATAATGGAAAGTGGCGAGGATGAGGGCATTTCCCCTTCACCCTTTGGCTGTAATTGGGAGACGTTAGATAAGGAAAATATTCGGTTGTCGAGACATGTCTTCGCTCTCCGGGAATGATTAAATTCTTTTTTCGTGAGTTTTGTATTTGATCCATTTTAATTCTAATAGTGATTCTAACTGTACTGTTGCGTACATTATCTCTGTAGACTCAACCCGGCCCGGATTTTCCTCCGGTTTTCCTCCGGGTAGTGGCGGATTTTCCATAGACGGAAATGTCATTTAATACTTTTGTTATTATTAACCTCGAATATTTAATGCACATATCTGCGATTCAATTTGGAATAATAAATTAATAACAGTATATTTTAATTTCTTTTATAAATAATGAATCTAACATTGCCCTTGGGCCCTTGATCAAAATTAATGGGTTAGTCCCTTGATAGTTTCCGGAGAGTAACATAATTTATTATCCCCCCCCCCACGCTGTCATATGCAGTTTGCAACGGCTTTTTTGACAATAAATTTTATAAAATGAAATGGACCGGATCGACCACAGCCCGGGGCAAGCGAGAGAAACCCCAACTGAAAAACCTCATTTTCGTTCGAGAAGGGGAAGTAACTCACGTTCTCCCGTACAGCGACGGCGCTACCACTACACCACCACTGCCCGGTGATTTGAAACGAATCAAAAAAAAATATTTCAGGAAACAGATGTTCCCATCTTTTATTTCTTGCCCATCGATAATTCCCTGTTCCAAAAAATTCGATTTCTGGGTCGCAACACGTGGAGCTATACATTCATCATTGCGACAAACTTCCTCATTCCGAGAATATTTTTATCAAAAGGAAATCCCAAATGAAAAGTGTATCGGATATCCTTCGCGAAGGAACTATTTCGCGTTTTCATATGCATAAGACACGTTGAGCAATATGGAAGGAAAGCACGGGATGTCCTGCAGAACGAAATTGGGAATTTCCTCCCGTCTCGACTTCACCTGACGGTTTCGCCGACGCATCACGTGTGATGGATATGAAATCCTAAGAGGGCAGGCAGGAAATGACAGGGTACAATCTACAAAATGGTCCCCCAAGGGACTTACATCTAGTAAGTACGTGTTTGGCGAACACGGGGCCCCGAGCTAAGTCTGGCATTACTCCCACTTACTTGTGCCATGCTCCTTCCTTTCTCTTTTCTGACCTCCCTTGGTCACCTCTTGTTCTTTTCGATCCCGACGCTATTAGGGCTAGGGTATCTTTCATTTTCCTCTTTCCTCTTCTTTTTTAAAAATGTTTTTAGTAAAGTCTTGCGATATGTTGGGATTTGTGTTTTGAGTTGTAATGCAGGAGGGTTTTTAGTGGGTATGGCTGAGTCTTTCGGCGAGTCCCACACGCGGGGAGAGTCATGTTGGCTCTCCCTAGTGCGTAACTGCATTTTCCCTTCCTGTACAAGTTTTAAGGGCTCTAATGACCTCGATGTTGACGAGCTCAGAAGCCCCACAAAAAAAAAAAAAATCTACAAAATGGTAAAAAATAAAACCCACGACAAGAAACATGCACACTATTCCATAGGTAAGCTAAGTCTTATAGTATGTATTTCCTTAAGTCCATTTTCCCTATTCTAGTAGGGGTCGGAGATGGAGGATGGTATGGTGTCTCTCTCTCTTTAATGTGGCAGGGGAATTACCAGAGTGTTGGATGCCCTTCCTGTCGCAACTGCCTGGGGCGGGTGATCTATGAATCACATAAGTGCGAATGATGATGAGTGAATGAATGGCAGGGGAAACGAGAGGCCCAAGAAAACCTGCCGCGAACGCCGCTTCGTCCACCACCGCGAATTCTACTTGGATCGGACAGGGTTTGAACCAGAGGTAGAAAGGCGAGTACGCTAGGCACTACGCCACGGGTCGCCCAAGCTAAGTCTTATAGTACACTTGATTATTGCGTCCTACGACAAAAACTAAGGACGCAAAAGAAAAAATTATTGACCACTTGTAGCTATTATAATATTTCAGGATTGGTTAGTTGAATATAATTATCATTAAAAGGTATTGACGTCTCGGACATGTTTGTGTCCATCATCAGGGCTAGTTATTTTAGCACATTTATTACAATAAATGGTCTGTATTATGTATAATATCTTGTTTCTAGTGATAGCTGCTCATTTTTGATCAGACAGTAAAGGGAATCACAGTCAATGCAGATTTTCAATTGGTATAGCCTTATTAATGATAACTAGAATAAGATAAATTTCTGATACTTTCTCATTCATGATTCTTCGTCAAAGTTTCTTCGTTTTGTCTCCGTCAAATTAAGAGACGGAACTAGTATGAAAAGAGTCTTCGCTCCTTGAGCACTGTTGAGCAGAGCTTCAATTCACCGTTCGACGGAACTGGGTGCAGATTTCATCTGGAGTGTCCCTCGTCTCCTCTAGACAATTGTCGGTTCAAACAAAAGTTCTCCTGCATCTTAATGTCTCTCTTCCAAATTTCTTCGCTCAAATTCTTTTGTTAGGTGGAAAAGCAGGTCTCACCACATAATAAAATTAAATATGAAAACATTTTTCTTAATTGTAAGGACAAATAACTTTCGTTCTCTTAGAGCTTTCGTTCGACAACTTTACAGAAAAGAAATACTGCATATTCAATTTGGGAAAAAAATCAAATGTGGTTAATTCACATACTTAGAAAGAAACGTAAAATTGAAGTTGTTTTAAATTTATGTAATACAAGTAAAACGACTTGTCCCACAGAATTAAATAAAAATTTAAATTTCATAGCAATTACTTGTTGTTTTTTTAGTTTATTACACTCAGTATGTGAATGCAATTAAACTTTCCGGCCGATATCCGGTGTTCGGGTTGCTTCATTTCTGAGTAGTGGATCCTTTCTGGACCGGATGCTAACTCACTATCTCGCAATCCCTGGTCACACATCGATGACTTCAAATGCAGTGAAGCGACGGCGGAAAATTCCGCTCCGAAGAAATCAAGGAGGAGCATTTGAAAAAGAATCATCACTTTGCCTCGTGCAGAGACGGCTAGCGCTCGGGCAGCGCGGGACAGCATCCAGTAGCAGACAGCTGACCTCTGGACCGCGTCTATCTCCAAGGGTCATCCCAGGCGTCGCGCGGAACTGCCCCCTACGGCCCCGGACGCACGGCGCCCTATCGGTTGAAGCATCACCGCCTCCAGCCACCACCAATTGCCCCAGCCGCCGAAGGCGAAATCATCAGCAGTTGGTGATCACTTGGTCGCTTACTTACTGACTATTGGGCCTCGAGTCTGGTGATTACACATTAATGGTAAAAAAAAATAATAATCATGTTGTAGTATGTTTTTTTTTTTCGCTATGTTAAGCCGATACTTGTATCAACACAAAAAAACATAAACCAGCGAAAGATCCTCCTAATCCGCTCATAGTAATTTAAGGCAAATTTTTGCGACGTAAAGTTATGAAAATTCATCGCCATCGTTGAGAGTGGTTCATTTGAACATGGATGTAATATCATAAGTGAATTTGATTGTTACGACAGAACATCAAAATAATTTAAAGATATTTTTATTAAATAGCTGACTTGAGGACTCGGTGGAGGAATGCGGCCATTGGTGGGCGAGAAGCTCCTCCACACTTCCTCACATTAAGCTACCAGTCCAAACGTATCAGCTTCTTAGCCACCTAGGAGTTCAGACAAAATGAGAAAACCTATCTCTGCCCACAGGGTAGTACCATAAATGTGATCATGCTCGGGGTGGATATAAAATTTGTTAATATTCATTAAACTACAACTAGCATGTGACTATTTTTGTTTATATTTTACGGGGCACATGTCATAATTAAGTCTCGGGATGCAGAAAAGTTGAATTTAACGTAAGTAATGGGATTGTCCCTTGATTGTTTTCTAGAAGTAAATTGGCTTATTGTACTCCGCGTGCTATTGTCATACGCAATTTTTGACATTATATTATTCATGTATTTATTTTAATGCACCCACAATTGAGCATGAGAAACAAGCTTCCACAATAACTATACTCTTCTGACAGGAGACTGTTGAAATTTCCAGGTAATATAAGAAGTGGCAAAATTTTAAAATAAAACTCGATAATAATACCAGATTATAAGCCACTAACAAAGCTCCATTTCTGGATTCCCCACACAATACAAGACATAAGTTAAAAAAGGTATCTTAACATCCAAGCGAATCCCACAACCCAATGCCGAGCTTCATGTTCTAAAGACCGCAACTCATTGAAGCGGCACTTGAAAAAAAACGCTCAGTTGAGGGGGGTGGGGGTTCTTGCCGGAAATTAGAAACAACCGACGACGTCCCAAACACGGCGTGCTTCCTTCCCCGTCTTCTTGGTCGCCCGCACCCAGAGCAAGGCATCCAACGACGAAACCACGCCTCAATGATACAGCAACAACAAGGCGAGCATTGAAAGCTACGAAAGACGACGGCCACGAGAAAGAAAGCGAAGATAATGGGGAAGTGGAACGATAGGGTCTCCAATACGCACGCCGGTTTCACGCCAAAATGACTCCGTCCAATCTCTTTAAAATGTTACGAAGGTGCTTCGCTTTTCAGGGAGGATGGGCAGAATATGGAGGGCACAGTAGCCAAAATGTTAAGAGAATTGAAGCAGGGTCAGGGTTTTAAAGTGCAGATTTCGTACGAACAAAAGTAAGGGAAAAGGCACAGAAATAAGGTGAAAAAGGACGAAAAAGTGATATTTTACTCACCTAATTCCAGCCTCATCATACTCCTATTCTAATTCAAATAAATACATCAAATCACCTCACCAGAAAAAATAAAAAATAGAAAAGGAAAATATGTATTTTCGAGCCCTTGTTCTTCCAATCGTTTGATAGTACCTGCGTTTACTAAGAAACATAGGTTTACATTTTACATATTTACAGCACGCTGTGGAAACATTAATTAAAATTAATTAATTTTTTGATAGGGATTCGAAACCATTTAAAAATGGAATAAAACAAACTCACATGGCATATCTCTCATATGATTTGTATAACGACATAAAAAACTTATATAATTATAAAATACGCTCTAAAATATTATTAAAAAAACTTCAGTAAAAAGAGGGGAGGGGATTATGGGCACAGTTAGGAGCAAAAAGGATAAAGTTACCAAAAAAAGGGAATAAAAATACCAAAAAAGGAGGGAGCGTGCTGAAAAAATACTTTCTTTCTCGTCAGGAGACATAATTTCACATCGTGGTATCTTTCGGATGAGTTTAAATTCACCCCAAGAATAAGAGGAGCGCACTTAAGAATTCTAACCCTGGTTAAAGGTATAGATATAAGGAAGATGCTACGGCCATTAAGAAGGATTTCAATGTGAGACACATTCGGAGTCAGAGATTTTATTTCGGGAGGCGGCGCCCAGACTTCTCGCCAACAATTGGTTGTTTTTAACTTCAAAATTATTTCTTGATTGTTCAATTAATATTTATTAACAGATTCGACATTCATACAATGTTTTCGGAGATAAAGTACTTTCATCACGACTTAAAAAGGTTTGGGTGGGGTCCGAGCTCCACTCCCTCCTTCCCTCTCCTGGACGCATATCGGATTTCAGATAAAGTAAGATAATTTATTGGTATACTAAAATGAATATTTTCGAGGACATGCAATCTCTAAAATTGAATTCTTATGATTTCTGTTCCACAGTTAAGTTTTCCAGTCATAAAGAAAGAATAATATATTTCGTTCCTTTTGGTTAAAATAAAACGTTACGTACCTACCATCAAATTTTGATATTTCACACTTCATAAAATGCTCGAATCTTCTAGAAAATTGAGATTATGAAAACCAAGTTTCGTACAAGAACACTCAAGAAAGAACAATTTCATTTTAAGGAGTTATATTTGAACTA
The DNA here is from genome assembly GCA_002313205.1 of Laupala kohalensis. Taxonomy (NCBI): domain Eukaryota; kingdom Metazoa; phylum Arthropoda; class Insecta; order Orthoptera; family Trigonidiidae; genus Laupala; species Laupala kohalensis. Next base: position 189,006 of record NNCF01125941.1, read on the forward strand.
GATAATTCTTTCACTATATTCGTATTCCAACCCCAAATACAGTAGTTGTGGAGTTACATTTACTTGTAAGAAATATAAATAGTTTTTCCCAAAAAAATTATAAACTGTGGGGACATTACGGTATTACTCCACACGGAAGGACATAAGGTATCATACCATGAAGTCCGTATCAAAGAAACCATTGGAAAAACGGTCGGGATGGACCTTCCGAAGAAACGTACACAGCTGTGCCAAGGTCGAGAATGATACAAAAATCAATATAATGAAACGGAAAGCCTCTAACTTTGTGACACGATTTTAGAGTTACACTCAACCTACACCTTGAAAATTGGTTGTGTACCACTTGTCATAAAAGTATGTACTATTATTATTAATACCCGGCACACTGTACCACATAAATAGTAGGAAATTACCGCGAGTTTGTCCCTTAAGAAAATATAAGATTATGATTAACAACAACACACTGTCGTTTATGCCTGGGAGACCCCTCTTGGAGTCTCGGAGAGATAAAACCCCAAAAAGCGTCTAAAAGAAAACCCCCAGCGAGAGAAGACAGTCGATTAAATAAAACAATATGAAAACTTAATGAACCATAAAAATTGCAAACGTAGATTTCCGTGGCCGGAGTTAATATAAATTTGTTTATCCGACTAGAGACTGTACGACTCTGACATTGCTCTGAAGAACGCCACAGCAAGATGGCTGAAACATTAGCAGTTATGTGTACTGACACTCGAATTGTCCTGACCAAAAGAGTTTATAATAAAAATTGTACTTCGTCAAACTGTTTTTTTTTTCTCATCTAAAATAAATTTTGTTTATTTTATTAATACAGCAAAAAATATTTTAATTGACGAAAGTTTATTATCTAAACTTATAATAAATTATAAGGAAATAATAAGTCACCTGATCATAAAGCATCCACCTCCGCCATTGCAAAACGCAATCGTGGGTGGAGGAGGCAATATGGTGACAGAACTACTTTCTCTTTCGTTCGCCGTGTAGCCTTCCGCCGCCGCCACTGCTACGAAGGCGAGGAGCGCCAGCCGAATTCTAGTAGGAAGCGAAGCGGTGAAGGTTGCATCACGACCTGTTGCAGACAGGAGGCCGTTCGCCTCCCTCTACTCCTCGGGGCGGATCGTGTCCCATTGACTTACGTTGCTCCTGCTGCTGCTGCAGTCACAGACACGGAAACCATTGATTCAAGCGCTGGAATTATTCCTCGGCGCAGCACAACTCTAACAGCTCAGGAATGTCACGTGGAACTTCACACTAGGAGTGAATCCAATGAGAACGCTTTGGTAGATAATAGGGAGTTATTCCGTAGTGTACCTGCGAGCTATCTATACACGCTATTCATAGGCAAGTTATTTCTGCGCATGCTCGGTGGTTAGTAGTACGCTAACGCTCCTAGCATAGTACGTTACCACGCTTCTGTTTGCGTCTGATGTTAATGGTACTCTTAAGAGAGAAGTCATGGCGGATTCTGGTCTGATTTGAGGTTATGTTGACATCTTAGAGTGATGCGAGAGATTTGTTGGTTGTGTGAGCCATATGAGCACGTTCTGGTGTACTCAGTAGTTCACTTGCGTACGCATCTATGTAAGTAGTTTGTTTGGGTTTACAATTTTTAGTATGATTTAATTCGAAGGTACGCTATTGCAAAATGCATTCATTACGGTAGTTCTTTACTCGTGCGTCACGCGGTTAGTCATCAACGTAACGTATAAGCTAAGAAACGTATACGTTAAGCAAACACTCTCTATTGAAGCAAGTAAAGGTAGCACAAGACATTCGTCATACGACGAATCCCAAGCGATCGCTCTCCGAATAGCGAAAAGTGTGGCTGGCTTACTCGCTCTTTGCCACGTCACGAATACCGGTGCTCGCTCTACCCGCAGCGTGTCTGTCTTTTGGTCACTTCAAAGGAAGCCGAGCAATGGCGAGCATTGGGATGCTCGACATTCGGAACTCGCCGAATGACGAATGTCTGGAGCTGACTTAAGACGAACGGGTAGGTCAGGAATGGCGAATTTGCACTGCGCGTGTCATGCATCACTCATTAATCTTGCGTTATTGGCTTCCGCAATCTCATATAGCCAATTTAATTAACATAGCCCAGGTTTTTCTCCGGTTTTCCTTCGAGTAGAGGCGGACATTTAACGCAAGGGATCTCTAGGTCCTCGCTTAGGGGAAGCAATTCTTAGGTTTTCAATACAGTGAAAACAGTTTCGTCGACAGATAAATTTAAATTAAAAAGAGAATTTTTTTTAAAAATAGTGTTGTATTGAGTTAAAATCATACTTCCCCACGACCCAGTAACACGTGCAATCAACCCTTTGTATGAAGTCCCAGCGCTGCTATAATTCTCCGAGGACACACCAGTGGAATGCAGGCATCAGCCCTTAAACTGAGCACAGCTTAGGTGTGTTGGGTCGTGGGTGGATGGGGTGGAGGAAGTGTACAAGAAGAAGCCCTTCGGAGCACAACCACCACTTCCGCCCGCTTCTCCTTGCTTCCGCCCTCCCAAAAGAGGCAGCAGTGGGGATCGTGGACTTCAGGGCAATCAACACGGAAAACGTTAGGATGCGGCAGTATATTGACTCAGGTTCAAATATCCTTGAATTTCGGGTTGAGGGAGTCTTGATAAATTGTGGTGGTGGTTTGCGAAAGGAACAGAAATTTCTTTTTGTAATGTTTCAAAAAATTCTGCCCGCGAAAGTTGGTTATATTTTAATTTGAGAAAACTATCAATTTATCCACCTAATAACAAACACAGCTTGGGTATCCCACCCCCAACTAAAGTCTCTCCATAAATTGAAATGAAAATACTTTATCCGTATAAAATATTGTTAATTTACAAGCAGTAAACAGCAATAAATTTTGAAAAGAATTCTGGACACTCCCGATATTACTTTCTAACAACGGGTACGCTATTTTTGTCAGTATTACTTCCACGTTTTTGATGTTAATGTTAAAACACATAGCGTTGAATTTTCCTTCATGCACCTATATTTATTAGTCTTGAGCCGTGGCTTCCGATGCATCGACGCACGTCACTTCACTCCCCCCCCTCCCTCGCCTCATGGGACACATCGTCCCCCCCCCCTTCCTTCCATGGAGTGCCGCAACTTCCCGAGTTACGCAGCACCAAGTGCGTCGACGGGCAACTCAGAAATTCCATTAAAAATACACGTATCACACGGGGAGATGGACCCATGAAGTTCTACACGCTTCCGGCGCGAAGAAGACTGTGTGGCGACCATCGACTTAGTCCAAGTCCCCCACCACACACACTCAATTCACGAAGAACCAAAATGTGAGAGGAAAAATAAATAAAACGAGAACAGACATGAATGCTTTTCAAATTTTCCGGGTGTAAATCAGTGGCGGATCTAGACCGCAATCACGGAGACTAAATTTTATTATAAATATTATGGCAAATAATATTATAAATATTATAGCGAATCGATATTTTACTATAATACATCAATTCATCAAATAGATAATAAACAATTCATTAAATAATGACCAAATTTGTTTTTTTAAACGCAAATACATATTAGAGAATAAAGATATATTTCATCAATTTCAATATTACCTGTGGAAACTTCAGGTCCAATGGAGGGGTGCCTACAGCCCCCTTAGCCCACTCCCCCCCATATATCCGCCACTGGTGTCAATCACTTATCTGGTAACACAGTCAACCTAACATGCATTTTATCATTCTTCGATAATGTTGCTAATGCTCCACAATTACCAAGCCGTAGTATCTAATTTGGAACAAAGAATGTGTGGCGATATCGCCAATATTTGTCTAATTACTGTCTGCAATCAACTCCGGTTGAGATATATCAGATACCTCTACGAGGTCTACACTGAGAAAACTTAATGGACGTGAGTACCGTACAGTCCTCGCAACGAAAGAATAGTAACGAGATGTAACCGATTGAGCGAAAGCGCGGTGTTGTCCATTCCAGACGGTATGCCACGGCACCCGCACAAATTACACTCTAAACCGTTGAAACGCTAACTTGAGACACTTTTCGGCCAAAGGTTAGGTATAAAGCCCTCTGTCCGTCGCAGTTAGTACATCTATTACTCCTGGTTCTACGAATCGGCTGATGTAGGTGTTAGCATCCAGACGCACCCTCACTAAGATTCTGCAGACATGAGTAAATCGCCTATTTGTCTACAGCGATAGGAAGAGTCGGCCATCGCGCAATATTGGCATTGGTCCCTCGACTTTCACGTGGGCTTTAAGACTTCTCCCTCATTCCTTTTCTGTCTCTGCGAAGACTGTGGGATTGGATGTGAGATTTGGAAGACTTCCAAAAGTTCGGAGAATCCTTTCTATGAAACTGGATATCATATCCAAACCTGTTCTCTCAGCGCAGACACATGGATAGAAACATTGTTCAACGCAATTTGGCAGAGATGGAATTATGTAACTTTGCCCTGTCCAAAAATCAGGCTTAACCCTTGCTGACGACGATCCGCGGACAGGAAATTTAATTCAATTGTGGTTTTGTGCATTTATTTTATTTATTTTCTTGAACAGATTTAAAAACTAGTATCCACATATAAATTGTTGCAAAGTAATATTCAACGACATCACCACGTGAATTTGCATGTGTAATTCTTCTTTTCTTGAATGTGTCATCTAGTTTCAGTACCAGATCTAGGATTTCATTTTGGGAGGGGTTTAGATCTAGGGGGAGGGGGAAATTTTCTGAACGTTTGGTACAAAAGTATACACTTTTAAGGTAATTATCAATACTATGAGAATAAAATTTATATTCTTAGACTTTCTTGTACGAAACATAAAAAATTATCTTCATCTCTTTTTAACATTCTTGTGCTCGAAATCCAACCCCCTTCTCGAAAAAATATTGGAGATTTTTTTTTGTATTTCGTCAAAAGAATTATATATATTCTTAAATTGCTTAAAATTGCATCTTTTTGAACTCGGAAGATGCCCCCCCTCTCAAAAAATTTACCACTGTTTAGGTTCCCAGATTCGTATTCACTGGTTTAGAGGAAATGGAACAGAATATATTCACTCATTTCCATGAAACACGATTTCTGTTGGTACTTCACTCACGAGGTTCAACTCTTCTGAGATCATCTCCGTGGAAGGTATCATTTCCCTCTCCTCGCCCGTGAGGCATGAGCGTTCTGGAGAGAGAATATTTCTTCTTATGTAAATGTGATCTTCTCCGTTGTTTCCTCAGCAGCATGAATATTCGTCCGTCACTTCCTTGGGGTATATTGTGAACGTGAGCGAGGCGCAGTCGCGCGCACGTTTGAACTTCTTAAGGCCAACTCACGTGCCCAACTTTTTTTCCGCTTTCTTCGAAACGTCCGAGCAGATCGCAAATGCACTAGATTTCGAATGGATTCACCTTACGGAGTCACAAGGATTTCAACGGGATAATGTAGATGTGGTGAGGGGAAAACCATACACGCAATTTCATGTCGATCTTATCTGTCCAACTTATCATAGACCGTGCGCCATCTTCTGTACATTTTCGATCGGTCGGGCCCGCACGGAAAATCAGGAAAATCAAATAGTATGTTTTTATTTTTTACTCTTAAAAATTATTTTTAATATTTTATATTATGTTTTCAGGTTGTGATATACGACGGTGTAAGTCTGATTTTCTATTTTCTTCCCCGAACAAGTCAAATATTAATTCTGACAACATAAATTTATTACAAAAAGTTGTGCCCTTCTACGTTTGATGAAAAATGTGCCAGAACTCGCGGGCAGCAAAACAAAAGTTTCGCGGGCCACCAGCTGGACCAGCGCCGACATGGGTTATATCAGCTCCCCAAACACCACACTCAAATATCGTCCCGAATTATGTGGCGATTCCGTACTTATTGTCGTGATTTTCCTAGCACCTTCATAGGCAATAAAATTAAAATAAAAGTGTCCATTCTATTAAAAAATAGATTTCAATTTTTCAACTGGACAAACATCTCAGAAACTTTCTGACTATGAGAAGGGGACGTGGAAAGTAAGTAAGTAAGTAATCATTCCGCATAAATTCGATGAAACCTCTAGTACGTAAAGAAAGCAGAAAGGTGACGACATTTTAAAAGAAATTGAAATGCCATCGAGCAGTTGTTTCATCTTGTTCTCCGTTAGATATGATGGATTGATAGTTTTCCTTCTTTTTTTCTACAACCACTGTAAAAGATTCCACGAGACACGAAAATTTCAAGACCTCTGATATTTAAAATATGCTTTATATCGACTCCATTGGACACATTTACTTCAAGTTTCTAACTAGCAAAAATTTCCATACAATAAAAGTCGAAAATGAGCAAAAATAACAAAAATAATCGTTTTTGAAGTTCCCTTAATAATTTTCCGAATTTAATGACGAAATGCCTCGCCTTGTAGCCATCTCCACTACTCCCGGCGTTTGGTGAGTGGGCATCGCACGCTGCAACAGAGATTAGGCAGAAACGATATTTTCAGAATAACATTCTTCTCAAACGTATAAACACACAAATTAAGTTTTATTGTGTTTTCGTTAGTTGTAAAAAAATTTAAAGCGCGAGAATAAATCCCCATACTCAAAGTCTGAAGATGCACTCAGCGAAAATGTAACGTAAGAAAAAACAACGTGAACGGGAGCTCATTTCTGTTATTAGTTTATTGTAAATATGTGGCTGTAAATTAGTATATTTTCCTCAACGTGGTCAGAGGTAGTTTAAACCTGCTCTCGTGACAATAAATTATTAAGTTATTTTTTTTTATTAATTGCCAGTCTAAATGTGTCGATGTTGGTACAGGGCTTGTGCACAGTGTAGTCAATTCTTTTGCTTCACCATCGTCCATTAGGGCAATAACAAGTGTACCTCATGTTATGTTGGCAGTATTTTGGAATTACATTTAAATCTATCGCCAACATCGGCCATCATTTAATTTCACTCGCTATTTTGGCGTTATTCTATTCTTTCCGTACCTAGCGTGTGGAACGAATATTACCCTGAGTCTTAGTTCGTGGTATCATTAATATTGTGTATTTTTACAATAAATAGTTGCTTTTGTGACTACTATAAATACTTATTCGGATATTAATTAAATTCGTAGAAGTAGGCAAATTCGTGTCAGGCAGATAAAGCACTATTTTTAGTAAAGTTCTTTTGAGAATACATAGTATCACTAGTGTGGCCAACCGCTAGCAAATGAAAAGATGAAGTTACAGTGTCCACTGTTCGACAGATCTTCATAACGATACCTGATTTACGATACCAGCAGCGACTGTCGAAAACGACGGCGGAGATGGAGAACCGATTCGTAATAAGCGAGTCCATTCCGGAAACCGAATGCCCCGTGAGCCGCACAACGAACACCTGTTGCTGGAAGCCCAGGCGGCCACCGTCTCCGTCAGAACACTCTGACGTCGATCGCTTCCAATCTGGTTGCTCAACGGAGCGGCGCAAATCCAAATCAGTCATAGAATAATGCCTCAATCCGCAGCTCCGACAAAGGAACTTCCTTCCGGCGCGTCTTAGTCACACCCAGGTCACACCCATGGCGACCTCTGTAAACAAATGCCTATCGGTCTTCATATTCAGCTGTCTTATCTCGGAAACCAGTCGTCGAGATTCGATAGAAGAGATTTTTCGTCAGTAATCGATTAAGATAGTTCTACCGACAGAGAATTGAGCACTTCAAGTTAGTCAAATCACAGAAGTATAATTGTTTTCTTCATTTTTATTGTAATCGTTTTGTAACTCAACAGTACGAATTATAATAATAAGAAAACATGATTTAATTTGTTTCTATCGGTTAATAATGTAGTACAAACAATATCCATGAGCTCTCTTGAATAGTTTGAAATGCTTAACATGGTGACCGAACCCAACCGTCTCCTACATTATGCACCTCACCGTAGAAAAAGTTAAATAGCTTTCTCAAATGTCCGGTCACCTATAGACAATAGTGATGTAAAAATACTACGAAATATTTGCTACAAATCCAAGAAAATTCCCGTCACTTTCGTGATTTAAAAATTGGTACCTTTTTAAAATAAGAGTTTTCTCCAAGGGAAGCAATGTATACTACCAACATTTATAATTGCAATTCTCTTATTTCAATGGCTGGTGTGGTATGTTTTTCAA